>QEPC01004157.1:828040-902758 GCA_003113815.1 Sphenodon punctatus | reverse complement strand
CTGCTGACTGCTGCTACCGACCACCTTGTAACCAAGCCAAGTACACGCACCTGAGACTTCGCATCCGCCTGAATGTTTGTTTGTCTTCTCCCATGTCTCTCCCGCTGTCCCCTCTCCTTGTCTCCCCCTCCTTGTCTTTTAGATTGTAAGCCACAGGTAGGGACCGCAGCTGATTATATGTTCTGTACAGTGCCAGGTCGTTACTGGTGCTTTATAAATGTTTAATAATAATAATAATAAAGAGTAATAACTGGACCACTCAGGCAGAGACCTGAGTAGGCATGGGACTACTTGTTGACTGGGTTCTAATTCCCCAAGTTGACACCTAGACCCAGCAGCAAGGATGTCACCAGAGCCAAGAGTATGCAATAAGAGCTGAACTGACCTCTCTGGAACACCAAACTGCTACAAACTGTGACTTAATTGGGGTCTATTATACTCTAACACCATATTAATACAGTGTGTTTTTCAAACTGGGGAGGGTTAAGAGGGTATTTGACGGGGGAAAACAAACAAAAAGTTCAGTTGGGTTCAGAGGTAGTTGCCTAAATGGAACGATGATGACCAGAATAAAGCAGGTAAGCGATGAGGACTAAAATATGTAATTGGTGAAACTAAGGAAAATAAATTTTAGACTCTGATTAGTAGCAATAAAGTTCCAAACACTAGACACTACCAGGCTATAAAAATATCTGCCGATGACAATGATAGTAGAGAGAGTGTGGTTGCTGTGTTGATCCCAAATATAGGCAGTAGAGACAAAATAATGTGGAGATATATTTTATAGTATAACTTAAGTTGGTGGAGGTGCACAAGCTTTCAGACCTCACAGGGTCCTTTGTCAGACATGTCAGAAGTTTGAACTGTAGATGGATCAATGCAAAGCAAGGCAGCTGTATATATGGTGGCCCTGGTTCTATACCCTGTGGACCTCACACGCAAGTCACGTGTGTGCGTGTGTTCCGCGTGACACAATGTGCTGCTAATGTAGATGTGCGTGGGTCCCACATGACTGCACGAGCACATGGCTGCTTGCAGGATCCACAAGGTATAGGATCAGGGTCAGTGACTTGGCAGGCAGAGAGAAGGGGAAAGTGAGACTAGAATTAGGGGAGGAGGTAAATACATTTGAATGGGGTGGAGTGATGAATAGAGCTCATATGTTGTTACGTATCCACTTGGGGATTCCTGCAACTGGGATTAATTTAGACTTGCAAATGTTTGTAATGACTTGTGAAGTCATCTCTTAAACCATCCCAAACCAAGTCAGGCTCCTGGAGGACATCACATATTAACAGACAGGTGGACCTAGCCAGGTCTGTTCCTTTCTAATTTCTCTAAAACTGTTGACATGTTAAGGCAGCCAATCCAGATTAGTTCCATTGACTTCCATAGAACTTTTCTGCTTCACATGATTTGAGGATCACACAACTTTACTTTCATTTAAGCAATTTATTTAAATCAGCACAGGTCCTTCTGTTGGTTGACCACAATGATCCACTTTACCCCACTGGCTCCCAAGAAGTAGCACAGGGGCATAGCTACCAGTGAGAGAGAGAGAGATCCTTCCATCAGATCCTTCCCCTCCCATAACAGGCCCAGTTCAAGAGTTCAACACTGTTTCTGGCTCCGAGATATCTGCTGCCTCCTCCCCTCTCCACATTTACCTCCAAAAAACAACTGCCAGGCTATAAAGAAATCAAAAATGACTGTCGTTATTGTTATTGATTTTGTTATTATTTATCTTCATTATCGATATTGCAATAATGATAACAAAAACAATAATGTTGTTATCGTTATCAATATAATGAAAACAAAGTGCACACCCCTATGGAGTGCTTTCCCCCCCCATCCCACCCTCACCCACTCTGAAAACTTACTTCCTAGAAAGGTGGCTGTTGCTCGAGGGGGGAGGTCCATTAGAAGTTCGGGTGGTGCTCCCTCCATCCCTGATCCCCACCCTTCCCCCTTGACCTTGGGGTGGGGGATAATTGAGATGGGAGCCCAGGTGCACCACAACCTTGCTACCCATGGAAGCAACATGCTGTGTTATTTTGGTGAAAAAGATAAGCCATTCAAAAGTAGTATAAAGAAAATATAAGATCGCAAGTTAATAACAGATTCCTCCTAATGGTTTGCATTGTCGAATCAATACATGAAAATAGACTCATTTGTTGTGTGTGGAACATAAACCACTGCAACTCCTAAGCAGCATACAAGCCTTTTTTTCCCATTAACATTTCTGTAAGAGTAGCACAAAATTTAGTACAGTTGAAGCCAGCATGGCATTGTGTGATTCAAAGTTGCCGTGGTAACAGCAGTTAATTTAAGCAATGAGACAAAACAGGACATGCTTTATAGGACAATTAATACATGCAACCTCCTGGCTTGAGCTACCCAAGGTGACTGCCATCAACAGTGTGGGAAAATATGCTCCTGATCTCCGTCAGTGGGACCAAAATGAAGCCATTTTTTTCAACAGGAGCTTCAACAGGAGCTGTAGGAGTGAAGGATATATCTGATAGGGATGTGCAAACACTGGGGTGTTCGGTGTTCGGTGTTTGGTGTTCAGCCACTGGACCTGGGGCAAGAGCCCCAGGACCACCAGGTAGGTCAGGCTCCGGGTCAGGCAGCGGCGGTGGTGGCAGCAGCGGCAGGTCTGGTGGGTTCACCGGCGGCAGTGCCCCAGAGCACTTCAGGCCACTACTAGGCCTTTCGGTTTGACCCAGAAGGCCTAGTAGCAGCCTGAAGTGCTCCGGAGCACCACCACCACCGGACCCGCTGCTGCCAGGGCCAGAGCCCTGGCACCACCAGATAGGGCAATCCCTGGGGTGGGGAGGTTAAAAAAAATATTACAAGGCTGGGCAGGGTGAAGGGGTGCTCCCCGGTGCCCCTTCCACCTGCACAACCTGGAGGGGGGAGGGAAAACCAGGTTCCTCCCTGCCCCCTGTCCCCACACGAGCGGATTCGGAACCCAAACTTTGTTCAGCCAGTTAGGACATGGCGGTTCAGATTTGGGGTGTTCATGAATGGGCGGAACACCCCAAGTTCAGACTGAACCCCAAACTTCTGAACCATGTTCGCATATCCCTAGTATCTGAGTTAATGGGTGCAGCCACACGAGACAAACTAGGAATGCAGTCATGCCTTGGTTAGCCTTACCCCGCTCTGCACAACTGGGAGAGAGTCTGGACAGACTTACCCTACTTTGGGCATTGTGTGATAGGTGGCTGCCAGATGGTCACCCTGCTCCAGATGTTCCACCCCTCTCTGCTAATTGCATGGGATGGCTGTGTTTGCCCTGCAATAGCAGGAGCACCACTGTGGAGATATAAGGAGCTGCCTGACTGAGTCAGACCAATGGTCCATCTTAGCCCAGTATTGTCACAACCTGACATGGCAGCAGGCTTTCAAATCTGGCTCTTCAGGATCTCCAGCAGAGGTCTTACCTGGGCACGCTACCAGAGACCCTCCAGGATCTCCAGCAGAGGTCTCACCCAGACAGGCTACCTAAGACCCTCCAAGATCTCCAGCAGAGGCCTCACCCAGGCACGCTATCTGAGACCCTCCAGGATCTCCAGCAGAGGCCTCACCCAGGCATGCTACCTGAGTCCCTCCAGGATCTCCAGCAGAGGCCTCACCCAGGCGTGCTACCTGAGACCCTCCAGGATCTCCAGCAGAGGTCTCACCTGGGCATGCTATCTGAGGCCCTCCAGGATCTCCAGCAGAGGCCTCACCCAGGCGTGCTACCTGTGACCCTCTAGGATCTCCAGCAGAGGACTCACCCAGGCGCGCTACCAGAAATCCTAAATCTGAGATGTCTAGGATTGAACTTGGGATGTTATATATGCAAACACATGTGCTCTACCTCCTGAGTCATGGCCCACTCTTTGAGCTGTGGGGCCTTGATCAGCAGGTGCTGTTGCCCATCACACAAAGCCACGTCACAGCCAGGGTGGGATCTCAGTCAGGCCAGAGGAGGGAGGCGGGGCAGGGCCAGGCATTCCTTCAGGTGACCAGCGCCATGGCCTAATGTGGCAGTGGCTCCAACAGGGGCCAGCCCATCAGGCTTCCCTGTAACCATCTGCCCAGCTCCACGCGCTGGCCCTGCAGTGTAGTGGTGGCAACTGCCTGCCATGAATCTGCACAGGGATCAGGCTGCTGCAGGCTCATGTGATTTTTAATCCCCCACCTATATATTTATTTATACCACCCTGTCTTATTAATATGTTTTATATTTGTATTTTAAATATTTTAAATTGTTTTTATTGTTGTTAACCGCCCCGAGCTGCTGTGCAGGATGGGGCGGTATAGAAATCTATTAAATAAATAAATAAATAAAATAAAATGTGACCTCCCCCAAAATCTGATTTAAATCAACTCATGTCATTGAAATATCTTGAGACAAGCTTCATTCCCAAAGGATCCACTTACTCTGTGATGACTACACTTCCATACACACTGATAACTTTGGAGTTACACGTATGCCACTATTGGACAGCATTTTAATATGTTCCCTCAGCAAAAAGCAAAGATGACGCAGAAGGAGGGATTTCACTAAATATTTGATGAATGTCACCATGACAAGGGCAGAGTTATATTTCCAAATGATGTAAAAAATTAATAAAGCAAGGGATCTGCGCATGCATCAGCATGAGTAGCTGGGTCCAGGGCTGATGCAGCAGCAGCTGTTACCGCGCCGCGATTCCGTTCCGCCATTTTGGAATTGCCCGCACCACACCGCGACTTTTCTGTGGACATTCCGCTAATTCCGCCGGCATTCTGCAAATTGCAGAATTGCGGGAAAATTGCAGAAACTGTCGGAAAACCGTTAGTGTCCGCTATTTTGTGGCACTGGCGGAATGGCGGAAGTAGTGAAAGTGTCATGTTTCTGCTATTTTGCGAAGCCTGTGGAAGTAGCAGAATGAAATTAGCAGAACTGCGGAAGTAGCGGAATGAAACTAGCGGAATGAAAGCCTCTGCCACGCCGTACCACTAATTGAGGAAACACTGTTTCCGGCGGAAATAGATACCGCTGCGACATTCCGCTACAGCCCTAGCTGGGTCCGGTCCAAGCGTCGCACCCCCAGCTCTGAATTCAAGCTGGCAGATCAGTTTAAAGTAAGAAAAAAAGAGGCAAGATTATACAGCAACGATGGGCAGAAACAAAGTCAAGCAGAGGATTTCTCAAAGTAATGCGCTAGAGCGCTTTTGTAAAAAAAAATAAAAAATACAGAGGGGCCCAGAGACACGGAGACTGAGGGAAGCGGCAGGCAAATGGTGGTGGCAGGGCGCAAAACAGAGGGAGAGCGGGCTTCATCTGAATCAGACGGGGAGGAAGGAGAACAGAGATCCCTGCAAAGGCTGCTGCTAGAAATGAAAAAAAGAGCTAAAGGCAGAGATGAAGAAAATCAAGCTCTCAATTGACAAGGGGAATAAAAAGGCTGGAGCAGGTGGCAAGGAGAATTGAGGTGGTGGAAGGTAGAATCTCCTCACTGGAAGATTAGTCCAGCACAGCAGCTGAACAGCTTGTCAAACTGAAAAGGGAGACAGACTTCCTTCAAAGTAAATTCGAGGACCTGGTGAATCGATCTCGTAGAGGTAACCGACGCATAAATGGGATTAAGGAGTCAGCTGGGGCAGAGGTGATTAATGAACTGATTTGGGGAATGTTAAAAGAAAACTTCCCAGAAGAAATCAACTTTCATAATGCTGAAATTGACAGGGCTCACAGAACCAGGTGCCCTAGATAAAAAGAAAATGATTTCCCACACAGCATTATAGTTACATTTGCAAGATATCAAATGAAAGAAGAATTTTTTTTAAAAGCTAGACTCCAAAGAAAGCTAACATACCAACAGCAGACTGTGAAGATTTTTCCAGACTATGCTGCAGAAACCATCAAGAGAAGAATAAAATGGAATAAATACTTTGGGACCCTAATTGAAAAAAAATATTGAAACCACAGCTAATTTTCCCAGCAAGAATGATGATTACATCCAGAGGGAGCAGGAAGATATTCGCTAGCACAGAAGACCTGGAAGCATTTTTGGTGTCTCTGGGCTGTACCAAGGGGGCAGGCAGAAGGACTCTGAGTAATGTGACTGGTTGGGCAAGACCCCTCTGCAAGTCTGAGTGGTGGTAAAAGGTGAACAGGGGCGCGCTGATGTATAGGGGGGGGGGGCATACGGCTGTGTTTAATTTGGGATAGTTCTTAAGTTTGGTTAATATGGAGGGTTATAAATTATATGATGTTAGCATCTGGCTTGAAAGCTCTTACGTTGGTAGGGAGGGAATGTGAAATGATATGCAATGGAGCTGGGGGGGGGGTTACTGTGGGGCAAAGGGTGTGTCCTACAATCAGGAGCAGGGGATTCCCAGTAGATCCTCAGAGGATGGGGAGAAGGGGGAAACCTGGACAATTAGGGAGGCAACAAGCAAAGAGTGGGGGAAGGGGGGAGGAGCAGCGATGGGAGGGGGAGGGATCCAGGTTGGGGGAGTGGTGGGGAAAGTGTTGTCATGAACAGTTGAGGGAGAAAATCAACTCTAGCGGTACATTATAATTGCACTGTGTATATACCAGCATTACAGCAGTTCATGAAGAGTCCAAATAAATCTTTAGGGGGAAGTTACTTACTACGGAAAGAGGTAAATGGCGATGACAATTACAATGGATCAAGTCAATCAAAGGTCACAGATGGAGGAGGTTAAGTCTATAACATTAAATGTCAGAGGGCTAAACTCCCCGCAAAAAAGAAGGAGAGTTAGAAACTTAATAGAGGAGCAGGGGGCAGGAATCTTTTTCCTTCAGGGGATACATTTGTTGGGAAAAGACGTGACTAGATTTCCCAATGTCAAAATGGGAGAGTTATTTTCTTCTTGTTAAAAAAAAAAAGAAAGAAAGCAGGAGTTTTAATTGGGTTTGGCAGGAAAAAAATCCTTTATTGCAGAAAAAATCATTAAGGAGAATGAGGGCAGGTTCCTTTGTGTTATTGGGAGTCTGGAGGGCAAACTGGTGACACTAGTTAACTTATATGCCCCCAACGAAGGAGGAGTTTCCTACTTTGAAACATATCTCAAGAAGGTGGCAGAAAACGCAAAAGACTGGGTAATCATCCAGGGAGACCTCAATGTCACCCTAACACAGCTTGACTATTCAAGGCAAGGACAACCCAGAGGTGAACAGAAAAAAATTGCAAAGTTAATAGAATCCTATGACTTATGGAGACAGGTGAATGGGGTAAACAGGGATTGGATTACACCTTTTATTCGGCTAAGCACAACAGTTACACATGTATAGACTATGTGCTAACAGATAAAACTGAAGCCTATAGATGTCAAAAAATGCTGTATTATTCCAATAGTCCTATCTGACCACAATGCGGTGGTAACCACTTTTAGAGACTCGGGAGTGGGGAAAGGTAGCAGAAAGAACTGGCAGATGAATAGAAACATTATCAAAAATGGAGAAAATTAGAAACATATCCAGGAAGAATTAATAGAATACTTTGAGCTTAATACCAACATGGTCAAATCGCCAGCAACTCTCTGCGAGGCTGCAAAAGCGATAAATAGGGGGGAAATAATTGCTCTGCTAGCAAAGATATGGAAAGAAAGGAGGAATCAAGTGAAGGAAACCTATGCAAAGTTACAAAAACTAGAGGGACAAAATAAAATAGCACCCTCTACAATTTTAAAACAAGAGATAGTCAAAAACAGGGAAATCATTAACGTCTCAGAATTAGAAAGAATTAAAAATCATCTTCAAAATTCAGACTCCATTTCAACGAGCATAACAATAAAGCTGGTAAAACTCTAGCAAGGCTAGAGTGTTCAAAACACTCCACAACCGAACTCCCCCTTACCTCTCGGACCTAACCTCCCTACGCACTCCTGCACGCACTCTCTGCTCTTCCTCTGTCCCCTCCCTCACTCTCCCTCGTTTCTCCTGCTCACCTAACCGCCTTGGACCCTTCTCCCTTGCTGCCCTTCATACCTGGAACTCCCTCCCTACCCACATCCGCCTTGCCCCCTCCCTCCGCTCCTTCAAATCCCTCCTCAAGACCCACCTTTTCCTCGCTGCCTTTCCCAATGCCTGCTAGTCGTTCCCATATACCTACTGTCTGCCCTCCTCTGCAGACTGCTGCAACCAACCTGATTGTAACCAAGCCAAGCACACGCACCTGAGACTTCACATCTACTTGAATGTTTGTTGTTTGTTGGTCTTCTCCCCTGTCTCTCCCACTGTCCCCTCTCCCTGTCTTCCCCTCCTTGTCTTTTAGATTGTAAGCCACAGGCAGGAACTGTGTCTATTTCTATGTTTTGTACAGCACCAGGTCACACTATTGGCACTATATAAATGTTTATAATAATAATAATAATAATAATAATAATATAATACCGGTAAAAAGCAAACAAACGAAATCACACATGTCGGTGTTTAAAAATAGGGAGGGCAAGAGGGGAACGGATAGCTCTCACCTTCAGGAGAACTTTGTGGAATTCTTTAGGGAAGTTTCCGTTCCCACAGGCCAGAGAGAGCAAAAATGTCTGCCTTCTTAGAGAACATTCAACTGCTACAGTGTGCCTTCTTAATGCACCAATTTCAGAATAGGAGGTACAAGAAGCGATAGTTTCAGCCAAAAACAATAAGGCTGGGGGCCCGGATGGATTTTCCAAGGAATTCTACAAGTGTTTTGCAACAACACTAGTACCACACCTTACAGAGGTATTTAACAACATATTGAAGGAAAATATAATGCCACAGAACTTTTACAAGGTTTTAATTACATTAATAAACAAACCAAGAAGACAGCCAGACCTATGTGGCAGTTACCGGCCTATTTCTTTATTAAATGCAGATTTTAAATTATTCTCCAAAATACTTGCCACTAGATTAAGAGCGATAATTGGAGAGATTGTTCATAAAGACCAGTCAGGATTTATACCAGGCTGACAAGGAAAAGATAATATTAGAAAGACTATCAATATAATATATGCGTTACAGAAACAAAAAAATACGGCTATGGTCATCTCAGCAGATGCAGAGAAGGTTTTTGATTTTGTGGAACTGGAATGCCTTTTTATGGTTTTGGAAAAAATGGGCTTTGAGGGAAATTTTTTGAGATGGCTAAGGGTGATTTACAAAGAGCCGCAGTCAAGACTAGTGGTGAATGGCAAACTCTCAGAATCCTTTTAGCTGCAAAGGGGGCTAGGCGGGGGGCCTACTGTCGCCCCTGCTCTTCGATCTGACTTTGAAAGTTTTAGCGAATGCTATAAGGCAAAATGGGAAAATAGCAGGGGTCCAAATAGGAAAACAAATAAACACACTCTCATTGTATGCAGATAACCTGCTCCTTTATATAGCAGAACCTGAGGACTCTCTGCCAGAACTTCTTAAGGTAATAGACCAGTTTGGCAAAATCTCAGACTATACTATCAATAAAGATAAATCCTTTGCCTTGACCTTTGGTCACAACAAAGAGCAAGAAGAACAGCTAATAAAGATGTCCCCATTGCAAAATCAGGAATAAAGTCTTTAGGAGTTTCAATCACAAAAAACCTAAAAGATTTATACTCAGCCAACTTTATTCCACTCATGCGGAAGTTAAAGGAGGAGGTCAAACCTTGGCAAAAATTAATGGTGTCATGGCTGGGTAGGGTCAATCTGTATTAGATGATTATATTACCAAAAATCTTGTATAGATTTATGACCTTACCTATTCATATCCCAAACTCCTTTTATAGGCTGAATGACTCACTTATGAAGGATATAGTGTGGAACGGGAAAAAGCCAAGGATAAAAAAACTAGCAATAATGTGCTCCCAGGAGAAAGGTGAATTAATTTACCAGACCTAAAACTTTATCATATGGCAGCATGCCTGAGTGCGATGTCAGACTGGTATAAGGAGTTACAGGCTTCCGAATGGGCAATTTTAGAGGAAGAAATACTCCAGGTAAAATCCCTAAAAGACCTAATAGTGGATAAAGGCTCTTTGGGAAATGACCACAGTAGGGAACACCCCTTTGCAGGCACGCTTAGAAAATACTGGGCAAAAATGCACCAAAATTTGGGCATAATAGGGGGAGTCTCTCCTTATACAGCTATAGATTCAATACAAGTCCGAGAGCAGGGGTTAGCTCCTAACTTAAGAAATATGTTAAAAGAAAAGTGTTTTTCCAGAATGCAGCAGCTGTTCTCGCTGGGTAGATTTTTTATTCATAAGAGGATGGAGGAGATACTTCGGGAGAAAATAGACCCCTTTCAATGTTTGCAGCTGCGACACTTGGGGACCCGCAAAATAAAGATGGCTTTAGTAGAGAGCCGTTCAAATTGGAGAAAGTATTGTTCAAGCAAAGCAAGTCGGCAGGGAGGCTAGGAAGGATATACAAAGAACTCAAGAACTTGATATATGATGACTCCGTAGCATACATAGAAAAATGGAGTAAGGACTTAAAGATTGAAATGGGAGAAAAAGAGGAATGAAAGATATGGAAGCATATGAACAAATGTGCTTCCTCGTTAGAGGTGAAGGAAATTCAGATTAAGTTGGTCACAATATTTTATCTTAATCTCTCAAGATTAAAATACGGTGCCCCCAATGAGAAAGGCTTATGTTGGAGAGGATGTGGGGAGAAAAGCGAATACCAACATTGTTGGTGGGATTGTGGCAAGGTGCAAATATTCTGGGGCAAAGTATGGAAAGTGGCTAGTAAGTAGTGGGGGAGATAATTCAGTTTAAACCAGAGATAGTCTTATTAGGTTTATGCCCGGAAACAAGAAACATGGGGTGATTTCAGACGTGACGAGATCACGCTGAACCACACTGAACCACGGTGAACCCCGCGGCGGGGCGAAAGGCCCCTGAACGACTGCACAGCGTGCGCCAGATGTTGGCCACGCTGAATCTGCAGATGGGGTCAATTTGAATCACGCTTCCCGGGCTAGCCGGGGGAAGGTCCCGGGAAGCGTGGTCAAATGGACCGCGGGCCGTGGCCAACAAAAAGTAACATCTGGCCGCGTGCCACGGGCCGGGATCCCCGGCGGGATCCCGGGCCGTGGCACGATCGGCCAGACGCGGCGGCCGCATTGGCCCCGCCGCCCGCCCGTCTCCTCGGAGGGCGGGCGGCGGGGTGCGTGGAGGGGGCGGGGCCGTGCGGCCGCACGTTGCGCCGCGCGGCCCCGGCCCCTCCCACTTTCCCCGCCGGGATCCCCCCGGCACGTCTGTTGGGCCGTGCAGGGGTGACCCCGGCGGGGAACGAAGACGTTCGTTACGGTACGGGGCCAAAGGGCCCCGTAACGTCTGAAAATACCCATGATGGCCTGTCAGAAGTCCTGTAAAATAATTTCCCTAGCTGCTCTAAATATAATCTCCAGACACTGGAAAGGAGCTGAAGAGTTCTCCATGGAAGAATGGGCCAATAGGATTTGGCACATGTTCACAATGGAAAAGTTACACTCCAGTCTGCAAGGCAAGGCCCAAAACTTCGAGGAAATGTGGTCTCCAATCATCAGGGCATTAGAAGAGAAAAAGCTTGGTAAAGAAGAATACAAAAATCTATTTGAGCTTTAACTTAGTTTAATAAGATTTACTCATAAAGCATTTTTCTCAGCTATCCTGAAGGCATGTAAGAACAACTGCTGGAGTCTCGAAGAAACTTGGAAAAAATGGTCTCACTAATGAGCTGTATTCTTAGAAAGAATCGTTAAAATGGTCGGTGTATGATTGTATACTTAGTAACTTGTTGTTCTTTTGTCTTCTCCTTTGCCGTGTATGATTGTAAAATGAAATTCCAATAAAACAATAAAAGTTTGTTTTTTTAAAAAAAATAAAGTAAAGTCCACGTGCTAATTTCATGAATGTGGACAATCTGCTTATCTAAAGTTTCCATAGGACATTGGTGAAAATGAAGAGTTGCTCAAATGTCAACATATGCTAGAAAGCTCTTTTAATCTCATTAGACCCTTCACTGCCATTTTAAAACCACTGCGATTACAAAAAATCCCTTTTGATTTTGGGGTGTGCTTGAAAATACGGCTGTCAGAAGTTCAAAGACAGACCTTCGCAGACACATTGTCAATGGAGTTGGTTTGAAATCTTTCCCCCACAACTTATTTTCAGACAAAGAAATGAAGGGAGCCCCCTTGCTGGCTTAGAGTGGCCATAGGACTACATCATTGTCGCTCCCTGCTGGTAAGAACATTGGAGATGAGGCAGCCTGCAGCCTGAGAGATTTGGGGAAGGCCATTAGACCTGTATCCTTTTTGTGGGTGATGACAGAAGCGTGTGTGAGAGGAGAGCTACTCCTTGAGGTGCATTAATTCCTTCTGTAGATTCAGAGATATGGCAGCAGCTTCACATACAGAAACTTCGAAATGCCTGTAATAACTGGATGTGAGATGTAGTTTTTTGAGCATGAAGACATAGGGTGATTTCAGACGTTACGAGATCACGGTGAACCACACTGAACCACGCTCAACCCCCCCGCGGGGCCAAAGGGCCCGGAACGTCTGAACGGCGTGCGCCAGATGTTCATCACGCTCAATACCCACATGGGGTCAGTTTGAACCACGCTTCCCGGGCTAGCCGGGGGAAGGTCTCGGGAAGCGTGGTCAAACCAACCCCCACAGGGAACCAAGCAAAAGTAACGTCTGGACGCCAATCCCCCAGCGGAACCAAAAAAATGGAGCCCCGGCCGGGGACGAGGCACGCAGCGTCGCTGCCAGGCAACCAGCACCAACACAAACACCGGAGGGAGATTTAAAGCGAGAGCAGCAGCAAGCAAGCGTGGCGGGATGGAGCGAGGAGGGAAGCGGAAGAGACCGGAGGCACGAGCAGCGACAGCGGCGGCACAGGAGGCGGAGGACGTGCAGCCAGGCCCAGCGATGCAGGCGGAGGGGGCACAGGTGCAGGAAGGGGGCACACGGGAGCACCCGACCAGGGAGGCGCCCCGGGAACACCAACCACAGCTGCAGCCGGGTCGCGCCGCCCCGGGGACAGCGGCCGGAACAGGCCCACAGGAGGCACCCAGGAAACGGGTAAGGGCACCCACTGGGAGGGGAACAGGGGGCACAGGGGAACCCCCTGTGGAGGGGGCCGGGGGGACCCCGGGCGGAAGGCAGGGGGGCAGGGGGACCCCGGGCGGAGGGCAGGGGGGCAGGGGGCCCCCGAGAGGGCCCACACCCTCACCCAGCAACCAACCACCCCCCTTCCCCCCCCCAGACACGAAAGTCGGCCCGGGCGGACGAGCCCCAGGAGGAGCCCGGCCCCCGGCCCCTGGAGGCGCACCCCCAGGAGGAGGTGGAGGAGGAGCACAGGCAGGTGCAGCAGGAGCTGCACCGGGAGGAGGAACAGCAGGGGCCCAGCCGGAGGAAGGCCTATCACAGAGGGGGACAGTGGGGCCTCCAGGAGACCCGGGACTTCATACGGATCTGGGGGACCCTCGAGTACCAGGTGGAGCTCGCAATAAACCAGCGCAACGAGCATGTCTACCGGGACATCGTGCGCGACATGGAGGCGGCGGGGCACGAGCGCACTGTCAACCAGTGTCGCTCGAAGGCCAAGGAGCTCAAGAGGGGGTACAAGGCCCTCAAGGACAATAACAGCCGCTCCGGCCACGGGGCCCGCACCGCCCCCTACTACGATGCCCTGGACCGCATCCTTCACATGAAGGGCTCCATAGTTGCCCCACGCCTGGTGGGCAGCGCTGTGGTCCAGGGCAGGGAGCGGGCCGAGGTACCCCCTCCCCTCGCCGCCCGCCCGGTAGACACGAGCTCAGGGGACCCCCACCCCCAGGAGGACCACCCGGGACCCGCAGAAGCCCCAAGGCCCCCCCCCAGCAGCAGCCCGGAGACATCCCAACGCCGGGCCGGCCAGGCGGAGTCGGAGGTCGGCACCTTCACCACCCTCAGCCAGTGGTCCCAGGGGGAGCACTCCCAGGGTGAGGCGCCGGCCTCCGAAGGCTCGGAGACGGACATAGAGGGTAAGCGGGCCCCCAGGGCAGGGGGGGGCACGACCAGGGGGCCGGTGGCAGGGGCGGGGGTGGGGGCCCTGCTGCAGGGGCCACAACCAGCCCCCTTCACCCGCTCCCCCCTCTCCCGCCCGCAGGACATGGGGAGCCCCAGGACCGGGCCAGCGAGACGGTGCAGGCCCCCGCGGAGGGCACAGGAGAGCAGGTGCCGGACCCAGGTAAGGCGGGAGGGCTGGGATTGCGGGAGGGCCCCCCGGGCGCCAGCCCAGGGGGGCCTCTGGCCTCAGTGGGGGAGGGGGGGCAGGGGGCCCCGGGACCCGACCCCGCTAGGGGACAGGGCCCTGCACTGACCCACCCGCCCATTTCCACAGGGCAGCCCCCGCGCGCGGCGCCTCCGCCGGCCGCAGCCCCAGCCCAGCGGATGCGGGAGTACCGGGCGCGGGTCCGCAGGCGCAGGGAGGAGCAAGCGGAGGACATCGTCCGCAGGGCGGAGGAACAGGGGGAGCGCATGATCGCCTCCGTGGACCGCATGGAGGCGGCCATAGAGCGGTCCATGGAGAAGGCCCTGGAGACAGACCGCCGGCTGGAGGCGGAGGTGCGCCTGGAGCGGAGGCGGGAGCGCCGGGAGCACCAGCGGCAGCAGGGGCTGCTCAGGGGCCTCCGGCAGGACATACAGGGCATGGTGCGGGAGCACAGTGCCAAGATGGACAGGTCCCACGACATTGGGACCTCCCTGCTCCTGCATGCGGGCACCATGTGTGCCTACGTGATGGCCGGCGCACCTCCGGGCGCCCTGCCCGCCCAGGTCCCCATGCCGGGCCCCTCGGCGCCCCCGGGCCCAGCCCTGCCGCCCCTGGCGCCCCCCCGGCCCCAGGGCCCTCGCATGCGCCTCCCAGTGCCCCCGGGCCTCCGGAGGGTCCAGCCCCCCCGGGGCGCGACCGGGGCACCGGGCACAGCTGCCCATCCGCCGCCCGGCCCCCTGCCGGGGCCGGGACCGGCCCAGGACACGGCAGGGGACACGGACAGTGGGGGGGAGGGGAGCTCCCAGAGCTCGGTGGGCCCAAGCGGCCGCACGAGGGGTCGGCCCAGGAAACGCGGGGGGATGGTGGGAAGGGGGGGGAGGGGGAGGGCCACATGAGGGCGGGTGGTGGACGGGGTCACGGGGACGGGGGTGGGGAGGGGGCACAGGGTGATTGTGTGCACTGTGTGGGCAATAAAGTGTTGTAAAGAGACAGTTGTCCCCGGCCCGTTTGTGGGGGGGACAGGGCTGTGGGACCGCGTGTACAGGGGCATGGGCACGGAACGGGGGGTGGGGCCCCCAGGGGCGGGAAGGCCCTCACAGCGGGCCCCCCCGGGCGATGTGGGTTGCAAGGGCGTTCCGGATCCTTTTGGCATACCGGTACTCCCGGGGGTTCCCTGCGTTCACGTACAGGGGAACAGGACCGGGGGGCCGGTGGGGCTCGGGGTACTCCAGGGCCGCCCCCTCGGTCTCGCACACATTGTGCAGAACGCAGCAGGCACCGATCACCAGGGCGGAGGTGGGGACGGTGAAGTCCAGGCGGCCAGCTAGACTCCTCCAGCGCTGCTTCAGGGCCCCGAAGGCACGCTCCACGACGGTCCGGCTCGCACACAGGCGGGTATTGTATACCTGCTCCGCAGGGGTGCTCGGGACAGGGTAGACCTTCATCAGCCAGCGGGTCAGGGGGTAGGCGGGGTCCCCCAGGATGCAGGGGGGCATGGGAACACCCTCGATCCACCTCATGCCCATGTCCGCGAAGTCCCCCCGGTACATGCGGGCATAGAAGGGGGAGATGGTCATGATCCTGGCGTCGTGACTCCGGCCGGAGTTGCCCGTGTAGATGTCTATGAAGCGGGCCCGGTGGTCCACCACCCCCTGCAGGTGCAGGGAGTAGTATCCGTGCCGGTTCACATACTCCAGGGCCTCCCCCGCGGCCGGGCGCAGGATCTCGATGTGTGTGCCGTCCACGGCTCCGATGCAGTTCGGGAAGCCCCCGGCCGCGAAGCCAGCCATCACAGCGCCCTGGTCCAGGAGCTGGATGGTCCTGTCGAGGAGCACGCCCTCCACAGCCTCGCACACATCCCGCACGATGCAGGCGACCGTGCTGAGCCCCACCCCGAAGTGCTGGGACACGGAGCGGCAGGAGTCGGGCGTTGCGAGGGCCCAGACCCCTATGGCCACCCGCTGGACCATGGGGATGGGCTCCCGCATGGAGGTGTGCTGCCGCTCCAGCCAGGGCGTGAGGAGCTCCGCTAGGCGCAGCAGGGTGGCCTTGCCCATCCGGAAGTGGGACCCCCACTCGGCCTCCCCCCAGTGGGCCTGGGCCCGCTCCCACCAGGCCTGGGGCCGCTCCGTGACCCATAGGCTCCGCGCTATGGGCATAGCCAGCAGCGCTGCCCGGCGGAGGGTCTGCGTTGCCCAGCGGAACCGCCTCGCGGCCCCTCGGAGCGCAGCGGGCCGGGTGAGGCTCCGGCAGGCGGCCAGCCACGCCCCCCAGGCCCGGCGCCGAGCCCTGAGCCGGCCACGGACTCTCCTGCGGGCCTGCTGGCCCCGGAGGCGCACGCCAGCCCGCAGGGCCAGGACATAGCGCAGGCGGACGGCCAGGTGCACCCTCTCGGTCAGGAGGCACAGCTGCTCAGTGTGGTCACGGTGCCACTCAGCCGCGAGCGCGAGGAACATCCAGTTCCCACCTGCCCTATCGCGCTCCATGGTGCTGGGGCCCCGGTGGGGGCTGGGAGCGCTTATGCCGGCCCGGTGCTGGTGGCCCCGCCCGGGGGTCGGCCTCGCGGCCCTGCGCGCGCCCTGTGCCGGTGCATTCCGGCTGCTCCCGCCCCCAGCACCCCGGGCCCCCTCCCCTCGCTGTTTGTAGCGGGATGGCCTTGAAGGTGCGATTAGGCAGACAGAGAGCTCGCTGTTGTTCTCTGCAGCTGTGCCGGGCCCGCACCCCACGCCTCGCTCTGTTGTGCTACAATGTTGCGGTGCGGGCCCGTGTTCCCTGTCCCGGGGGCCGGGCCGAGCCTCTCCCGGCCCTGGGCAGTCTGTGTGCCCTCCGGGCTCCGTGTCCCATTCCCTGTTGTGCTGGACCATGGCTGGCTGCCCATCCATGGGGCTCCCGCTGTCCGGCCCCCAAGGGGCCCCCCATATCTGGGCCTTCCGCGAGACCATGTCTCTGTGCGACCTGTGGCACACCCCTGCCGTGCAGCTGCTCCTGGCCGGGCCGGGGAGCCGTGCAGGTGCCTACGAGAGCCTGAGCTCCGGGCTCCGTTACTTTGGCCATGTGGTGAGCGCCCGTGATTGCCGGCTGCATGCGGAGGCCCTGGGGCTGGCTCGTTTCCCCGAGGGGCGCATCCCGGAGGTGCTGTGCGCCCATGTGCCCTGGAGCGCCTCGGAGACCGTGTCAGCGCTGGTGGTGTGTGGTCTGGGCGCCTACTCGGAGTGCCTGGCCGAGGGTGGCCCTGCCTTGGCCGTGAGCTACTTCTCCTGTGTTCACGGGGCCCGTGGGTACCAGCGCACCCGTGGGGCGGCGTTCCAGCGGCTTCTGGAGCTGGGGCATCTTCCGTGGCCCCCTTCTGCTGCCTGCTGTGTGCCGGAGCCCTCCGCGGTGGAGATGTCATCCCTGTTGGCGGTGTGGGCGCGTGTGGATGTGCAGCTGGCCCTCACCATGCCCGATCCCTTCGAGGCCTACTACCTGATCGCCCACTACATGTCCTTGCAGGGGTACCGCCGGGGCATGCTGCACTGGCCCCACCTGGTCCACCGGGCGGGCCACCCGGGCCCTCGGGCCAGCGGGGCCCCCGGCAGCGGCCCGTGAGCCCCGCGTCGCTGGCCTGCCCCCCCCGGCGTGGTGCCCCCGTGTGGGCTCCCGCCCCGGCCCGGGGGGGGGGCCTGGTCCCCGCTGGCCGCTCCCGACCTGCGGACCCCACCTCGGTGAGCTCCCGCCCGCCTCGCTGCTTGCTGCTGCCCCTGGCCGTGGTCCTGGGCCCCCTCCATCCCCGTGACTCCGTGGGTGCTGCCTGAGCGTCGCTGGTGCTGCGGAGGAGCACCGCTGGACCCGGCTGCCCTGCCTGTGCCAGCCTTTGACTGTGGGGCCCCCTTCCTCCTCCTCCTGGCGCCCCTCCGCCGGCCTCGCTGTGCTTTGGGGGCCCCCAACGTGCCTTGCTCCGGGGGTCCCCCCCCCCCCTCCGAGACTGCCTCTGTTCCTGTGGGGGCACCTCCTTGGACTGGACTGGACTGGGGTGGTGTGGGGGTTGCTGCTGTCCGTGCCTTGCCCCGTGGTGGTGCCCCCCCCCTCCCTGCCGGTGTTCCGGGTGGGGCGTTCCGGGCGCCCCTTCCCCCCTTCCCGGCCTTTCCCTGGTGTGAGTGTGTGTGCCCGGGCGTGTGGCCGTGCATTGTGCCCTGCTGCGGGACCGCTGTGTGAGCCGGCTGTCAGCCTGTTCTCGCTCTTCCCCCCTCCCTTCCCGTTTCCCTTGTGTGGGCGTTCCCTTGAGTGCCTTGTGGCTTCGTTTGCCCTCAGTCGGCCATGTCTGTGTCCCGCCCCTGCCCGGTGCCTTGTGGGGGTTTAGCGCCCGCCGGGGGTTCGGCTGCACGTCTGTTGTGCTGCCACGGGCCATGATGGTGCGGCCCGGTTCCGGGCCGTGGTCCCGTTCCCGGCACGTCTGTTTGGGTCGTTTTCCAACCCCTGGGCGTGGTTGCGCTGTTCGCCCCCCCTGGTGGTTCGCTGTGGTGAACCGGCCGCCCGTAACGTCTGAAAGTACCCATAGGGTGCTTTCAGACATTATGTTTTTGGCATTCACCACAGTCAACCACAGTCAAACGCGGGGGGTGGTGAATGAGTCATGCATGTCTGTTTGCTCGCATCCAGATGTTCACCACAGTCAAATGCGGCCCGGGGTGAATCTAACCATGCTTCGTGAGGTCAGGGCGGGAGGAGGTTCAGAAGTGTGGTGAATGTTCACCACGTCAGGGGTGAATGAAACATAATGTCTGAAGGGAAACCCCCAGCCGCGGTGAAAGGAAGTGACCACGGACCATGGTGATGGCACGCAGTGTCGCTGCCAGGCAAGCAACAACAAGTGGCACACAGAGGGAGATTTAAAGGGCAGGCAACAATAGGGGAACGTGGTGGAGAAGGCGATGGCAAGGAGGGAGGCGGAAGACGAGCGGAGGATGGAGCGAGAGGGTGAGGAGGAGGAGGTGCAGCAGTAACTGCAGCTGCAGCAGCAAAAGTAGGGGGAACCCCGGAAGAAGGTAGGGGGTGCAGTCGGGAGTGGGTGGATCGGAGCCAGGGAGGGGGTGCGGGAGGGGGGGAAGGAGGGACCGTAGCCAACAGGAGCCTAACCAGCACTAGGGCTGTAGCGGAATATCGCAGCGGTAGCTATTTCTGGCGGAAACAGTGTTTCCGTAATTAGTGGAACGGCATGGCAGAGGCTTTCATTCCGCGGTTTCATTCCGCGGTTCCGCGGTTCCGCTTATTTAATTCCGCAACTTAGTGGAATCGTGGAAACATGACATTTTAGCTATTTCTGCAATTCCGCCAGCGCCAAAAAATAGCGGAATAGCGGTTTTCCGCGATTTCTGCGATTTTTCCGTGGTTTTTCCGCAATTTCGCGATTTGCAGAATTCCGGCGAAATTAGCGGAATATCCGCAGAAAAGTCGTGGTGTGGCGCGGGCAGTTCCGAAATGGCGGAACGGAATCACGGCGCGGTGAAAGCTGCTGCCGCATCAGCCCTAACCAGCAGCCCCCATTAGACCAGCAAGAGGGCATGAGCCCCGGAGGAACCCGAGGCTGGAGGGAGCCAGGGAAAGGCAACAGGGGCTGTGGAAGAGGAGGCAGCGGAGGGCCGGCACCCAGGCGCCGGTACCACAGTGGGGGTCAGTGGGTGCTCCAAGAGACACACAACCTAATTGCTATCTGGGCAATATCGGAGATGTAGGGCGAGCTGGTGATCAACGCCCGTAATGAACAGGTGTTCACCCAGATAGTCAAGGAGATGGGGGAGGCCGGATATGACCACACATCCACACAGTGCCAGACTAAAATTAAGGAGCTCAAGATGGGCTACAAGGACATTATGGACAACAACCGGCGCTCCAGGTGGGCGACACGGGCATCCCCCTACCTGGATGCGCTGATCCGGGTGCTCCACCACAAGGGCTCCATAGTCACCCGGCGCCTGGTAGGAGGGGATGCCCAGGAGAAGTGACCAGTGGACGAGCACACCCCCCACCCCCTGCAGCCAGAGAGCCCCAGGCACGGCCAGGCCCTGGGCACAGAAGCCCCAGAGGAGCTCCCAGCCACCAGGAGCCTAACCAGCAGCCCCCATTGTACCCACAAACATACCAGAAAGAGGACATGAGCCCCGGAGGAACCCAAGGCTGGAGGGAGCCAGGGACAGGCGGTGGGGGCCATGGAGGAGGAGGCAGCGGAGGGGCCGGCACCCAGGCACCGGTACCACAGTGGGGGTCAGTGGGGGATCCAAGAGACACATGACCTAATTGCTATCTGGGCCATACCGGAGATGCAGGGCGAACTGGCGATCAATGCCCATAATGAATAGGTGTTTGCCCAGATAGCCAAGGAGATGGGGGAGGCCGGATACGACCGCATGCCCACACAGTGCTGGACTAAGATTAAGGAGCTCAAGATGGGCTACAAGTACGTTATGGACAACAACCAGTGCTCCAGGTGGGCGACACGGGCCTCCCCCTACCTGGATGCGCTGAGCCAGGTGCTCCACCACAAGGGCTCCATAGTCACCCGGCGCCTGGTAGGAGGGGGTGCCCAGGAGAAGTGACCTGTGGACGAGCACACACCCGCCCCCTGCAGCCAGAAAGCCCCAGGCACGGCCAGGGCCCAGGCACGGAAGCCCCAGAGGAGCTACCAGGGACTTCAGGCACGTGCGTCCAGCACACCCCCAGCCCAACCGCCAGTGAGAGCACACATGCCCTAGATGACTTGGAGGAGGTGGAGGGAGAGGAGGAGACAGTCACCCTGCACCTCATGGTGTGCCACCCCGGGGACTGTGTGGACACCAGCCCCAGCGACCGACCGGCCTCAGAGGGAATGGACATGAAGGGAGCAGGTATTTTATTTTATTTTTATTTTATTTTTTTATTTATTTAATATATTTGTATCACGTCCCTCCTGCAAGCAGGTAGGGGCATTGCAGGGCACATGCAGGGACCACAAGAGGAGGGGGGTCACGGGGGGGTGGAAGGGGATGTCAGCAACACCCCACCCCCCCGGTCCCAGATGTTGGGAAGGGGCACGGGCAGAGGAAGCCACACAGTGGCCAGTTGTTCCCATCTCGGGGTGAAGGAACATCCCAATCACGGGGACATGTGGGGGGCCAGGGGAACGGCACCCCACATGCCTAACAGACCCCTCTATTGCCCTACAAAGCCACACCAGGTAGGGAGGGCCGCGTCCAGGGGCCTCTGGTGCCACCGGCCCAGAAGATGCGGGAGCACCGAGCGCAGGCATGCAGGGATTGGGAGGACCTTGTCCAGGAGCTGGTCAACACCCACACTCAGCAGACCAAGGAGATGATGGAAGCTGTCCAACGGCTGGAAGAGGGGACCACAAGGGCCCCGCAACAGGTGGAGGGGAGGGGCCGGGTGCTGGTGGCAGAGATGCGCAAGGACCGGCAGCAGATGAAGCAAGACATGGCCCGTCAGTTGGAGACACTCCAGGCCCACTCTGACTGGTAGGAACGCCAGTTCAAGGATCTCAGCCATAAAATGGACTGCTCACTGGAGCAAGGCACGTCCCTCCTCCTGCAGGCTTGGGCCTTGAATGCCTTCATACTGGCAGCAGCCTCGCCGGGTGCCATGTCAGCCCCCGGGCCCCCTTCATCTCCACCCCGGCTGTACCACAGGCCCTGCCAGTACCGCAACCCCCCCCTGCCCCAGCATCACCTGGGACCGTGGATCCGGGAACCCGTGCCCCCACAGCTCAGATGCCAGCAGCCGGGCTGCCGGGCCCCGATATGGCCGCAGGTGGCGCAGGGGGTGGGGGGCAGACAGGGGCTCCCCGGGGGCGGTGGTCAGAAGGCAGGGGTGGTGGTCGGAGGATGGTCGGAGGGCCGTTAGCCCTTCCGGCTAACAGCACCTCCTCCTCCACCACGGATGAGGGGGGCTCGGTAGCCTCGGCCATCCCTGTTGGCAGGGGACGGGGACGGCTTAGGGGCAGAAGGGGATGGGGGAGGGGCAGGGAAACATATGGGATGGAGTGGGGCGGGGGCATACGGGACCGCTGAGGTGGGGTGGGAGGGGGGAAGGGCACGGGGGCACACAGGTTTACCGGGGACTGGGGCGGGGATGGGGGAGCACAATAAATGGTATTTGCACACTGAACTGTGCCAGAGTGCTTTCTTCCCTACAGGTGCATACCTCCCCCCAGCCTCACGGACATCCCTCCCCGGGCACGAATCTGTTGTGTGCCCCACCCCAGGGTAACGGCTATGGTCCAACACCGGGAGTACCCAGAGCAGGCCCCCGGGACTCGAGCCGCTGCGCCTCCCTGTGCATGTGTGTGCTGTCATTGCTATCTCCACAGGCAGGTGTGTATGCATGGGGCTGTCCGGCCTTGCATGCCGGCGGCTGTGCGCTGCCCACTACCTTCGCATCCCTCCACAGCGGCCCCATTGTTCCCGTCCTGCCGTTATCTGTCAGCCTTGGCAGCCCCTGTCTGCCTGCCCAGCCCCCAAGCCCCACATCCCATGCTGCCCCCATGGCCGCTGGGGCTCAGACCCTCCAGGAGCTGTACCATGGCGGCTGCATCCCAGCCCGAGGTCCCGCTCTGAGGTTGCAGGGTCTCTGTCTGTGCCTGGAGCACCCGTGAGAGCATTGGCCTGTGTGATCTGTGGCGTTCGCCCATCATTCAGCACAGCCTGTGCTCCCTGCCCACCCGGCTGGATGCTTATCGGTGCCTGAGCTTTGGTATGCTGCACTATGGCTATGTCATGACCGCTGGCAACTGTTGCGTGCACTGTGATGAGCTGGGGCTCGCCCCCTTCCCTGAGGGGTGCTTACCGGACATGCTGGGGGGCCTTGCAGCATGGATTCCTGCTGAGACGGCCTCCGCTCAGTGTGTGTGTGCCTTCCCGGGATATGTGACCTGCCTGTGTGAGGGTGGCCCTGCCGTATCTGTGTCCTACTTCATCAGCATGCAGGGTGCCCGTGGGTATCTGCGCTCCTTCAGGGCTGCCTACTACCATCTTCTGGAGCTGTCCCACCTGTCCTGGCCTCCTGCGGCCAATTATGGCATGCCCCCCCTCCGGGCCAGAGCTGGCGCCCCTGTTGGAGGTGTGCAGCCGTGCTGATGTGCAACTCGGGATGAGCTGTGCAAATACCTTCAAGGCCTTCTCCCTGATCTGCTTCCACATGGACGGGCATGGCTTCTGATGGGGACTGTGGCAGTGGCCCCGCTATGTGCACCTGGTGTCGGAACCGCCCCACCACCTGATGGAAGCCCCTGCAGCTGGGTGTAGGGTGCTCTGGCCACATCTGTCATCTGGCTGCCTCCTCAGCACCTCCATTCCATCAGTGGCCTGGGTGCTTGCGTCACCACCTGCTGCCTCTTCTGGATGGCTGGACCCCTGGAACCCTCTGCCTCCCGCCTGCCTGTCGCCCCCTTGCCTGGGACCTGTTGCCGCCGACCCAGACCCGTCCATGTGGCCTCCATGATGGGCTGTTGTGATGGTTCTCTCCCTCCAGGACTGGGCCCCATGGCCCCCTTGCTGCAGCCCCTTCTCCTGCGCTCTTGCCCTGCACGGTCCCACTCTGTATGGCTCTGCGCCAGCCCGGTGCCACTTGTGTCCTCAATAAACACCTGTTGCACTTCACTGTTCCTTGTGCTGCCTCCTTGGGCTGCTTGGTCCCACTTCCCCGCTGGGTTCCTGCCCCCTCCCCCTCCTGCTGGGCTGGCCATGCAGGCCCCTTGCCACCCCCCCACCTCCCATGTATCCGACCAGCTGTGGGGTTCCCTGTCCCCCCCAGTGCATGCCTCCCTCTGCCCCCCTGCTTGGCTCCCTCCACCCCCTCCCTTCGTGTTTCCCTTCCCTGGGCAGGGCCCTCCACTGTCTGTGGCTTTGTTTGCCCTCAGGCAGCCATGTTTGTATCCACACGATCCCGGTGCCTTGTGGGGCTCCCACCATGGTTCTGGCCACCACGTCACATCTGTTGGGTTCCCCCAGCCTGGGTGTCACATCTGTTGGGGCCGCGCAGCTCACCACAGCCCGCGGTGAAGCAATCCGACCAGCTGTGAAGCTGTGAAGCAATCCGATTCACTGTGATGAATCTCACCACATCACGTCTGAAAACACGCATAGTTTACACATCCAGGCTGGCCAATTATCATCACAATCACATCCTGTAGCACTGTGACAGAGGACATAAGAGAATCTCTATTAGCTCTTTCCTAAACAGATGTGTCTGAGTTCCCAGTAACAAGTACGGGAGAGATGTTGGGATGGCCACAGCACAGAATGAGGATATTTGGTTGACATTTCTACAGGCCAATTGGCATCACAAACCGATCTTATACCATAGTGACACAGTAAGAGACTCCCTGGCATAGGTTCCTTCTCTGCATATGCTGTGCAGGCATATAAAATTGGGACCCATTATCACATCTTTCTGATATTTGGCAGTGATGATTGAGAAAGCGTGATATACAGTCCTCCAAATGTTCATGTACACTGGCTGGACTATAAAGATTTTACAGTCATACATACATATATAAGTTAATTGCTTATACCACCAGGACCTTTCCTCTAATCCTTCTCAAAGTTGGCAGACATAGTAAATATTGGAATGGGTATAAGCATGCCAAGTTTCATCTACATTAAATGTGAAGCATAGAAGTTACAGCTAAGAATGTATGTGAAGATTTTTGCAAAATAATATAATTCAACTTCTTTTTAAATTGACTTCCTTTATCCAATATTTTTGGAATTTGGTACAATGGTACAATGAGTGTCTTCAACTGTAGGTAGAATTCCTCCAAGTATCATCCAAATATACCAAAAAACAATAACGTTAAAGCCACAAATGTGTTTTCCATTGAAACCAAAGAAAAAGAAAAACAAAAGCAAAGACGAAAACAAAAATTTGATATCTATGAAAACAAAAACAACATATTTAAATAGCAAAAACAAAAAATGAAAACCAAAACAACATGGGCCCCTGGTGCACACCTCTAGCATGCATACACGTGCATGCAACTCACATACAATGCATTTTGCCACGCGGAATCCATGTGGTACCCAAGCGCATCCCACGTGGAGAGGTTTTGGATTGGGACCACTGTGTTTACAATGGAGTCATCTGAGATTTATTATTTAACATAAAATTTGCTTTCAATCTTCTTAACAAACACCATGAGGAATGTCTAGTTAACCAGAAATTTCTTTCCCTGGTCAGCTGTAGGGCTGAAATTAGTACGACAATCTTTCTTGTGAGATTCTCATAAACCCAGGGAGATCTCACAAGATCTCTCTATCGTGTGCGAGATTTCCTTGAGATTCTGAAAATGCTCCACACATGTGCAAAATGGCTGCTTTGGCCATGTGTGTATATGCGTCCCATCCCTGCCCCCCCCCCCCTCCATTTTACACAGGCACAGAGCATTTTGGAGGTTTCTCAAGATTCTTTCAAGTTTCTTCAAACCCTAAAAATGCTCTGTGCGTATGCAAAATGGTAGCTGAGAGTGGAGCATCAATGGACAGAATAGCCCCGGTGGCCATTTTGCGCATGCGCAGAGTTGGTTTTCGGCTGCACGAGAATCTCATGAGAATGGTTCAATGGCGCCGCTACTGCTCCGCCTGCACATCTGGTGGTCTGCTTTTACATGGATGGCCCATCTGGGTGTGAAGTGGAGTAGAGTCATGGGTGCTGTTCATTGAAAAGTCTTGACAATGGGAACAGGAAGGAAGGGCTGGATGTCAGTAATGTTACGGAGGGAGAAACAATATGCCTTAGCAACAGACCAAATCTAAGGTGTAAAGGAATGGGAAGAATGAATAAAGGAAGGATAAGGAAAGGTGTAAGAGAAAAGGAGTCAGCAGATGTTTATCATTATTATATAATTACAGTGCCAGCAATGTGTATAGAGTGTGATAGTCAAGATTAAATTACATGACAAAGAGTGGCTTTAGATGGACCCATGGGAGGTCACCCCTGGGTCACTTTCAGACATGCTCCCCCCCCATGCATATTTGGGCTGCAGGGGGGAATGTGCAGTTTGAATATGCACAGGGATCGGCAGGTCTGAATGTCCCCCTCCCCCGCACGGCATCCCTGCACATGTCTAAAAGTGGCCCCGGACCATCTCTGGGGGTGTTTCCCACGCAATCTCTGCCCATTTGCCAACCCTTATCTCTGTCCTGTTTTAGCCAGATAATCCTCTTTTCACCTGCCCTGCCAATAATTCCAAGCAGGACTGCATTTTTACTGTACTGTATAAATTGTGCCGAGTCCTGTATAAATTGTGACAGTCAAGATTAAATTACACTACAAAGAGTGTCTTTAGATGGACCCGTGGGGTGTTGCATTTTTATAATCAATTGTGCATAGTAACACCACTTCCTTTCTATCCTGCCCTCCCTTGCTCAAATACTGTTCCACGATGAAGCACAGGGGTGGGTGGAGTATCATTAAAGGGTGAATGCATTTAAATTTCCACTCATTTATTCATGTCAGTTAATAAAGTCATTTCTACTAGAGTCCATTGCCGTTCTGTGTGACAGAAGAAGTTAATACTTGCAAACAAGGCTTAAGATGCCAAGGATCACAGCAGATAGTATTTTCAAATAATTACTTGCCCCATTCATGTAAATCTGTTCCCATGTAAAGCCCATGGCTGAAATAAAAAAAGAAACAAATTGAAGCAACAAGCTGAATATGAGCCGTAACTGAAGGGATGTTGCTAGAGACATCTGCTAGTATTGCCCAAAGGAACCAGAAAACTAGAGAATCTGCTTTCTGCAAGGAATTACATGTTACCTTCTGATTGGGGGGCGGGGGGACCAGTTTTATCAGAGTAATATTGCTTCCTATTCAACTTTGCTTTGTCAGTGATGATTCATCCCCAAAGGTTTTAGCACATCATGTTTCATACAGGGTCAGAAAAAAAATGGTCCAACTAGCCCAGCATCCTTTCTCTGGCAATGGTCGACTTTAGTTACTTCAGAGAAGTGCACAACAGATTGTAATGAGACAATCGCTCCCATTCCTTGACAGTTAGAGGACTGGGGATGAAAGGAGAATCAATTTGGGTCTCAAGGGAATCTTGAAAGAACCCTTTGCAAGATCTTGAGAAGATCTAGCTAGTCGTGTGAGTATCCCGTGAGAATCTCGCTTAAAAAGAAAAAAAGCAACTGTGCATGCAGAAAATGACTGGCGGCCTGTTTTTCCAAAATGGTGGCCATGCTGCTGATGCCATTTTGGAAAAAGGGTGAGTACGCACAGGACAGCCTAGTGGTCATTTTAATTTCTCTTTATTTATTTTCAATTTTTTATACCGCCTTTCCCACATTTTGTGCATGCACAGTTGTTGTCCCCTGCCCCCCACCCCCACAGCTTGGAGTTGGTGGTTGCAGAAATTGAGAGAGAGAGAGAGAGAGAGAGAGAGAGAGAGAGAGAGAGAGAGAGAGAAATCTTGACTAACAGAGGGTCAAGGCCTGGGGCTTTTCTCATTTCTCGATTCTTGCATAAATCAATCAAAGAAGCTTGAGAATCAAGTCAAGAAAATCTGAGTATAACAGGACAGAGGTCCTGTGGGCTGCTCCCCCTGTAAAAGAGTGAGCACCAGAAGACGTGGACAGTGCCTGAGTGAAAGCAGCTGTGTGAGTGGGCATAGCAGGAGCCAGAACAGAGTAGAAAAGTTCAGACAGAACTCAGTAGAGACATGGACAGAGACAGGGGCAGAGCTCTGCCTCTTGGCGTAGCCAGTCAGAGAATGGCACCTGACTAGGGCTAAGGGTAAGGACTGGAATAGCTCAGAGGGTGTTCCCCTTACAGAGGGGTGTGCCTGACCCAGAGAGACTCAGATATTGTGAGTAACAGACTGTTTATGATTAAAGACTGTGGGCGCCAGACGGCGGTGCCTGACTACAGAGAGACTGTATGAGAAGAACTGTATGTAAAAGGACTTTGAGGTGATTGCCCGAGACTAACTGTTGGGGCTCTGATCCTGCCAAGACTTAGCCCAGGCAAGGCCATACCTGTCACATCAAGTAACAAGGATTTACAAGTGCAAGAGCTTGCAATGCCCAGGTAGAACAGTGACACCCTGGTAGGGATGGGCGAACGCGGTTCAGATGTTCGGAGTTCAGACCAAACTCGGTCTGTTTGCACATCCGATCCGAACGTCCTAACCGAACTCTCGAACGACCAAACAGTTTGGTCATGTTTGGATGAGTTCGGAGGGCAGGAAAAACGTCTTTCCAGGGCCAAAAATTAGGTTTCGGTTTTGCTGTTTTTGAATGTTCGGCCAAGTTCAGTCAAACCGAACTCGGGTTTCGAACTGAACGACCGAACATCCGAACCGCGTTCTGTTCGCCCATCCCTACACCCTGGTCTAGCGCACGGACAGCATGCTGAATGATATTGGAAAGATATAGGAAAACATCAGAGCAGAGAATAAACAAGAGAAAAATAGCTGTAGCCACATCCCATGAAATGAGTTGGTAAGGTGATAACAAGAGAGACCTTGCAGGAGAAAATAATGCTTCCACAAGGAAATCAACAATGGGAAAATGCTTCACTGGAGATATTTGATTATGGGCTACTTTTTATACCAGGAGGCAAGCCAATTGCAATACATGGGATGTTTGACTGCCTGAACACCAGTAAGATTTCTCCCTGGTGGTTCACTGCAGAAACTCATCGTTGGAGAGATGTTTAAGGGCTTGTTCAGGTTTGGTTTCTGAATTTCCTCACTGGATGATACACAGGAAATAGCAAAAGACAACAAGGGGGAAAGGAAAAAAAATAGAAGTCGGACACTGCAACCATCAATATTATGGGTCACTAAACTCATCATCAGTTAAGGTGAGGATTTTAACAAAGGTCATCACTCTAGTCTAGTCAAACATGAAGTTACTTAACACTATCACTTTGGATTTTAGAGGTATACAATAGGCATACCTGTTGATTTCCTGGCTCTCAAATTGAATAAAAAACGTCATGTAATTTTCGGTACCCAAAATAGTTTTCAATTGGGTACCCAAAATGCCAAAACACCAAAAAAAAGAAAGACCCAAACCCAGTATATTGAGATACTGGTTTTATCCAAATTTTTTGACTGGTACCTGAGAAAACAGCAAATGAAATTTTGGGTTTTTCTCAGTACTCAGTCAGTATTCAGGTACAGAGCAGGGTATCCAAAATGTGGATATTATCCATGGGTACCAAATTAGATGCCCGTTTCCAGTCTAATTTAGATTTATTCCTTGGATCTATTAACATGCAGTAATCAGTTCAGAGACCAATGTTTCTTAAAACTAATCCAAAGGGGATCTCTCAGATGGTCGCCAGTTGGCCTTCTTTGGAAATAAGGATCTGTGTGGCCACAATCCTCAAAGCCCTTACTCTAGAATAGTTCCACTGGAATCAAATGAACATGTATGATTTATATTAACATGTTTAGTGGATCTAGATCTGTTCCTGATCAGGAGAACCAGGAACACAGACCCTTCTAACTAGCCAAGATAGTTCTAAAGTGAGCACTGTACACACTAAAGGCACACTCCTATGCCCTGTGTGCACAGTATGCATACTCAATAAACATGTGCATGGCGAGCTGTGTCTGGTGAGTGTGCAGCCTCGTCCGTCTGTCCGGCAAGCATGCAGTCTGGTACATCCCCAAACTCCCATGCCTGATAGGTCTGCTGTGTGGAGCAGGCAGGGAATTTGGGGTCAGGCCAGGCTACATGCTCACTGAACACAGCTCTCCTACATGCACCATGCACACGTGTATTACGTGCGTGCAGCCAGAGCATGTGGGGAATAGGATTGTGCCCAAAGAGTCTCTTATACAGCACAGGTTAGCTTCAGGCAATGGGAAGGTCTATGTCTTCAGGATCAGTAAACAAAGGGTGCTCAAGCCAGGGAGGAGCCCAAGACCACTAAGTTTTGATCAGGGGCATCACCCTTCCAGGCTCATGCAAGTATACCGGCCATTTGTCCTGACAAGGCTTTTGCTGATTTTATTCATATATGGACCTGCAGTCTGTCCTGGACATGCTTGGGCATGTCAGAACATTCAGTAGGAATCAGGTTGGCAATATTTTTTAGTTACTCAGAAAATCTGCTTAAATACATTATCTTGTAGTAATGGGGCCTCGATGTGCTTTCCTACAACTGAGGGACGTGTTCATCACTTTTCTTCACTCAATTAACATATGAATGATCAAAACCATAGCAGACAGTCCTCATATTGTAAATTCTTTCCAATCTAGCTAGTCATCAGGGTTCTATTAAATGCAAAATGACTCCTGTAAATGAAGCTATTTACAATGCCAATTACAGACGCTATGATATCTTACTCTAGTCTACGTTAAATTGGATCTGTGGCTATTATCCTTTGGGCTGAAGTTCTAATTGTTACAGTTGGTGGGAGATTCTTATTTCAGATACTTTTGAGCCCTTTCTAGAAGATGCATAAAATTATATGACAATCTAAGCATTAAGCACGGGAGATAATAACTGGCATTTCAGTTCTGCTAATACATAGTTATAAATCAGATAATTTTATCTCTCTGCAGATTTATAAATCTGAAAAAATCCATTTGAAGCAGTTGGGTTTTATAATGATATTCATGTTAAATTACTTTCTAAGGCTAACCCTCTAACTTGATACTTCAAATCTTTTTTCTTTATTATAGAGAAAAAAATCCACAAGAGAAAAACTGGATACAACTGAGTGTGCCAAATCTTCTTTGTACTTAATACTAGAGTTGAAATGAATAACTAAAGCAAATATTGAATTTTTAAAAACTGACATATTTGAATCCAGTTCAGAAAAAACAGGTAGGAAACCGTTTGTCACGATCTGGCATTGGTGGGCTAGAACCTGTGTCTTCCAGCTATGATAGCTTCATCCTCCCAGCCACCAAGGTTGGTTAAAGGACCAGGGCAAAAAGGAGCGCCCGGTGGAGCCGATTCCAAGCCACGTGGACCACCATGTGCGGCACACGTGGCGTGCACATGCATATACGTGTGCAAGCCACACGCATACCCTGGCTTGGGGCTCGCAGCACATTCGCAAACTGCGCAGCAGAATGCATGAGGTTTGGGATTGTACCCAATACCTTCCACCTAGAGCTGAAATGAGTACCCATAAAAATAGTTATACCCACTGAAATTCTGGTGCTTGAATTGGCTCAGAAATTTCAGGTACTTTTTGGTACCTGAACTGGTGTTCGATTGAGTACCCAAAATACTGACATGCCGATGCACTGAAATACTGTTTTGTCCCAATTTTTTACTTCTGGTTTTGGATTTCAGAAAATTTTCTAAGTATTTTCCCCCCGCCAGATAATTTTGCGAACTTGAAATCTGAAAAGTGAAATTTTGGTTGGTTTTTTGAGTACTTGAATGGTATTTGTGTATCAGTCCAGATAACCAAAATGGTGCCTCGAAATGTGGGTATTTCCCACAGGTACCAACCTGGATACCCATTTCAGCTCTTTTCAGGGACTCTGCAATTCCAGTCCTGAATGGCTACAGGCCTCTGCCACAGGATTGGCTGGGAAGTCCTGTAAATGCTTCTGTGTCTAGGACCATCACCAGTTCTGTACTTCAGACTAAACAGTCACTTAGCTCACCAAGAATTCACCTGCGTTGCCCCTCTGTGCCTTGCCTCTTCGTGGCTCATTTGGTTCCCTCCCGCCTTGGCAACGACGCTAGGGGTAAAACAAGATTGGATGGATTTACATTCTCAGGAAAACACATGAGATTCTCGCAACCCAGGCAAGATCTCATGCATTCTCGCAAGGGTTCTTGAGTATTTAATGAGATTCTTGAGAAACCTCAAAAACCACTCTGCACATGCATAAAATGGCCACCGTGGGCATTCTATGCTGCATACACATCCCTTCAGTGGTCATTTTGTGCATACATAGAGATTTTTTGGAGGTTTCTGTAATTCCTAAAAATGCTCTGTGCACGTGCAAAATGGCCACCGTGCACGTGCACTGAATGGCTGTGGTGGCCATTTGGTGTATGCGCAGAGCTGGTTTTGGCTGCACAAGAATCTTGAGAGAATGGGTTGAGAACGGGCCAGTTCTCAGCCCATTCTCATTTTTTAAAATCTCGGTGAGAATCCAGTTCTCACCAAGCTTTTTGAGAATTTCAAGGGTGAGTTTTAGTCCTAATTGACACCTACCACAGACCTAGCCACACCTTTGAGATCACCCACTTCTGCTAGGAGAAGCCACTGGCTGGGCACTGTGGACAGGAATTCTCCCACTGGCACCCCTGAACTGGGCTGTTGACACAGTATTAGTTTCCAGCTTAGTTTGTGATTTTGAATCTTCAGTTCATTATTTTTGTTTTTTCGGTCACTTTGGTGGTACTGTCTGGTGGGATCTTTAATTTCCGAAGAAACAAAGTTGTGAATTTCATGATGGCAATAACAAATTTGAATATTCATTTATAGAATAAAGTATGCAAATTATCTTTACAAATGCAAAATAGGCATGTTCATTTCAGAATGTCAGGGCCCTAGTGTCTGCAAGTGCTCATAGGATCATTTCCCAAGGAGCTGTTTTTTATCAAGGCAAGGGAACAGGAGAAAGAAAATGTAACAGACAGATGGGGGAAAGGAAATATAGCTGTGTCTGCTTAAGGGTCTATTCATTGTTACCAGCTGGTTAGATTTCACAGAGAAACAACCTCCCTCTAATTCCATTCTCATAAGCAGGAGGAACCTGGGTTAAATAACCCTTTACCCCTCCCTCCCAAATCTATATTTCTCCAACCATGTGGGGAATGTCTAATCACGGGGCTTGGGTGGTGTTTGAATAATCAGCAATCCATGAGTCAGAGATGCTTGGTAAAATACAGGTTAAAATGGGGAGTGGGCCTATTATTTGTGCGTATAACTTACAATAGCCCTTGGAGTATCTGAATAATATCCATGGCCAAAATGGATACTCGTTTATACATTTTTTCAGGTATTTGGTTTGAGTTTTTTGGTTGGTTTATTTAGTTGTTTGTTTGTATCGTTTCAGTAATGTTATTTTTGGCTATTATACATCATCTGCTGATGCAGAATGCAGCAGCCCGCCTTTTGGGATAGAGCCACTGGTACCATATTTCACCAGTGCTCCAATCTCTGCAGTGGCTTCCTATAATCTTCCGGGCCCAATTCAAGGTGTTGGTGTTTGCCTACAGAAGCCCTAAGCAGCCTGGGTCCTATCTACTTGCGGGACCACCTCATCCCCCAATTCCTGGATTGGCCCCTGCAGTCATCCGGGGTGCCTTCCTTGAGGTCCTCCGAGTCTTCCAGGGGGTGGTGAAGGAGTGACCGAGGCTGTGGAACTCCCTCCCAGTGCAGGCCCGATTGGCCCTGGACCTTCCCCTTTTTTGATGAAGCTGTAAGACCTGGCTGTTCCACCAGGCATTTGGCCGGGGAGATGGGTGAAGGGTGGGGGATGGAGGGTTCATAACCTCCTGCTATGAGTTGTTTTATTTATTGTTAATGTTTATTTATTATTGTTGTTGTAAGCTGTCCCAAGCTGCTGTGTCAGGAGGGGAAGGGTATTAAGTTTTTATAAATAAATAAAATAAATAAATAAAATTAGTCATAAAACAGGTACCTAATTTGATACTAATGGGTAATACGCACATTTTTTAGTACCGTGTCGAGTATTCATGGGCTATCCCATTACTGACTACCCAGATACCCCAATAAATGGTTATTTATGGTACCAATTTACACATTTTTCCAGTTAATGATTAGTAAATCGGGATAGAAAACCTGAAAAATCAGGAGTGGAAGTCAATAGGGATTTGCGAACAGAACCAGGTTCGGATGTTAGGCTGTTCAGTGGTTCAGGTCGAATGTTGAGTTCAGATTCATATTCGATTCAGTCGGGCTCGGTTCGGTCTTTAGTTCAGTGCAATCAGGAACTGAAAATGACATTTGGTTTTTGAAATAAAGGGAAAAAACTAAAAAACATATTTCCTATGATAACATTTTCATTTCTTATTCAATTTTGATGAACGATTGGAAGATCGTACCCCCAAGTAAGTGCACTATGTGTACTAAATATCGGAACGATTAGATATAGGAAACCAATCTCAGAAGCAATTGAATGTTGTGTTTTTAGGAAAAGTTCCATACACATTCATGGCTACAACTTCTTTATCTTGCATCCAATGTCCATGAAACTTGTGCATATTACGTCCCTCCATATGCTTAATACTTCTGCCAATTTTCAGAACATTCATCAAAATTGAATAGGAAACAAAAAACGTTATAGCCAGAAATATGTTTTTCAGTTTTTTCCCTTTATTTCAAAAACTAAATCTCATTGTCAGTTCCTGATTGCACCGAACTAAAGACCAAACTGAGCCTGACTGAATCGAATACCGAATCTGAACTCAACATTCGACCCAAGCAACCGAACGGCCGAACATCTGAACCTGGTTATGTTTGCACATCACTACAAAATACTGAATAACAAGTGAACAAAGCAGTGCATGCCAAAATACTGAAATACAAAAATAACTGAAGAAAGGAAAATCTGAACTTCAAAACAGTAATGGAGACATTCACATATTCATTTATGGGAACAAATATGCAAATTATCTTTGTAAAGATGAAATGTCATACCCATTTTAGTCCTTTTTATGCTGCTTCCCACCAAATGGAATGAAAAGTCGTTTAAAAAAAGCTACACTGGATGAATGCCGAAGGAAAAAAAAAAGAAAGGAAGTTAAAGAAATGGCATGGGAAGCCTGCTTGTGTGTCACCTTGCTTCAAGACAGTCTCGCCAGTGGGAGCATCTAAGCTTCAACAGTTCAGTTTAGTTCTTTGTCCACTTGTATATTCACCGTGTATTGAGTGGAATGCAGCTCGCTGATGTCATCGTGAATGCAGTGCATCTGGAAAAAGCACTTTTGACATGTTTGACATAAATTACTCATCTAAAAGGCATCATTGCTAAACTGTCTGAACATAAAACAAAGTTCACTTAATATTGCTGAATGAGCTGCTCTGATAAAAGTCCTCTAGCTGTCCTTATTCCATCAGGAAGTGACAGCAGAAAAAGAATTATGGAGGGGAACTAGGCACAAGGTAATATGCTTCTCAGCCAAGCAGAACAGAGGGGTCCAAAGGTAGGGTCCGATCCTTCATTCTTGGAGGTTTCTCAAAACTCAATGGGTGTTTTGCCTAAGTGAAAGTTGTGAGGTCAACGTGTTTAGGGAGACGACCCCGGTGTTTGCAGCGGAAACAAGAAGAATCTGGTGGTTTAACATTTGCTGTCACAGGGCACGCAGCCCCAAGATATGTTATTTTAGGATCTATGAGGCACCGAGGCCAGACTACACGGGATCTTTACAAAACAACTTTATTTACACTGTTCTAGGGTGCCTCTGCCTTTGTCTACACCTGGCCAAATACAATCCCTTCAAGCCAGGTATCAACACCTCCAAAGTCTCCTCACTCCTGCCTCTCTCTCAAAAAACCCACCCACCCCCAAACTCCACGCTAAGCCTTCCAACTTCTCAGGTGACTCACCATGCCCAGGTCAGCGGGCCCCACTCAGGCCCTTGGTTGCCCAGTTTTGGATGCTAGCTCAGCTGAGGCATAGCTATTTATTTATTTATTTATTTACTTACTTACTTACTTACTTATTCACAGTTTATATCCTGCCCCCTCCTGCCCAATGGTAGCTTGGGTTGGTGAACAAATAAAACAGGAAAAACATAAATGCATCAATATAAAATACAAATAATATCAAAATATAAAATCGCTATGCTAAAATCTAACAGCCAATGAGGTCTGAATAAATACCACCATCACCCCAAAAAACCCAACCACAACCCTCCCCCTTCACCAAACTCCTGGCGAAACAACCAGATTTGACTTTGTCTAGAGAAGGAGGGGAAATCCAGAGATAGGCGGACCTCCACCAGGAGAGTGTTCCACAGCCTTGGTGCGGCCACCGAGAACGCCCTCTCAAACATCACCACCCGTTATACCTTGGAAACCTCCAAGAAGGATCTCCCAGCCATGGCAGCCAACCACAGGGGCCAATCCAGAACCCAAGGGTTGAGGCGGTCTCATAGGTAAGTGGGGCCCAGGCCGTGAAAGGTAGGAGCCAACACCTTGAATCAGGCCTGAAAGTCTATGGGCAGCCAGTGCAGAGCACGAAGCACGGCGGCCCATCACCACCAGGAGGTAGGCTGTTGCATTCTGCAGCAACTGCGGTCTCCGGATCATCACCAAGTGTAGCCCCACGTAGAAGGGTGAGCTTGCACTGCAACAGCGCCCTCACCTCCCATGCTAGTGCTAACTCAACCTGACCCTGCTATAGTCATAAACAATTTGAGGCAAGATGAAATTTGGCCCATTAGTTATCTTGGGAAAAATTTGCAAAGTTGGCATTGAATCACCCGATTTCCACAGAAAATGGCTTCTGTGCCCCAGTGCCATCTGTGTCTTTCCCAAATCTACCCACTTCAGCACAAAAATGACTTTTGCGGTGGGGGGGGGGCATAGAGAAACCTTATGTGAGTAAAAAGGGTGGATCATAATATATATACCCTTTTTTTTGTACTTTCCTTACCCTAAGTGTCTAAATCTTTGCAGACATCTTTCACTTTTTAAAAAAAACATGACACGCTACCGAATGTAGGGCACCACCATTTTGCACTTTGCACTTCATATGTACAAAAGTGGCAGTACCCTACACTGCTCGTTTGCAAAATGGTGGTGCCCCATTCTGTACTGCCATTTTGTGCATGTGCAACGTGGGCCATGGCCGAGTCGAATCTATGGTAAAATGTGGACTGGATCTCAATCTAGTTCAAGTTTGAATAGACTGGATAGGAACAGGCAGATCCATTGAAGATGGAATCCATGCTGAATTTCTCTTTCATAGAATCATAGAGTTGGAAGGGACCTCAGAGGTCACCTAGGCCGATCCCCCGCTCCGTCCAGGAAATTTGCAGTTACAGCATCCCCAGTAGATGGCCGTCAAGCCTCTGCTTGAAATCCTCCAGTGAAGGACAGCCCACCACCTCCCTAAGTCATTTGTTCCATTGTCGAACAATATTTTATTATTTCATCTCTTACCATTTGGAAGTTCTTCCTAAAGTTTAACCAACATTGGACTGTAGTCACTGTTGGAGACAGGCTATTGGGCTAGATTCTGTCCATTGATCTAATCCATTATGGTAGCTCTTATTTTCCTAAATAAAGTGTGGAGTTGAAATCAGTACTTGGGGAGGGGGGAGAGGAGGAATCTGGGTAAACACATCAAATATACTCTACCTGAACAGAAAGAAGCCCTTTGAGTAATAACCGATATCCATTTATGCTCCATTGGTTATCCATTTTGGTTATTTTAGGTTATTTTTTTTCTGTTTTATGAGGCGGGGAGGGATATTAGTTCAGTATTTTGGAAGACGTTTGAGGGAGTATTTCAGTTACATAATTTTAATAATATATTAGTACTATTACACATATTCAACTGGAAAAAATGATGTAACCAAAATACTGAAATGACCAAATAGCCAAAAAACCAAACCAGAATAACCCCTAATACTGGAAATAGGAGTATCTGTTTTGGTCAGGTTTAAATTGTTTTAAATTGATATTTTATTGTTGTATTTTTATGACTGTGCGGTGGTCTGTGTAATTATTGTTTCCCTTTCATTTTATTTTAATATTTGAAATGTTAAAGACTTTTTTTTTGTTTCCATAATAGCCCATTCCCATGGATATTTCGGTTCTGCATTTGTTTGACATATTACATTCCTGAGGCTTGACCTTGTGTGAGACTTACATAATCACGCTATCAGAAGTGGATCCAATAAAAGACATTCTCTGAGCTACTTCGTCTCCATCAAACAAAAAGTAACATACTTCAAGGATATATAGAGTTAAGTGGTTTTTAAGAGCTATTCTAGGAGAACAAAGCATCAATTTTGGCCTTTCTGGAGAAATGCTTCCTCGTAAAACCTGTACCATTGAAAGGTTCATGAAGGCCATGATGAGGCTTTAAAGGGCAACTGACAAAGAGCTTGGCTTGACTGACTAGGCCGAGTGACTTTTTCTCCCTGTCTCACTTAGTTGTGGACAATAGCGAGAAGCTAAGGACAAGTGCCATATAGGCATGATTAGATTCATTCAGCTCTGAGGCAACAACAGCACTATTTCTATTTATTTCAATGTTAACTATCAGTTGTTGACACTTGCTCTTCAACCAGCAAAGAACAAGATGTCCCTGTGAAGTATATTTCAGGCACATTCCCTTTAAACATCTCAAATTTGCATCTCTAAACTTTTCCTGTTGAAAGCAAGAAAACATTCTTCTTTAAGCTGTTTGGTTTACATTTTCCTATTTGACTGAAATTAATAATCATGGTCCCATCCATAGAATTGGATAATTGTAAGCATGCAGCTTCTGATCTACAGGAATACTTACTTGTTAGTAGTGTATTAACACAACATAGTTAAGGTGCCTGTGTTTAGGCCTCAAATGAGAAATCTCGTTGAATGCTGCTTCCATCAGAAGTAGAGCATTCACCAAGATTCATGCAACATGGAAACTTACTGGTTTCCCTGCTGTTTTTGTCATTTCCCATTGTTTTTCACATGTTGAACAGGGCTGCCACAGGCAGGTACCAACACCATGTATTTCCCGCTTGAACCCCTGGAGACAGTGGAGATAAAACTTGCTAGCTGAGAGTCAGGGAAGTGCTGGAAATTGCCATACATTTACTGCAAAACTGCTATAAAACTGTTGTAAAATTCCTGAAAAGTGACAAAAAGTCCTGGAAAGTGTCTCAGAAAGTACCAGAAATTGATGAAAATAACAAAAAGCCCCAAAAGGCAACAGAAGTCCTGGAAAGAGATAAAAATTATGAAGAAAACTCTGGTATTGTTGCTTGGATCCTTGAGTTAATAGGTTCAGACTTCTGAGGGCCAGATGATGGTTTACATATTATTTTTATATTTACTCATATATTCATTTATTCATTTGAAGTGTATAGTAGTTGGTTAGAAATAGTGTGTTTATATAGGAGTTTGTAGTGTTAATTAATAGATTTTTAAAAAGTTTATTAGAATTTAAAAGAGTTAGAAACAAGGCAAGGTTATTTCAAGGTTACGGTGGTCAAAGTTTAGAATGTAAGGAATCATTTTGTGAATAACAGGAAAGGTGTTAGAACGAAATATGCACCCGTTGCTCACCGCAAATGGAGTAATATCTAGCAACTTGTTCCATGACGTTGGAGGGCTAGCTCACCACAGAATGTGGACATATTATAGAAACCTTTTAGTAATTTTTCATTTGTGTTAGAAGTTTTGTAGCTTTTTAATTGGTTAAGGATAATTAGGAGCTTTGTAGTTTTGTGATTGGTTAAAAGTTATTAACTTGTTATTGGAACACGTATGTTTATTATTATTATTATTATAAACATGTATATAGCACCAGTCATGTGGCCTGGTGCTGTACAGAACATAGAATTAGACGTGGACCCTGCCTGTGGCTTACAATCTAAAAGACAAAAAGGGTGGGGGGGAAGACAGAGAGGGGACAGTGGGAGAGACAGGGGAGAAGACAAACAAACATTCAAGCAGATGTGAAGTCTCAGGTGCATATGCTTGGCTTGGTTTACAGCGAGGTTGGTGGCAGCAGTCAGCAGAGGAGGGACAACAGTAAGAGTAAGGGGAAAGACTAACAGGCATTGGGAAAGGCAGCAATGTTTCCTGGGTGGATAATGGGAGGAGAATCAAAGGTAATAAAAGTAGTGGACCAAATGGCGGAGAGCACTTCTTTCTTATTTTCTCTATTTCTTTTCTCTTCCTTTTACATTTTTATCTTTCTTGGTCCAGACCTGTTGACTTCCCTATCCACTTCAGAAGCTTGCCTACTGAATGGAGGGTAACTATATATAGCTTGTTAAGAAATGCAGAGAAATCCAAGTATAGTTTATAAACCAGGAACAGATAATTTGCATGAATATTTTGGGCACTTGTATGAGAAATATTGGGCATTGAGAATGTATGTCCTTTTTGCGTGTGTTTCCATAATATTTGTATTTGTATATGCAATAGTAGAGTATTCATGGGGACTTTATTTGATGCTTACTTCCAATAAAACAGTTGATTATTCAAACAAATCTGACTTATTCAATGTCTCTAAATTAAATTAATTGTTAACCAACAGGGGAACCCAGTAATAATAAAAGAAACAGATTCCCAATAACACACATATAATTAGAGCCTCCATAATTAACATATAATAATTAATCAATAGTTCTGTTGGTAACAGTATCCATTTCAGACACTGGATCAAACAACATGCTGACTGCACTAAAGCATGGGGACCCAGTCTACAGGGTAGCACATGCTAAGGGTAGCCATTATGTGCATAGCCCTAGACAAATCTCCTTACAAATCTTGAGAGTTAAGAACATACGGAGTGCCATATTGGGTCAAGCCAATGATTTGTCTATGCTAGCATCCTCTCTCCAACATTGGACAGCTTTAGTTGCTCTAGAGGAGTGCACAAACATGTCATAAGTGGAGTAAACCATTCTCTTCCAGTTTCTGGCAGTCAGAGGTGTCATTCCCTGACCAACTTGATCCATAGCTATTTATGGGCCTGTCCTCAGAGAACGTACCCAGATTTGGAACTCAGCTATACTATTGACTTTTGCAACCTTCACTGGCAATGATTTCCACATGTTAATGGTGCATTGCGGGTGAAAACTAACACAACAGTAGCCTACATTAGCCCACTCAAGGTGGGTTTCCACCTGCTTGATTATTAGGTGTTCGCCTCCAACCGGCCATATGGCTGTCACCCACCAGATACACAGCCCCAACTCATGGCAGGGTCTTGGAGAATGTGGAGCCACCGTGCAGGTGAGTATGGACTAATGTGTGCCAATGTGTCCATGTCCCATCAATTAGGTTGTGTGCAGCACCTTAATGTGTACAAGTCTGCCAGCACCATAGAGTTGAAGGTGAACATTCTATAACGGGCGAGAAGCGACTGTTTCTTACCCCTCTTTCTGTTCTTGCTGGTGCTGCCAGTGGTGGCTGACCGTAAACACATAAAGTACATGCAGGCGGCTGACCGTTTATTAGGCTGGACAGAACACACTGAACACACACATATGAGTGGGGGTTGCATGGACTGAATCCAGACTCCAGTGAGCTATTGTCTCGTTTGATGACACCCTGAGTAAAGCTGTAATTATTTTTGTTGCCAAAGGGTACTTCATTTTTTTATTAAATCATTTATTTTTTTCCTTAATTGGTAGTTTCATTGCAATAAAACAATTAAAGGCAATACCACAGATATTAGTAATTTATCAAGCCACATATCTGGCATAAACTTGTTTTTTTATGGAAGAACAGTTATTTGGTTGGTCTTCTCAGTGGACTCTTAGCATGACTCTTAGCTAAGAATGATTTTGTGCCGAGGTTCCTGCTTGTTTAGTCTCTCATTATCTGAATGAAATTTTATCTGTCACCTCAATAAAACTATCACTGCTTCCGATGTTTCTGGAAATCTGTTCATGATTTATCTGGACTTTTACCCAACCAAGTACAGTGACTTTCAGCAAAGAAGTCTATGCATCCTTCCAGCTCGCAATGGACATTGGCTGAGAGTCATTTGATGAAGTGGAATAGGCAGCAAAGCTTGTAAACAACTTAAATATTGCATAGTGTATAAAAGGGCCCATGGAAAAATCAATCTCAAAACTGAAAATGAGAAAAACAAAATCCCAATAAACCAAATTAACAAAAATCAAGAAGGGCAAGGCCACAGTGTTGACCTTAGTTGACCCCCATTAGAAGGTAATTACTGCTAGATCAATACCCCTTATGCATAACTATGGACACATGCAATCAATGGAAAGTGATAAAAGAAAAGTAATCAATAAACATTAGAACCTGGCATAGGACTGTCCAAGAAGAGGAGGGAAAATATCACCTTCTATTTCTCTGAACTGTGAATCTCCAAAATGGCATGCAATGTTATAGCTGCCATTTTCTCTAAAACAGTGAGAACTGATTGGGGAATCTAGAACTTTAGAGCTCAAAATGAATGACTACAGCCTGAGCTATAATGGGTCAGGCGGTAGGGATGTGTGAATGCAGTTTGGGCATTCGGTGTTCGGCCCGAACTCAGCCAGTTGGGATGGCCAAACCAAACGCCCAAAGCCCCAAATAGTTCGGCCGCGTTCTAGTGAGTTTAGGTCTGTTCGTGCATGAAAAACAGGGCTGGCAGGCCCGGGAGTGGAGGGGGAGCTGAGGACCAGAATTCCTGGTGCCAGGGGTGGAGAGGCTTGGACTAGCAGCCAGGCTGACCAATCACGATCCCTCTTTTCCTCAGACCACTGGCTTTGCAGTCTGAGATTGACATGGGACTACGCTGCACAGAGCCAATGGGGCTTGTGGTAAGGCGGACACAGAAAGTAACAAAAGTCATTGCCATCCCCCCTTCCAACACCTTCTGAGCTAGCCACTGATCCTGTCAGCAGGCATTTTCAGAAGTCTCCCTCTCCCAGCAGTTTCTCTTCATCCCAATCCATTACCATCCTCCTCCTATTTCACCCATTTCCACACATTTACCTCCATAGTTTTATTTATTTAGATAAGATTAGATAGATTTAGGTGTTATTTTTATTTTTTACCTCTCCCTGGGTTCTTTCTTCCTACCCTCCATTGAATACTTCCCTCCTTCCTGTATATATTCCATCCCTGATTCCCTTCTCCTGTTTTTGGATTTATTTAGAGTTGGGATGGGTGAACGCAGTTCAGAATTCAGAGTTCGGCCTGAACTCAGTCTGTTCGGACGACTGAACCGAACCGAACCGAACCGAACTTCCGAACAGGAACTGGCTGAACCGAACTCAATCCGAACCGTGAAATGACCGAACAGTTCGGTCAGTTTGGATCGCGTTTGGGTGAGTTCGGGTGGCAAAAAAAGTTTCACTGTAAGGTCAAACGTGACAGGGAGGGGTAGTTCTAGTCACTGAGGAGCAGACTTCCAGGCACCAGGGGTGGGGAGGCTTGCAAGAAATGAAACTATCTACCCTTCCCAACACCTTCTGAGCTAGTCACTGTTCCTGAACAGCAGGCGTTGAGTAGGATTATTAGATTGCTTTAAGTTTCATTTCAGTTTTGTACAGAAATGAAACTGAAACCTTAAACTGAAACCTTGTGTTTGTGATTCCCCCCCATCCCATATATAGATAGATAGAGAGAGTGAGAGAGAGAGAGAGAGAGAGATAGGTTAGGGATAGTAGTTGTAGGAGCTAGCTTAGTGATAGAGATAGCGTTAGTGATTTAGTTTTAGTGTTTGTAGGAGTAGGCCTGGGTACTTATTAGATAATCCATTTAGTTCATAGCATTTAGAATAGTTAATAGCAATTAGATTTAGTGTAGATAGATATATATATTAGATTTTAAAAATAAATTAAAAAACCCCATATAAAAACAAAAAAACCAAATAAAAAACAAAAGAAAACCATATAAAACCCAATAAAAAACTTTTTATATAAAATATAAAAATATATATAAAAAAAAAAAAAAACCCAAAAAATCTCCCGAACGGCCGAACAGAACAGCCGAACCTGAACCTGACAAACTAGCCGAACTGTCGAACCGAACGGACGAGCCGAATGCAGCCGAACCGAACGATCAAACTCAAACCGCGATCTATTCACCCATCTCTATTTAGAGTAGGATTAGATTGATTTAGGTTTCATTTCAGTTTTGTACCCCTCCCGCTGTTGTTTGTTGTGAGGTGTGTTTGTGTCTCCCCGCCCCCATCCTTCTCTCTCTCTATCTTTATATATATATATATATATATATTAGATAGTTACTATAGATAGATAGTTGTAGGAGTTAGCTTAGTTATAGAGATAGATAGAGATAGTGGGTAGTCATTCAATTGTAATATTTTATAGTGTGTTTGTAGGACTAGGCCTTTGTATATATTAGATAATATTCCATTTAGTTCCATAGGTTTTAGAATAGTTAATAGCAGTTTGAGTTAGTGTAGATATTAGGGGTGGGAATTTCGGTTCCCCCGGTATTGGAAACTGCCGGTATTTTGCTGTACCGGCAGTTTTGGATTAACCTGGTAATCTGGGGTACCCATGCTGGATTTTTTTACATTGCGGCCATTGAAACGAATGGCCGCAATGTAAAAAAACAAACAACCCCCCCACTCACTTTCCCTCCCCCATCCAGGCTGCGCGGGTGGAAGGGGGGGGACACACCCTGCCCAGCCTGGATTTTTTTTAAAAAAATTTAACCCGAAGTCCGACTGCTAGTGTGGGCTCTGGGCCACTGCCGCATCAGTGGTGGTAACCCGGACCCCGCACCAGCAGCAGACAGGGTGATCCCTGGGGTGGAGGGTGGTTTAACACCCCAACCCAGGGATCGCCCTACCCCCCCACCCAGATCGCCTTATTTGTCCTCTGGGCTGCGGCGGCAGCTGCAGCACGGCGTGGGTCCGGGCAGCTTCAGTGTTAGTGGCGACTGGCTTCCCTTCAGCATTTCACTAGGCCTTCCGGGGAACTTCTGGGTTTCCCCAGAAGGCCTAGTGAAGTGGAGTAGGAATGCTCAGCACACCTACCTGGCAGTGACAGCACACTAGTGGCAGGACCCAGAGGCAGCGTTTGGCAGTGGCAGGAGGGGTCCCAAAGCAGGGTATAGGTGGGCCTGCTTCAGGCAGAAGTAGTGGATGGCCCCCACACCACTCAGAACACTGAGGCAGCCCTGACCATAATGGTGAGGGAGTGGGTCATGCCAGGTGTACCCTTTACCAAGGGGTGCGTCGTGACGGACAACACGGCCAACATATTGAGGGCAGTCCATGAGGAGGGCTTCACCAGCATCCCTTGCGCCACACACACCCTTCACCTGGTGGTAAGGGACGTGCTGAGATTGGGCGAGAAGGGGTTTGGGGCAGGCACCCTTAGCTCCCTGATCGAGATGGGGAGGAAGCTGGCCAGTTTCTTTAACTGGAGTGTGAAGGGAAGCGATCTCCTCCAGCAAAGCAGGGTGAGCAAGGCTCCTCAGTGCACCAGCTGGTGTAGGAATTGTCCACACGGTGGAATTCCACGTTCCTGATGCTCGAGCAGTTTTTCGAGCAGAAAGCCACCTTACATCAGGTTCAACTGGTGATGGACGGTGGGGCACCTCCAGGGTACGATGGGGCAGAATGGGAGCTCCTGGTTCACATGGTCTTCGTGCTGAGACCATTCCTGGCCATGACAGAGACCATCAGCTCCTCCACGGCAACCATCAGCCACGTGATCCATATGGTCCAGAGTCTCCTGAGGCAGCTGGAAGAGATTATCCAGGGGTGGGATTGTGGCCCTCAGGACAGGAAGCTGGTGGATGACGTGGTTCACCTGGTGTGGCAGCTGAAGGCAGGGCCGAGGTCGTGGTTCAATGAGCTCCTGCAGCGGGAGGAATACGTTTTGGCAACTATGCTAGACCCCAGGGTCAAGGACAGTGTGGCATGCCAGGCAGTGCTCAATGGGCACTGGAAGGGTGATGTGGTGAAGCGGGTCCGGCAGGTAGAGCGGACTCTTGAGAGTGTGCAGCAGTAGCAGCAGGATGCCCTTGGGGATGGTGGGAGTGGGAGCAGCCACCCCTTTCAGCCGGAAGGGTCTATACCTGCCCCCAGCCCTAGCAGTAGCAGCACCAGCAGCAGGCTGAGCAGCAGCAGCACCCCTATTTCCAGCACCAGCAGCTCGTATGTGCAGGGCACTCTGGTGAGCATTGGGTTGTGCACACTAGGGCAAGCAGCATGGCTGAGGGCAGTGGTGGAGGTGGTGCCCAGGAAGAGTTACGTGAGGGAGTATGACAGTGCTTCAGCAGCAGTGGAGAGCTACCTGGAGGAGGAGCCCTGCATCGAACCCAGCAGCGATTCCTTGGCCTACTGGTCTGGCAATACCAACATGTGGCTGGTCCTGTCCAAAATGGCTAAGGGTCTCTTGTCCTGCACACCAACGAGTGTTCCGGGGGACATTTGCTGCTGCACCACCTGAGACTGGGGGCCAAGTTGGTGGAGTAGTTGCTTTTTATAAAGGTGAACCTTCTGCTGCTGGGATTCCCCTGAGCTTCCCCTGGACATGGATTGATGGTGCAGTGGCACACGCCATCCCATGTCAGGGGCAGTCTTGGGACGGGGCTCATCCTCAATCTGGGCTGCTGCTGCCTCGGTGCTGTCCCTCCCTCCCAATGCCTGGCGTCCACCCAGCCTCTCTGTCTCTCTGTCTCGATGGCCTCGGTCAGCCTATATGACTGACCTCTTGATGCAGGGTGGCATTGGGAAGCTGTAAGCCTGTCAGCCGGCCTCTTACTAAATGATCTTGGCCCACCTATATGACTGGCTCTCTTTCTCTCGCGCACGTGCGCTGCACAGCCTTCACCAGTCTATCTGAGTGCCCTGCCAAGGTCCCAGCCTGCCTTCCCTACTGCCTCTCATGCCACTCTGCCTGTCTGCCCACCCGCCCACCCATGTGGCCAAGATCAAACCCTTCCTTAGTCTGCCTTCTGCTCATGCCATGCTGCCTGTTTGCCCACCCGTCCGCCCGCTTAGGTGGCCAAGATCAAACCCTGCCTCAGTCTGCCTTCTGCTCATGACACACTGCCTGTCTTCCTGCCCACCCAGGTGGCCAAGATCAAATCCTGCCTCAGTTTGCCTTCCCATGTTCATGCAAGTGCCTGTCTTCCCACCCTGTGGGCAAAGCTGAAGCACTGCTCCAGTCTGCCTACCTGTCATGCCAAGGTGCCTGTCTGCCTGCCCTGGAAACCCTGGGTGATGTGCCCCACTGGCCTGGTAATACCGGTGCTGCTGTCTGCTGGTCCATGGGTGGTCTGCCCTGGAAAATCCAAATGTGCCCACGCAATCCTGCTGCTGCCGTCTGCTGCTGTATGGGAGCTCTTCCCTGGCAAATCCTATCATCCTGGCTCCATGGATGCGGTGCACAGGCAAATCCTGCTGTTGCCATCTCTGCTGTTCCACGGGTTCTGTGCTCAGGCAATCCAATGTCTGCTGCTGCTGCCAATGCTGCCTCTGCTGTCTGAGCCACGGGTTCTGTGCCCAGTCAATCCAATATCTGCTGATGCTCCCAATGCTGCCTCTGCTGTCTGTGTCATGGGTTCTGTGCCCTGGCAATCAAATGTCCACTTCTGGTGCCTCAGCCTCTGCTCTGCCATGGGTACTGTGCCTTGACAATCCAATGTCTGCTACTGGGTGGCCACGTGATTCACCACCAGGCAAGGCTTGACCACTTGGCAGAATAGCTTAGCTTGTTGAGATCCAGAGAGTATTAATCAATCAATAACATTTTATTGTTTTGGTCAATGGCCGTAACAAATGCAGTATTCAATACAAAATAAACACAAATTCAGACCATATCAGATGCCGCATGGTTTAGAACTATAAATATAATTATCAGCAGATATTATTTCTAGAAAAACAAAAAGTATTTTTAAAAAGTTGCCTTGCCCTTCTTGGAGCTTGGGCTGGCAACCCTTGAACCAAGGGTTCAAGCAAAAAATAAACTTAAACTTGATAAATAAACCAACTTTAATATAAAAAGTCCTTCCTATGGGCGAGTCCAATTTCTACAAACATATTTAATTCTTTCAATTTCCAGTTTGCGTGCAAGGATGGCAACTTTTCTGGTAGTATATTTATTTGTATTTGCCAATTGAAAGGAAATACGGAGTAGAGGGTCCCAATGATCCAGTCCAGAGAGTAGGATTCAAGCCTGAAATGCCCAGCCAACTAGGGGTGCCAGCCACTCCAGCCCCAGGACCCACCATGAGGGTTCTTGGGTCTATGTTCCAGGCAGGGAGGGCTGTCATTCAACTTGTCTGAAAGTTTCCCACCAATGCCAGACAGCCTGAAACACCCAGCCAAGCAGGGGTGCCAGCCACCAAGCCCTGGCCGGGCCTCTGCCACTGCTCCTCCGATGCCAGCCTGCAATGCCAGGCCAAGTAGGGGTGCTGGCCACTGAGCCCTGGCTGGGCCTCTGCCACTGCTTCACCAATGCCTGGCAGTCTGCAATGAATAGCCAAGCAGGGGTGCCAGCCACTGAGCCTTGGCCTGGCCTCTGCCACTGCTCCACTGATGCCTGGCAGCCTGCAATGCCTGGATGAGTAGAGGTGCCAGCCACTCCAGCCCCAGGACCCACCGTAATGGTTCTGGGGCCTACATTCCAGGCAGGGAGGGCTGTTGTTTCACTTTTCTGCAAGTGTCCCACCAATGCCAGCCAGCCTGCAATGCCCGTCCAAGCAGGGGTTCCAGCCACCAAGCCCTGGCTGGGCCTCTGCCACTGCTCCTCTGATGCCAGCCTGCAATGCCTGGTCAAGTAGGGGTGCGAGCCACCAAGCCATGGACATGCCTCTGCCACCACTCCACTGATGCCAGCCTGCAATGTCCTGCCCCCTATGGGTGTGAGCTACCCAACCCCAAGCCTTCCCAGCCTCTGCTGCCGCTGCTGCTGCTACTGGGTCTCAGACAGTCAGCCCTGGAACCATGGGCACCCCCAGGGGCTAGGCGCCAAGCCTGCCTGCCTGGACAACCTGGGGTGCCAAGCGCCAAGCCTTACCAGTTTCTGCTGCTGCTGCTGCTGCTGCTTCTGGGTCTCTGTCAGTCAGCCATGGCAGCATGGGCACCCCCAGGGGCCAAGCACTGAGCCTGCCTGCCCGGGCAACCTGGGGTGCCAAGCGCCAAGCCTTCATGATCTCTGCTGCTGCTGCTATTGCTCAGTCTCAGACAGCCATCCCTGACACCACGGGCACCCCCAGGGGCCAGGGGCCAAGCCTGCCTGCCCAGGCAACCCGGGGTGCCAAGCGCCAAGCCTTCCAGGTCTATGCTGCTGCTGTTGCTGCTTGGTCTCAGATGGCCAGCCCTGGTGCCATGGACACTTCCAGGGGCCAAGCGCCGAGCCTGCCTGCCCAGGCAACCCAGGATGTCAAGCCTTCCAAGTTTCTGCTGCTGCTTCTGGGTTTCCGATGTCCTGCCATGCCACCATGGGCACCCCTGGGGTTCCCTGGAGTGGCCCAAGTCTCCCGGCAGCACCAAACTCCGCCAAACATTTGGGGGGTTCAAACTCCACCAGACCGAACCAACAAACCTGAGCTAAGTTTTTGTCAGAACGTCCAAACATCTGAACTCCATCCTGTTCGCACATATCATGCGGTACTGTAACAGAGGAGCATCCTATTTGTGGCTGAAACCGAAGGACTCCGTACCCAAAAGGTGAGTCCATATTGCCCTTGGACACATGAAGCACATTGTGACCATCTAAGGTCCTGAGTTCTAGTACCAGAGAAGCCACCGCTTTTATGACAGCCATCACTTTGAGTAGCCCATTGGGAATTGAACTAGGACTTGTAGAGTATTGGTTCTCAAACTTTTTAAAATTGTGCCCAACCTTCCAGTTTTTTTTCATAGTTGAGGACCCTTCCTGCACCACACACACACACACCACATACACACACACAAAACATGCTCCTTCTCTTCCTCTCTGCCTTCCCGCCTTCGTATTTCTTCCCCTCTCCCAATACCCTTGCCACCCCACTATATAGAAAATTCCCCTTAGCTCAGTGAGAGTATGACGTAAACTATTCTTAAGTCATGGTCCTTCTCGCACTGCTTTCCCCCTCAAAACTCCATGGGCTTTGGATCAGGCCTCAGGAGAAGACCAAATTGTAAAGAATAATGTGACACTGAAGGAAAGCTATTACTGAATAATCCATTACATTCACACTACATATGTGTGTGAAAATATTTCTGGATTGTTCTTTTTCAGTCTGGTATATTGGGCATCAACCATCGACTTGTATTGTTGTAAACACATATTCATGAAAACTTCATGCATTCATACACCCACCCACCCCCGAGAACATTGCTAGAATAAAGACAAAGGGTCAGGCAGACATTTGAAAGGATGATCAATTTTTAATATGGAAAATCCTGACTATTCTACTCCAAACAATGAGAAACACTAGAATGAACCACTATCCTTCAGAGGCAACATTATCAAAGGACCATTGTTCGAGACACTGAGAATTCAACAAAGGAATATTTCAAGGTATATATTGCGAGAATGTTTTGTTTTCTTATAGGTATTCTGTATGTATAGATTAGGACTGAAATGAGAATCAATAATCATCTCGTGGAAATCTTGTGAGAATCGAGATTTCAACCCTTATTCAGATCTCGCAAGATTTCTTGTTCCCCTCCCACAGGCTGGTCTTCCAGCCTGGAGATTTTCAAAAGTGTGTGTGTGTGTGTGTGTGTGTGAGAGAGAGAGAGAGAGAGAGAGAGAGAGAGAGAGAGAGAGATCCATGCTGTCCCCTCCTGAGATCTTTTATCTTGTCTGGAGCTGGTTACTTGGGGGACAGAGCCTGGGGTCATGAGCAATCTCTGTGCAGAGCTCCTGAGTTTCAATGGAAAATTATCAGAAATGGGAGGGGGACAGCAGAAGGGAGGGGGTAAACATCTTCAGAATTCTATTGGTTTGCAGGAGTCAGCAGCAAATAGAATGCTGAAAAGCTCTGCTGAGCCCACCTCTTCCTTTCATCTCTCCCCGCTCCCATCTGGAACTCCTTTCTAAATGGGAGGGGGGAAGATCAGGATGGAAGGGACAGACTCAGCAGACCGGAGGTTTTTGGTTTGGTTTTTTTAGGAATTTTATTATTGTTTTATTGTTACTATTGTATTTTTTGGATTGTAAGCTGCCCTGCACCATTGTGGGAAGGGCAGCATATAAATCAAAATAAATATTTGGGGCACCAATGCCTGTGCCTGCTGCTCTTCTGCATGTATTCTGCCTGCCAGTGTCTCTGTCTCCTGTGCCCACTCACTTCCAGACAGTGCCTGATACTGCTGTGCCTGCCTTCTGCCTGCTAGTATCTCATATTCTGTTACCCTGGAGCACTCACTGCAAGCTGAAGTGCTCTCACACTTGGGATGCCAATACCTGTGCCTGCTGCATCAGTACTTGCCCAGTGCCTGCTGGATTCAATCTGATATTCTGCCACCTTGGATCACTTTCTGAAAGTGTGGGGATGGGAAAGTGTGTGAGAGGCAAAGTAAAACCACTATTTAAATAAACATAAGACCTGCAAAGTGATGCCCACTGAAAATAATGGAAAACAAATGCAATTACTAAAAATGGTTAAATTACAAATGAAAACAAATGCATAACTAAAAATTAGAAACAAAGATAAATTCAAAAACGAAAACAAAGCTGGTCCCTTCTGCACAACCCTATTGCAGACAGAGACCATTTCTGGTCAACCATCCAGGAAGCTCAAAATATTGAAGCTCTAGAAGAGGGGAGGCCAAGAGCTAGATCCCGATCTACTGGTAGATCCCATCCTTGACTTCAATACATCATGTTGTCAGAACATGATTTATTGAGGAGGACCAACCTCTTTGGGGAGGCGTGTAGAACTGGTGTTACAGGAAGGGGCTCTGTGAAGGAGAGACCCTCCAGTGCAGGAGTAGGAGGAGTAGGGGGGGGGTCTCTTTAAAGGGGAGCCTTCCTCTCCATTCTTGATTCCAATGGCTGAGGTTCCCTAGAGCTGGGAGCCAGCAAGTGGGGGGGGGGGGTGAGTTTTAGCCTGAGCCAGTAAGAGGAGTCCTGGTAGATCATCTGATGTTGACTCCTAGATCGAATGGGTCACCCCAGTCACAAGTTTGCTCAAGAGTGACCCAAGACCTACTTCCCTGCTGTATGTTGCCTCGAATAGAAGCCGGATTTTCCAGCAGGATCCTTATGCCTGATTTGTTCCGGAAAACTCTATCTGCCTCCCAGAATTCAGTCTTGAGCATCCAAGCAAAGTCTCAACCAACTGGCATTTAGGATTAACATGTCTTGTTGTCCCTCCCCTACTTCCCCTCTTGAATAGGCTTCCTGGCTACCAAACCTTGCTCCATTCTCTGAGCTTGCTTCCAGCCTAACCCTCTGAACTTGATTCCTCAGCTTTCTGGCTGTTGACTCTGTTCTGTACCCTAACTTCTGGTCCCTCCCTGCTGCCATCTCTGGGCTGGGATTCTGTACACACAGTGCCCTTTCTCAGACATGTAAAAAAATAAATAAATCAGAACTATAGATTGAGAAAATGTACAACAGTTATGCATTGTTCCCTACATTGCATTTAAATGTTTTGAAGCGCAGAGGGCCTTGCCTTGTTTAATTTCTTTTCCTTCAATCCTATTCCTAGTGCTTGGTGTTATGAATGTACTATAGCTGCATGTATATTTGTTTATCATTTGGTTAATGGCTTCTTCTCATTGGCTGCAATCCCAAACTGCCTGCACACAGTTAGCATGCATGGATTCATGCAGTTTGCACATGACACAATGCCCCCATAGTGGGGGATGGGGGGTTGCACAGTTTGCGTGCATGTGCAGCACACATGGAGCATGGTATCAGCCCCATTGAATTTAAACCTCTGAAATGTTAATGTAACATTAACATCTGGTGAGAAGGCTGCAACCTTTTTTATCAGACTAGGACGTGTCCTCCGTCACCCATGCCTTCGTAACTTCAAGGGTAGAGTATTGCAGTGCACTCTACCTGGAACTGCCCTGGATGACATCTCCGAACTTGGAGTTGGTGCAGAATGTGGCAGTCTCTGGGAGCACAGTACATCACTGCTCCAAAGTCTGCACTAGGGATGGGCGAACGCGGTTCGGAAGTTCGGAGTTTGGATCAAACTCAGTCTGTTCGGTCGACCGAACCGAACTTCCAAACCAAACTTGAATTTCAAACCGAACTGAACCAAACCGAATTTCCGAACTCCATTCTGTTTGCCCATCCCTAGTGGCAACACACACCAAAAACCTGGTTTTGAATGGCCGAACTTGGTTTGGAAGTTCGGAATTGACCGAACTCGGTCTGTTTGGTCGACTGAACCAAACTTCTGAAGCGAACTCGAATTTCAAACCAAACTGAACCGAACCGAATTTCCGAACTCGAATTTCAAACCGAACTGAGCTGAAGGGAATTTCCGAAATCTGTTTTGTTCGCCAATTCCTAGTCTGCACTGACTGCCAATAGATTTCCGGGTACAATTCAAGATGCTGTTTTTGACCTATAAAGTCCTAAATGGCTTGGGCCCCAGGTATTTGAAAGACCACCTCTTCCCTTATCTTCTGTCACAGCCTCTGAGGTCAGCTGAGGGCTCCCTCTTGCAAGTATCAACTGCCCATGAGGTTTGAAAAATGAGGGCATGCAGAGAGGCATACTCACTTAGTAGTTGCTCCGCAATTATGGAGCTCTCTCCCCTTGAAAATCAGTCTAAACTTGAACCTGCACCTTTTGGAGGAGGTTGACGATATCTTTTGTTTGGCCATGAGTTTGTCAGGCTGGGATAGGGTTGGCTGGGATTGGGTGGGGTTTAGGGTTTTATAAATTGCATTTATATGTTTTGATATATATTTAATATTATTTCATGTTTATATGTTATATTTTTATATATGTGTAAGCCTCCCTGAGCCTTTGAGGGAAGGGTGGAGTAAAATTGAGCAAACCAGGCTGTACTCTACAGAGCTGAGCTAGGACCCCACAGAAATTATCTGAGTGGGGAAGGGGTGCATGGAAAGCTCTGCCCAGCTGTGTGAAACACTCTATTCAGTCCCCGTTTCCAGGGGAATCAATGAGAGGTATGCTGTGTGATGTGTGCGCTGTGTCAGTATTTTTCAACAGCAGGAGATGAAGGAGGTCACTCAGGACAATTTTAAAAAAATTGGTAAACTTCTCTTTGTGAGAGTAGACAAGGTTTTGGGCCACAGAGAGCCCTTCTTCACGACTGGAAAATGACAGAACTCTATGCTAAGCATGTGTAGGATAGAATTTGGTGAAATTTCGGTCCCGGTGTTCTATCTCTTGTGATAATTTTGTTTCATTCTCATTTCAGCCATACACAGAACAACCACAAAGGAGACGACTACAAGAGTCAGTTGCCATAAGTTAGAACTGAAGAGCGCACTCAAAAAATTAGAAACCAAAATGGTGATTCATTAACATAAGCAAATATGAAGTGCCATACTGGGTCGGACCAATGGTTCATCGAGCCCATCATCCTGCCTCCGACAGTGGCCAATCACGGGGGCCCGGGAGAAGCAACAGGTCACCATGCTATCCATTCCCTGTTGGTCATCCCCGGACTACCGACAGTAAAGGGTTTTGTTCCCCAATCCTATCTGGCTAATAGCTGCTAATGGACCTATCTTCCAGAAACCTGTTCAAACCTCTTAAACTCAGCTATACTGCTGGCCTTGACCACCTCCTCCGGCAGTAAATTCCACAACCTAATTGTACACTGAGTGAAAAAATACTTTCTTTTGTCTGTTTTTACTCTGCCACCTGTGAGTTTCATGGAGTGTCCGCTAGATTTAGTACTAGTTGAGAGGGTAAATAACCGTTCCCTGTTTACAAGTTCCAACCCATAGACCTCTATCATATCGTCTCTCAGCCGTCTCTTTTCCAAGCTGAAGAGCCCCAACCTATCAAGCCTCTCCTCATACGGGTGCTGTTCCATACCCTGGATCATTTTTGTTGTGAATCTCTGTACCTTTTCCAGTACCATTCCATAACTAATATCCATTTACCCACTCTTGAGTATTTGCTTTGAGTATTCCGGTTGGTTTTTTGTTTGTTTGTTTGTTTGTTTTCAGGGGGTAATTATTTTGCTATTTTGGTCATTACTATATTTTGGTTACAATATCTGGGTAATATTAGTACTATTGAGCATTCACAATTGCCCAAAAAGATGCAACCAAAATAACCCCCAAACCAAAAACAACCCGTTGACAGGACAGAGTCCTTGTGGGTCTCTGGCCCTTTAAGAGAGCTAGCACCAGCCAGGTTACAGGTGCTGCCAGGGCTGCAGATGCGGCATAAAGCAGAGGATAGCGCTTGAACTGCAGCAGCTTTGTGATGAGCTCCAAAGGAGACAGGAGCTGAGGGGAAGCTCTGCCTCAAGAAACTAGGCTCAGAGGGTTGTGTCTGAAGTAAGGGTTCTGCTGGGCTACAAAAGGAGTGTGTCTGGCCAAGAAAACTGTATGGAGACTGGGATGGACAAGGGGCCTCTGGCCTGAGGAAGGCATGCCAGGCCTGGGAGTAAACCTTTTGGATAAAAAGTCTATAATTGTATACGGACTGTGCGGACTAAATTAAGCTAATTCCCAGAAAGTGTGAGTGTGTGGTTCCTAATTCTTCCAGGACATCCTGGAAGATCCCATCTCTGCCACAAACCCCAAAATGAAATACCAGAAAAACAGATATGCTAGTGTCAGTTTTGGTCACATGTATTGACTTGGTATTCAAATGTGCATAGCCTTGGGGCGCTCCTGGGTCCTCAGCTGCGCTTGGAAAGTCAGCTTGTGGCTGTGTCCAGAAGTGCCTTTCACCAACTCAATTTGGTGAGAAGACTGTATCCCTCTATGAAATAAATAAATAAATTTCCAGGGTGAATTTGGCCACAGTCATCCATAGCTCCGTAATCTCGAGGCTGGACTACTGCAATGCACTCTACATGGGGTTGTCCTTGAAGACTGTTTGGGGGTTAAAGGTAGTGCAGAATGCAGCATCCCACCTCTTTATGGGGTTGGATCAAGGGGAGCACATTATACCAGTGTTTAAGAGTCTGCACTGGCTACCCATAGCGTTCTGGGCACAATTCAAGGTGCTGGTTTGTCCTTTAAAGCTCTAAAAAGTCTGAGGCTGAATGCTGACAAGATGGAGGTGATGTTGGTGGATACGGCTGGTGTGTGTGTGTGGCTCCCGTCATCGGCAGGGTCTTCCCCCCCCCCCCGGCCACTCGGGTTCGTAGTCTGGGGGTGCTCCTTGACCCACAGCTTCACCTGGATTATCAGATAGAAGCTGTAGTGAGGGGAGCATTTCACCAATTACATTTGGTGTGACAGCTGCGGCAGTATGTCTCGGGTTTGGATCTGGCCACCATCATCCATGCTTTCATTACCTCTCGACTGGACTACTGTAACGTGCTGTACAGGTGGGGCTACCCCTGACGATGGTCCAGTGGTTACAGCTGGTGCAGTATGTGGCGGGTCATCTCCTTATGGGGACGGGCCGTCACAAGAACATTACACCTGTGCTCCATACTGTGCACTGGCTGCCTATTGTCTTCTGGGCCCAATTCAAGGTGTTGGTTATGACCTATAAAGCCCTAAATGCTTCGGTCTTGTTTACCTATGAGACCGCCTCAGGCTCCGGGTCATTTTCCGGCCTTTACGGTCAGCCAGGGGTGCCCGACTCAAAGTCCCCTGGGTATGCCGGGTGGCGACAGCAGATAGGGCATTCTCAGTGGCCGCACCTCGGCTGTGGAACTCCCTTACATTGGAGGCCCATCTGCCCCCAAATCTCCCCTCTTTCCATAGATGATGTAAGACCTGGTTGTTCTGCCGGGCCTTCAGGGAGGGGCTGGGGAGGGTGAGGTGAGGGGTTTTATTTTAGGGGGTTTATTTTGCCTTAACTGCTGCCAAATTGATGATGTATATTTTATGTATTTTAGACGGTTTAATGATTGTTGGTTTTATGTTGTGCACCGCTCCGAGCTGCCAGTGTGCAGGAGGATGCAGGATACAATTTTTTGTATAAAATAAATAAATAAATAAATGGCTTGATCCTCACATATCTGAAGGACCATCTTTCGCCTTATGTTCCTTCACGGCACTTAATTTCTGCTGAGGGTGCTCTCTTGTGGGTTCCATCGCTGGCTCAGTTTCATACAACTCGGACCTGCGGAGAGACATTCTCAGTAGCTGCCTCACAGCTGTGGAACTCCTTTCCCTTGGAGGCTCACATGAGCCTAGGGATGTGCGAACACGGTTTGGAAGTTCAGAGTTCGGATCAAACTCAACTAGTTCGGTCGACCGAACTCAACTAGTTTGGTTGACCGAACTGAACTTGAATTTGACTGAACTGTTCGGTCAAATCCAAACCAGTTCGGAAGGCCAAAAAAAGCTTAAAACACTGGTTTTGAATGTACGAACTGGGTTCGGAAGTTTGGAATTTGACTGAACTCGACTAGTTCGGTCGACTGAACTGAACTTCCAAACAGAACTTGATTTTTAAACTGAACCGAACCGAATTTCTGAACTTGGTTCTGTTTGCACATGCCTACCTGAGCCCTAGTTTGAATGACTTCCAGAAGCAGCGTAAGACCTTTTTATTTGGCCAGGCATTCAGTGGTTGGAATAGACTGGGGGAGGCATGGAGTGTTTTGTTTTGTGGACTTCTAATTATTTATTGTATATTTTGTATTTTATGTATTTATTGTAAGCCACCCTATCCCCTGAACCTCGGGGAACAGGGCAGGATATCAAAATAAAATAAATAAATACAAAATAAAATAAAGACCATGCACTGTTTGTGCAATAGATCCTAACAATTAATGTTAAGAGGAAGGAAATTAATTCCTGGTTGTGGCAATCACAGGAGAGCCTTTACTCCCTAGGTAAAATAATCCAGTGGTCTTCTGGAACACTTGGAATTAGCTTGCCTCAGGATAACTCCGCGACTTCATGTGAACAGACTGTTACTCTCTTTGGGAAACCCATACTCAAGCAGGAAGTTTCAATGGCTCATTTAAAGAATATGCACTCCAGTTTTGTAAGGGATGTGGGTTAGAATTATAAATGAAAGCAATATTTTAAAGATTTTTTCTAATAACGAATGTGTTCCTTTGGTCGGTGGAGATAACGTCAAAAGAGGTGGTTTGAGAACATGACACTTCCATTCACTGCTCCCCCCGCATCCCCTTTAGCCTTCCCGTGATTAATTTGTTATTACAAACAGTCAGGTTGCATCTGGACTAGAAGCTTAGAATGACACCAGCTTCTGAATAATTTTACCCCAGGGTATGGATATCACTCTGTTCCACCATTACCCACATTATCTAAATTGCTTGAACATGTTTATGTACAGTTAATGGATTGTGTTGTGAGGCATAAAGTTTGGAGTAGACATAAATCTGGTCTTTGGCCTGCTCATTTCATGATAAATGTGCTAATAGCCTTTACACATGATTTGTTTATATCTCCACGCAGGGTACAATGGGCAGGAAGCATTGTTGGAGACGGATGGTCTATTTATAACATTTGATTTAGGTGATCCTGCCTTTTGATTAAAACCTGTTAAGCTTTGTCCACACATGCTGCTCGCTCATTTGGGAGCAATTTCTGAGGTGGCAAAGAGTTTCTCTTGCCTCAGGTTGTCTGTCTAGTTGCATGACCTTATTCATGGTACAGCTGTTACTTTTTACTAGTCACTGCCATTTGAATAAAAAATAATAATATATGTACCTGGAAAAGAAGTTTTGTGTAAAGTAGACCTGAAACAAATAACTGGAGGGACGGGAATGGACAAACCCACCAAATATACCCTACTCCAGTAAAAAATGGCAGTTCAGGTAATAACCGGTATCCAATTATGTTAGAATGGACCACAGGGCAACCTGGGGCAACTTCTGGGCCTCGCTATTTTTTCTACTTCTAAACAAACAGCATTATCTCTCGATCTATCGGTGTCCCTGCTGCTGCTGCTGTTGCTACTGCTGCTGGAGCACTACTAGGAGGCAGAGGCTGGTGAGGGATGGGGTCTGGAGCCAGGGAGGGGACGCAGAAGAAATTATTGGGGGAGAAGCTGGCTGCCCAGCCGTGCTGTAATTTCCTGTAATTGAACCGCACTGAATTGGCGGGTAAGCGTGCGCTCCAAGAAGGTCTGAATGCATTATTTCGCTATAGGAAACAATAGTATGGCATGCATGTGAATGCAACTGGCATTGTTAACAGCGAACTAGAGAAAAACTTTTTTTTAAAAATCCAGATAATTGCTGCACGTGTGAATGAGCCCTAGCTGTCGTTGAAATAAAAAAAGTCCAAATTGGTGGGAGAAAGAGACAGCTCATCCCTCCTAGCCTCACTTCCTGATTTTATCAAAATGGCAGCATTTTTAATTCAGTTTCTATAAAATTCAAAAGGCAGTGGGGAACACCACACAAAGGGGAACTGTCCCTGTCTAATTTTGGCCCCTATAGTCTCCTCTGGGGGAATCACAGGTACCTCAATCTGGAGGGATTGTCTCTCACACCTCAAGCTCGGGGTAGGATGTGTCCTTTACAACCCTCTCTTTTTCTTTACCCTCAGGTATCCCCCCACTTTTATTTCTGTTGAGTGAAAGCAGCCATTTTTAAATTCATCCTTCAGAAGATAAGTTTTGCCCAATTTTAATTAATTAATTAATTTATTTACATATTTGTTTGTTTACATTTTTACCCAGCCATTCCCTTAAGGCTCAGGACATCTTACAATATTTAAAGCACAAGATATGTTAGCATACATGAAAATCCCTTTTAAAACACCCTAAACCCACTCAGCCCAACCCCTATCACTGTCAACCAAAGGGTTTGAGACTGACTCCAGAATATTCTTAGGCTTGGGTTCTGGTGGGTCTCTGGGGGAAGGGAGTTCAACAATACTTGGTAAACAACTGAGGATGCCCCTCTGCTGACTCTCGTCATATGAACAAGGATGGCAGTTGGTACCCGCAAGAGAGCGCTCCCAGCCTACCTCAAGGGTAGCAGTGGAGCATGGCAGGGAAGGTGGTATTTCAGTTATGTGGCACCCAGGCCATTTAGGGCTTTTAAAGTCAAAACTAGCACTTTGCATTGTTCCTGGAAGGCAATAGGTAGCCAGTGCAGACTGTAAAGCACAGGTGTAATGTTCTCACAGTGACCCCAACCCAATAGGAGCTGAGCCATGTTCTACACCAGCTTCAGCTTCCAAACAGTCACCAAGGGCCGTCCCATGTAGAAAGCATTGCACTAAACCAGCCTTGTAGTAATGACAAGCATTAAGTAAGAAAGAGTATAGTGTAATGGCTAAGTGTACAGTACTTGGAATGGGGGGTGAGGGGATGGGCTGGTGGTTCAAGTCTTGCCTTAGCCAGAAACTCACTGGGTGACTTTGGGTCAGTCACAATATTCTCTCATCCTAACCTACCTCACAGGGTTGTTGTGAGGATTAAAAGTTGTGCTTATTAGTGATATGTAAAGTGCTCCCAGTGCCATGGCAGGAGAGCGCTATATATAAACAAAGAAAAGTTCAAGATGAGGAGCTACAGCCTCACCAGATGGAGTTGGTGAAAAGCACTCCTGGCAATCTCTGCAACCTGATGTTCCAGGCAGAGCAAGGGATCCAGAAACACTACTATGCTCCTAACCTGGGTACCCGGAGAGGGCTGGACACCATCAATGGGTGAAAACATTTTTTATTTATTTATTTTAAGAATTTTGTACCCTGCCCCTCCTGCCACAGGCAGCCCATAATAAACAAGCGAGATAGTCGCTCACATTAGTCAATGTTAGGCCATGATTGACCTGCCTGTCTGTTATGTGGCCACCAGGTGCTCACCCACTGCCACTACAGGGAAGTAGCTGGCTGCTGCTGAAAATATCATCTGGAGAAGGTTGTTGACACAGTGGCTAAGGCTGGCTTAACCAGGCTAATTTGGTCTAAAGTCTAACAGAGTTTCCATCTGTTAGACCCTGTGTAGCTGCTACATGCAAGGTCTGCCAGCACTGTGGACAAGGCCATGAGGTCAGCAAAGGTTGTGCCCAGGAGCAGTGGGCACCAGATGCCTGTCAAATGATGGCACGGGCTGCCAGTGAGAAGACCCTCTAGGACGCCTGTCAGCTAATGGAATGGGCTGCCAGTGAGAAGACCCTCTAGGACACCTGTAAGCTAATGGCATGGACTGTCAGTGAGAAGACCCTCTAGGATGCCTGTCAGCTAATGGCATGGATGGAAGAAGCTGTCAAGAGAAGAGAGGGAGGGATGGACCGAGGGAGGTCCTCTTTGCCTTAGGGTGTGGTTCCAGCCCCAAACCCAGTCCAGCTCCACATGGTCCCTCTCTTCCTAGCTCCTCATCTCCCATCCCCCGTGGCAGTGGGACCTGCTCTTGGGCCAGCAGTGTTGGTAAGTACAGGTACGTAGTGTGTGGTTCTGCTGTCACCTCCAACAATGTGCTGGGTTGGGACCCACAACCCCTGAGCAAGGGGGACCAGTCTGTGGGGCACTGTCTGGGCACAGCTCTGCCTAGGCAGCCACTGGATTGCCTGCATTCTGGACACCAGCCAAGGGAGCCAAACAAGGATGAGAGCCCCCAGATGGAATCGCTCTGGCTCGGAGTCTAGAAGTGATATGCTGCCGGAGACCACTTTTCAAGGGCTCGATTCTACTTCTGACAACTGGCAGCTCCTGATCTTGGGCCCAAGTTCTGCACATTCTTGATCCTGCTAGATCTCTTGGCCACTTTTGATACCGTGGACCATGGGCTGCTGCTGAGATGGCTGTGAGACCTGGGGGGTCTGGATGGGACTGTCCTTGGGTGGTTCCACTCATTCCTCTAGGGAGAAGCCAGTGGGTGGTGCTGCGAGCTGAAACATCGAGCTCCTGGGCTTTGACCTGCGGCATTCTTCAGGTTTCTATCCTGTCTCTGCTTTTGTTTAATGTGTATATGCAGCCCCTGAGGGAAATCGTGAGAGGGTTCAGGGTGCGATGTCACCAATATGCTGATGATACTCAGCTGTACCTCTCATTTTCAACTGACCCAGGCCCTGCTGTCTCATTGCTTTCCCAATATTTGGAGGCTGTGGTGGATTGGATGCGGCAGAGCAGACAGAAGCTCAATCCTGATAAGACGGAGGTGATGGTGGTGGGTACGGCCCCTCTGGTAGGGGGGTCTGCCCTCCAGTAGCCCAACAGGTTTGGAGTCTGGAGGTGGTTTTGGATCCGGGCCTCCGTCTGAAACAGCAGGTGGAGGCAGTGGCTAATGCTGCCTTTCGCCAGCTGTATCTAGTACGGAGGCTGCGCCCATAAATTTCTGGGCCCGACCTGGCCACTCTTATTCACACCTTCATCATGAGACTAGACTACTGCAACACGCTCTACATGGGGATTCACTTGGTTCTGGTTCGAAGGCTGCAGCTGGTGCAGAATGCGGCAGCCTGTCTCCTTACAGGGACAAGGCGGCGGGAGCATATAACACCTGTGCTTCGCACTCTGCACTGGCTGCCTATAGCATACCGAGACAGATTCAAGATGCTGGTGTTGATCTATAAAGCCCTATATGGTCTGGTCCCCTCATACCTTGGGGACCGCCTCCCCTTCCGTGCCTCAGGGCGATCCCTGCGGTCTGCCGGGGGTGCCTTCTTGGAGGTCCCCCATCTTAAATGTGGGGCCACAATGGAGAGGGAGTTCTTGATGGCCAGGTCGCGACTTTGGAACTCCCTCCTGGAGGAAGCTTATCTGGCCCTGGGTCTGATGGTTTTTCGCCGAGCCTGTAACACCTGGCTGTTCGCCCAGGCCTTCGGAGGGGATGGTGGGAGTGTAGGGTGGAGGGGGTTGGGGGGTTGAGGGGTGTATAGTAAATGTTGGGGGGGGGACTACTTTTTAATTATTCTTATTTGATGATGTTTTTATGAGTTTTTATTATTGTTTTACTTGTTGTGAGCCATCCTGGGATGCCGTAGGCATGAGGCGGCGGCCAATAAATATAAATAAATAAATGTATGTATTCAGTTCCTTGGCCCAATCCAGAGTTTGAGGAAAGTGTGGCAGCTCCGTGGGAGGCTGAACATGTGTTTTGCTCTATGCCCAAGAATTGTGGCTGTGTTGACACCCCATCGGTTGGGCAGGTGATCCGGCTGGCCACTGTCTCATGTTTTCACCCATTGAGAGGCATCCCAATCCACTCCGAGTCACAAGGTTAGAAAACCATAATCACTTTGATCTCATGTGGATTCAGCTTCAATGAGCTCACCGTCATCCAGTCTCCAACAGCAACCAGGCATTGGGTAAAATTACTAAGACTACAAGACCTGAATTTGATGAAAAGGAGAGGTAGAGCTGGGTGTTATCAACATATTGATGTCACTCCACTCCAAACCTCCAAATGATCTCACCCAGTGACTTCAGAAACACATTAAACAAGAGAGGAGACAAGATGGAACCCTGTGGAACACCACAGGGGACAAAGAGCAATCCCCACAGCCTTCTGGGACCTCTTTGATATCAATGAATGGAACCATTCATGAGCAGTCCCATGCATGCATGCTTACCAGGTCCTGCAGTCATGTCAACAAGACCTCATTATCAACTCTATCCAAGGTCACTGAAAAGTCTAACAAGATCAACTGGACACAGTTCCCATTGTCAATCCCAAACGTAGATCATCAACCAATGCCAGAAGTGTAATCTCTGTGCTATACCCCAGACAACAAAAACCTGACTGAAATGGGTCTAGTAAACCAATATCATTGTCAGGCCCTGGGGCCTGAGGAGATGGGGAACCCGCCTGCCGCGGGATAAGGGGAGCAGAGCGCGCCGCACGGCAGTCCCCGCAGCCCCTGCAAACACATCATCGCCCCCAAGCTCCTCACCGGCGGACGCCTCCAGAGCCACACCCCCAGCACCACAACTCACGCTGAACGCACCACTCTCCCCACCGGGGGACGCGACGTGCCGAGCCACGCCCCCCGACAACACCCGCACGAAGGAGCCGCCCCCGCAAGCACCGCTGCGTCGCTCAGCACGCTTGCAGCGGCACGCCCCGGCCCCGCCTATATAGGGGGAGAATGCCGGGACTTCCTTTCTGGTGATCAGAGCCTTGCCTTTGTGAGACCGGCCCTGTGCGAGTATTGACGGTTGTGAAGCCTGGAAACTGAGCGAGAGTAACCTAGTGTGGCAGAGTGTGGCATAGAGTGCGAGTGCGAGTGAGAGAGAGAGTGAGAGAGAGAGAGAGCGAACGAAAGAGAGAGAAAGCGGCGTGAGCGTGTAAGTAGCCCCGTGAAGAAGCGTGCACGTAGTTCCATTCCTTCCCTTCCTCTGCACCTGGTGCCCTGGAATCATTAGTGAGTGAGGAGCCCTTCAACCCTGCCCTGTGGCTTGCCCCCTGGGGGGGGTTCCCACACCGGAGACTCCACTACCCCAGCACCCCCTCCTGGTTCCTGGGGACCGTGTGTGTGGTGCCTGCGAAAGAGGGGCCTTCCCTGGCCGGGAAGCAGCGTGGCCTGTGTCCCTGTGATGAGCTTGGCAGGGAGCGACTGAGTTCCTCCAGACTGCCGCATAAGACCCTGAGGGAACCTTTTTCAGGCTCACTGCTCCCTTCCCAGAACCGGGTCCTACCCCGGCCCCAGTCACCAGCCCGGGGCCCCATTTCCCTTCCTCCTCTTTCATCCCCCTACCTGGGGTTTGGAGGCTGCCCTCCGCCAAGCCCCACAATCATTGAGATGAGCCTGAAGCTGCTTAACAACCACCAGTTCAATAACTTTTCCTAAAAAGGGAAGCTTGGTGCCCTGTCAGTCCCTAATTTATCTCCAACCCCTAACACAAGGTGGAAACACTCTAAACTGGATGCATTTAGTTACCGGATACCCTCAAAAGGCCAGGGTGTCTTTACAGTTCACCCCCACTCAAACCCTCCAGCCCCCAATCCTAGGCTGATGCTGCACCGAGTAGCCAGCTGGCACCAACGGGACAATATAGACCAGGTTTACATTCAGCCAGGTCTCTGTAATTATTATGAGGTCAGTGGCCTCATCCTGAATAAGATAAAATCTGATTGATGTTTACAACCTTACATGTATGGGGAAAAGGTGGGCGGGTGGGATGGGTTTGTTTGGTGAGACTAAGGGTTATGCTTTTATACCCTTGGGGTTTATTATTTTTTATGTAAACAATTAAAGTTTTTATACCATTAGAGCCTAGTATTGTTTTATATTGGTTCTAATTTTAGGTTGTATTTATATATTTTATATTATGATTCTTCTTTGTAAATTTTTAAGCCACTCCGATTCACCCATGGCGAGAGGGGTGTGGTATAAATGAAAATATAAATAAATAAAATGAAAACACTCAGTCAATCAAGACACACAACACTGAGAGAGGTTAAACGTCCTTGGCACTCAGTCATAATTCACCAAATAGATCAGGCAATAAAATCCTGTGATAACTCACTTTCCATGACAAAACCTGTAATGAGAACAGAAAATGGGGACGAATTCATCTACTCAACTTGACATAAATTGTAACTAGTAAGAGGGAGGAGGAAGAAGTGTGAAATTAACCAGTTCACCACAATTGAATTAACCTGTTTAATCATATATTTCTTCTTTGCTCACCCTCTTTGTATATCTTATTTCCTTTCCACTTGTGAAATTTCCCCAAGTCTGATTGGTTTGATATCCCATGACAACAGGAAGAAGCAACCAATGGGAGAATTTGAAGCACTAGCTCAGGTCACATTGTTCTCTTTCCATGAACAGAATGGCGAGGCTTCTATTCTCAATACTGATGTAGGAAGTTATTGCAGGTGGTGTGTGTGTGTGTGTGTGTGTGTGTGTGTGTGTGTGTGTGTGTGTGAGAGAGAGAGAGAGAGAGAGAGAACGAGAGAGAGAGAGAGAGACTGACTATGCTTCAGTTTAGAGAATCTACATGAAAGATAGTAAGAATAATGTATTTTTGAAAAACCTTGTGAAATATTAAGAATGAATCCATTGTTTTGTGGAAAATTTCAACATTTTCCTCAAATTCAAAGATAACATTTCTGAGATTTTGAGACACTGAATTTTATTCTGAATTACATTTGATATTTTGAAATATTGCTAGCTTCAGGACTATTCAACCTTGATTGTGTCAGAAATTGCAAGTGTGTCAATTTCTGATTTTATTATTTGGGATGTTTCAAATTTGGGTGGGAAGATAAAAAAAAAAAATCTGAACACCAATACCAAAATTAGGAAAAAATGATATTTTCTAAATTAAATTTATAATTAAAAATTTATTTCAACAAACAGTTTTGAAACAGAGGCACATAAGAGTAAAGCTGAAACATGTATCCACTGCCATCTGGTATATGGCTGAATAATGTGGTATCCTCTGGTATCTGGTTACCATTGGGAAGTTAATCTGGTTAGTAGCACATATTACCATTTATCGTATTACCATTTTCCCATATTTTTTTTTGCTACTTCCCTTTCTGCTAGAGCTAAAATGAGTACCTGTAAAAACAGGTATACCCAACAAATTTCTGGTATCCGAATCAATTTGATAACATTGGGTACTTTGGGTACGCAATATTCTGGAATTTTAACTTCCAGTACCTGTTTTTTAATTTCTTTTTGTTGGTTATTGTTATTCATTTTATTTCTGGTTTTGTTTTTTTTGTTTTGTTTTGTTTTTCTGACTCAATATTCAAATTGGTAATTGGAAAATCAAAACAATTGGTGCCAGAAGTTACTGACTTTCAGGGTTTTCAGGTACTCAGTTGGTAACCGGTTAATTCGTTGGGTACCTGATGTTGTACCCCAAAATGCAGGTATTACCCGTGGGTACTAAATTTAGTACCCATTTCAGCTCTACTCCCTCCCTTCCTCTGGACCTGCCTTTACAGTAGCAACGGTAACATTTGGTTACGCTGTAATAAGGACCACAAAAAACCAATCAGTAGCACAAAGACGAAAGAAAAAAAAGAAAGCTTCTGAAAACAGATATAATCATTTGCTTAAGAAACAAAAAATCCCACAAAATTTATCATAATTCAATGATGAACATTTTTTTCAAACTGCCTTAACTATGTCGTTTACATGTATAAAAATTGTATACACGTTATGCAATGATCTGTTGACAATGTCAGCGTAGATAATTTTATACAATCGATTGTACACAATGTAATTCTCTGCAAAAGGACAGAGTTCAGGCTATTTGGAAACAAAGTTTCTTGTCGAGTTATGTTAATAAAGAAATGATCAATTAAAATAATGTAGTAGTTTAGTTAAAGTATGTATGGTAAGAAATATAGACAGAATATCTGTAAATAATTTCCAGGCTTTTGGGTGCTTAATTTTTGTTGTAATCTATGTTAAATGTTTGTTGAATTGTAATTGTAATTAATTTTCATGGTTTTTTGAGTTTAAGTTAGAAAAAAAATAGTTTTGAAAAGGAATTTTTTTTTGTTTTGGAAAATATCCAGGTTTTGGGGATGTGATTAATACAGTAATGAGAATGTTAAAAGATATCACATTTGTCAGATATGTGATATGTTCACAAGTGGATACACAGGGTATTTACAGATGTTACAAGATCACAGGGTGATATCAGACGTGATGGGGCAGCTTTGGCCCGAACACGGAATCACCCTTTTGATTCCCCGCTGGAATCAAACCGTCACGGCCAGCAGACATGCCGGCCAATCCCAGCAGGGAATCTGGGGGGGGGGCTGTGAGGTGCAACATGCGGCCGCACAGCCCCACCACCATGCTCCCGAGGCTGCCCACCATCCAGGAGACTGGCATGCGCAGTGGCCAATCCAGCCGCAGCACCCCCCCGCCCCCCCCCCCGGGGTATTGACCACAAGCATGGCCGCCAATTCCGGGCCGTGGTCAGAGGCCAGACGAGACATTACAACGCTCAACCACAGTGAATCCCACCATGGTTGAGCATGGTAATATCACGTCTGTTGGGGGCAAAAAGTGATTCCCACCATGCTTTTGGAGATGGTCCCCGGACCATCCTTGAAAGCGTGGTTATTTTGATTCCCGCCAGAGGTTCACTGTGCTGAACCTCTGGCAGGCATCAAACAGACCTTACGGGACCATTCCCCACCACAGGGGATTGTCTGTGGTTGAGCGTGATCTCGTAACATCTGAAAATACCCACAGTCAACCACAGTGAACCACAGTCAATCCCGAGACAGGGCCAAAGAGCACTGAACGTCTGTTCGACGTTCACCAGATGTTCACCACAGACAATCACCAGCAGGAGACAAAGCTTACCACCCTTTCAGAGGTCCGGACCGGACCATCTCCAGAAGGGCAGTCAAAGCAATTCCCAGCGGGAAACAGCACAACCGAATGCCTGAATGGCAATCACCAGCCTGAAGCAAACAAAATGATCCCCAGCCAGGGCCAAAGCATGCTGCATCGCTGCCAGGCAATGTGCAACAACACAGACCGGGGAGGGAGATTTAAACGGCACACAGCAGCAGGGGGATTTGGTGGGATGGAGTGAGGCGGAAGGACGAGGAGAGTGGAGGGCAAGCAAGCAAGGAATCAGGAGGAGGATGGCCTCCTGCCATCTGCGCTGAGTGGTTCTGGTCAGACATGGACCTCATGCGCATCCAGATGGAGGAGTTGCACCTGGCTGCATGGCTTCGTGTGTGCATGGCCAGGAGTGCTGCAACAGCCCGGCGCGCCCACCACGGGCGCAGACGCTCCCTTGCCCAGCTCAGGGCCCAGCGGGTGTCTGGGGCGGCTCAGCAGGCCCTCCGCCGCACATGTGAGCAGGCATCAGTGCTCTGTGAGGCGGCCAGCCGACAGCACTGGCGGAGGGAGACCATGGGGTGGACAACACTGCTCGCTATGCCCATTGACCGGCAGTTATGGGTCTCGGAGCGGGCACAGGGGTGGTGGGCCAGGGCGCTGGCTCACTGGGATGAGGCCACCTGGAGATCGCACTTCAGGATGGAGAGGTGATGCCTCCTGTGGCTTGCAGAGCTGTTGATGCCCTGGGTGGAGTGGCAGCACATTCCCATGTGGGCCCCCATTCCCATGGTTCAGCGCATGGTCATAGCTGTCTGAGACCTGGTAACACCCGCCTCCTGCCGGTCCATCTCACAGCACTTCGGTGTTGAGGTGAGCACGGTCGCCGGGATCCTGAAAGACATCTGCGAGGCAGTGGAGGGCATGCTGCTGGACCGCGTGATCCGGCTCGTGGATCAGGAGGCCGTGATGGCCGGCTTTGTGGCTGGAGGATTCCCCAACTACCTGGGTGCCGTGGATGGCACACACATAGCAATCTTCTGCCCATCCAATGGGGAGGCCTCGGAATATGTCAACCGACACGGGTACCACTCCCTGCAGCTGCAGGCAGTCGTGGACCTCCAGGGCCGGTTCATCGACATCTACACCGGCCACTCTGGCCGCAGCCATGATGCCAGGATCATGACCATCTTGCCCCTCTATGCCCGGATGTACCGTGGAGACTTCGCTAACATGGGGATGTCCCAGATTGAGGGGGTGCTGATGTCCCCCTGCATCCTGGGGGACCTGGCATATCCCCTCACCCAGTGGCTGATGAAGGCATACCTGGTCGCCAGGAACCCTGTGGAGGAACTCTACAATACCCGCCTGTGTGCCTGCAGGACCGTGGTCGAGAGAGCCTTCGGGACCCTCAAGCAGCGCTGGAGGTGCCTCTCTGGCCGGCTGGACTACACAGTGGAGACCTTGGCCCTGGTGATCAGAGCCTGTTGTGTGCTGCACAACATGTGCGAGACCAATGGGGCTGCCCTCATATTCCCCATGCCCCGATGCCCGCCCGGCCCCATGCCACTTTACGTGAATGACACAAACCCGAGGGAGTACCGATACGCCATACGCATCCAGGCTGCCTTGGTGAGGCAGATCGCCTGGGACGCTGTGGCCTGAGGCCTCTCGGGTATCCGCCCATCCCCTAACCTGGGGCCATGATGCACAGTGATGGCTGCTGTTGCTGTGGCCATGCCTTTATTGGCTCTTCACGTACAGTCCTCCACACCACCACCCAACTCCCAGCACCACTACCCCTCATCCCCCCTCCCTCATACCCCCCATCCCTGGTATCTCCTTGGCCTTCCACTCGGTCGCCCTGTGGGCACCATGGAGCTCTGCAAGCTCCCCTCACCCCCGCTGTCTGTTTCCCTGACCATGTCCTGGAAGCCCTCGGTGTCCTGAGGGGCAGGCGGTGTTGGGGATGGAGGCAGCCCCATTGCCGGAGGGGCCCCCCTGGGTGGCTGCTTCCTCTGGGGGCCTGAAGGGACTGGGAGGCGGATTCGCAGTCCCTATGGGCATGCTAGTGCCTGGGGTGGTGGAGAGGGCGGTGAGGGTGCCAAGGGTCCCAACAGTGGCACTGGGGTCAGTAGGGTGCCTGGCAGGGCGGCGGCCATCACATATGCACTCATAGTACCTGCATGAAGCAGCAGCAATGTGCCAATTCTGTGGGACTGGTCCATCTTCATCGAGTTCTCTGCCACCATCTGGTCTATGGCCTGTTCCATCCACCTGAACGCCTCCACCTGCCTGCTGTGCTCCCGGCACTCCCGCCTCAGTTTGAGGCACACCTCCACCTGCATCCTCCAGTCCCTGGCCTCTGCCTGCTGCAGGGCCCGGTCCGTGGCTGCCTCCATCCGGTTGATGGCCACAATCATCCGCTCTCCCTGCTCGGTGGTGGTCCAGACTATGTCCTCCGCCTGCTCCTCCCTCCGGTGATGTACCCATACCCTGTGCTCCCACATCTGCTGTTCTGGGGACACGGGGCCAGCTACCGGGGCCTCAACTGGTCACCCTGTTGGGGTGCACAGTAGGGGTTAGTCCTGCGGCCATGACACCCGCCTCCCATCCCAGACTGCCACTGCGAGTGCTTGGATGACCCCCTTGTGACTAGGCAGCCGGTGCCCTCCCCCGGTGGCCCTCTGTGCCCCAGCTGCCCCTCCCCCACACCCCAGGTTCTCCGCCCTGTTCCCACCTTACCCCCTCCCTCCACCTCCTTGCCATGTATCCTCACCAGGGACCTCCGTCTGCTTCTGGGACTGCTCCCCACCATCCCCCTCACCTGCTGGTCCTGTGTGCCGGGGCGCGCCGTGACTTGTATGGACATGGGTGGGGGTGGGTTGCATTAGGCATACTGTGACCCTCCTCCCCTTCCTCTCCCACCCTCCTGGCCATGGGTGGGTGGCCTGATGCCCCTACCCCCCTGGTCTGTGCCTTTGCAGGCCCTGGTGCCCCCTGCCCCCTTTCTGTGGTCCTGGGTTTCTGGGGTTGGAGGGGGTGGACCCGTCCCCTGTGGTGTCCCTCCATCAGCCCATCCCCTCTGGTCCATTCCCCCTCCCATCACCTTGCCTACCCTCGATGTCAGTCTCAGAGCTCTCCAATGCCATCCCCTCAGTGTTGCTGTGGTCCCCCTGCGTCTGCTAGCTATGGGTGACCTTTGTGCCAGCCTCAGATCCTCCTGGGTTGGGCATGGGGTGTGGGCTCCTAGGGCTGGTGCACAAGGGGGGGCCTGATGGTCCCTGAGGTCCTGGGGTGTTCCTTTTGTGGGGGCCTTCTAGAGGGGTGGCAAGGGGAGGGGGTACATTGGCCCGTTCCCTGCCCTGGACCACGGTGCTCCCCGCGAGCTGTGTGGCGACTATGGATCCCTTCATGTGGAGAATGCTGTCCAGGGGGCTCCATGGACGGACCTCTGGGTGTTGTCCTTTATTGGCTTGTACCCCGTCTTGAGCTCCTTGAACTTGGAGCAGCATTGGGCCACTGTCCTGTGTTCCCTTCCACCTCCATGTCCAGCACTGTCTTGTTGTATACGTGCTCATTCCTTTGGTTTACCATGATTTCCAGCTGGTGCTCCAGGGACCCGCAGATCCTAACGAAGTCCTGGGTTTCCTTGTGCCCCCATTGCCCCCCTCTGTGTTATGGCTGTCTCCTGTGTGGTCCCTCCTGCTCCTCTTCCTCTGATTGCCCTTCGCCCGTCTCCTCCAGGGGCTCCGGCTCCCGGACCTGTTTCTGGGTCTGTGGGTCATGACCGGGTGTGTGTGGGATGGCTAGGTGCATCCCGCAGGTGCCCATTCGTCCCACATCCATGGTGGTGGAAGCCCCTGGTGTGGTCACGCTCCCGCCTTTATAATCTGGCCCCGGACCCGCCCCACCCCCTTTCTGCTGCCGGGAACCTGTGTGTGGGGCCCCAGGGCATCTGTGCCCACCCCCTCCGCCTGCTGCCCCTGCGGCAGCTGGGAAGCCGGGGTGCGGCAGTAGGGAGCGCCCCCTAGAGCTCACCTGCTCTCCCGGCATGGGGGCTCGTGCACAGGCTGGCATGCACCCGGACATGTGGTCTGCAGCTGCATGCCTGTTGTCATCACCTCCCAACTATCTGTGCTGTGTGTTCCGCTGTGACCTCGGCTTCCCTGTGCCTGTAGTGTGTTCCGCCTCGGCCTCTCTTCCCCCTCCCTCCCCTCCCTTCCTGTTTCCCTTGTGTGGGCATTGCCTTTTGGCACTTTTGTCTTCGTTCGCCCTCTGTCGACCATGTCTGCCTCCTGCCCTTCCCCAGTGTCCTCTGGTTGTTCTGACCACGACCCAGATTCAGCATCACGTCTGTTGTGCTGCCCCGGGCCGTGGTCTGTCCATCCATTTCCCTGCCGTGGTCCTGATCCCGTCACGTCTGTTCCAGGCTGTCCTGGACCACGGGAGGGGGTTGGTCAGCTCGCCACTGCTGGGAATCCACTGTGGTGATCCGGGAGCGTGTAACGTCTGAAATCACCCACAGTAAGGGAAGATAGAAAGAGAAAACCAGAAGCATGAAAGTCATATCCATCTTTACTGTCTGTTTTTAAGTCATATCCATATTTAAAAGTGATCATATCCATATTTAAAATATCATATCCATATCCCTGAGGGGCAGGATCCAGACAGAGAACAGGGAAGGAGATACAGAGCTATGGGGCAAGACAGGAACTCCGGGCTTGGGGCACAAACTGGCTGGGCAGTCCACCCTCCCCTTAGATTGGCAGCAGGCTCATCACTTCACAGGGTAGTCTTCTACCCCAGCCCCACACAGGGATTCTTGGGGCTGCATGCACATCATATGCAGATAGATGCAAATTACTTGTACAGAATGAGCCAGGACTGTGTTTTGCCCCCTCCCCCCAGCACAAGGGGGCAGCTGTGGGATGATGTTTCAGGGAAGGATAGGAGGGTGGTGATGAACCTACAGAACATCTCCCCCCATTCATTTTTTGAATGGATGGCTCTACCTGCTGCCCCTTTCTCAACAGCAGTTGATGCCACTCAGAAGGAAGGGGAGGCGATGCAGACAGGCAGGACTGTTCTGCATTGCAAGTTAAATCTCCAGGATGTGGGAGCTGTCAGGGGGTTGGGAGGGACAGGATAGAAGCGAAGGTGAGGCAGATTCTGGGCAGAAGCAGCAGGGGGGCTGTACTGTGGGCACCATATGGCTGCACTGGGGATGATGTGGCGTGATGTCACCCTCCACAGCCAAACATTACCTCTCGGACCTAATCTCCCTACGCACTCCTGTACGCGCTCTCCGCTCTTCCGCTGTCCGCTCCCTCACTCTCCCTCGTTTCTCCTGCTCACCTAACCACCTTCGATCCTTCTCCCTCACTGCCCCCCATGCCTGGAACTCCCTCCCTACCCACATCCGCCTTGCCCCCTCCCTCCGCTCCTTCAAATCCCTCCTCAAGATCCACCTTTTCCTCGCCGCCTTTCCCAATGCCTGCTAGTCGTTCCCATATACCTACTGTCTTCCCTCCTCTGCAGACTGCTGCAACCAACCTGACCACTTGAATATTTGTTTGTCTTCTCCCCTGTCTCTCCCACTGTCCCCTCTCCCTGTCTCCCCCTCCTTGTCTTTTAGATTGTAAGCCACCGTTTCTGTACAGCACCAAGCTCATGACTGGCGTTATATAAATGTTTATAATAATAATAATAATAATATTAATAATATTACTCCACTGATGGCAGCTCTGCCAAGTGGAAATGGGGGCCAGAGTGAGGGGGAGACAGGGCAGGGAAAGAGACCACCTACCCGTCCCACAATCCAGTGGTGACTGGTGGGTTCTAAGGCTGGTGGGGTGCAGGGCAGGGACAGAAGTTGGCATAGTCTGGCGAACAGTGGGCAGAACCAATGGTAGGCAGAGTCAAGCCAAATCTTGAAATTGACAGCCTCTTAAAGGAACCCTTGTAAAATAAGAGTAGCCACACATGCCCAGTTGGACCCACAACATGAGCAGTGCATACACACAGCAGAGTAAAACATCTTAATTAAATCAGCTTTGTTCAAGAAAGAAGAAAGCCACTAGGCACAACCAAAATATGGAGAATCTTGAAAAAAAACCTCAGCTATTATGTGAAGTTCTAAAATGCACACTCCAACATGAGGTTTGGCGTTCTTGCAGGAAAGCCACATCCCACCAAACTGCAAACAGTTTTTCAAAGGGACCATTTTAAAGTGCAAGGAAAATTCAAGCAAAGAAACCCTTGCCTTTCCATATAACCCCTTCCCCTTTAGAAATGGATGAAATCACAGACGATTAGGGTGGAAAACAGCAAGGGGGGCATTTTAAAGAAGAGGAGGCAGCACAACTATGCGCAGTTCATGCTGGTCCCACAAAATTGCCTTTGCATGCTGGAGGGAAGCAGTGTCACTGCTTAACAACACCCATTTCCAGCTACAGTAAAATGACATAAATCCTAGGGATGTGCGAACAGAACGCGGTTCGGATGTTCAGATATTTGGTTTGAAACCTGAGTTCGGGTTCGGTTGTTCGGTTCGGCGTAGTTCGGTTATTATTATTATTATTATTAAACATTTATAAAGCGCCAGTAACAACCTGGCGCTGTACAGA
>QEPC01004157.1:798469-823061 GCA_003113815.1 Sphenodon punctatus | reverse complement strand
GTGTGAAGAATGCATCCAGGAACTGCCTCAGGGCAGTGTTTGTGTGAAGAATGCATCCAGGAACTGCCTCAGGGCAGTGTTTGTGTGAAGAATGCATCCAGGAACTGCCTCAGGGCAGTGTTTGTGTGAAGAATGCATCCAGGAACTACCTCAGGGCAGTGTGTGTGTGAAAAATGCATCGGGAACTTACTTGTGGACTTGTAAACCCAGAAGATCGAAAGACCAGCACTTTAAGGTGTGTGTAAAAATGACCAGTGTCAGAGCCATGGCTGGTGAATACAGTTAATGGGATTTTCAATTTGCTTTTCAACTTTGCCGTTTTCCACAGTATGCACCTAAATAATTGAAAAAGATTTTGTAAATTACAAATCCCAATGAACCCCAGTACACAATAATCATTTAATTATTCAACCCTTTCTCCTGGTGTTATCATTGATGCAGTAATTGGAATTTCTTTTGCACTCTGTATGCTCTGATTGTATTCTTGGGAGAGAGAGCAAGGAAAATCTCTCTTTAGAAGGAAGAGAAAGATGTAATCCTTTGAAAGATTGAAGAGTAGCTGAAACACATACTTATCCAATAGCAATAGCTGTGGTTCATTCACCAAAGAAGCCTTATAAGGAAAACCCATGCCGGTCTCAGAAACTCTAGGCATTTTGACAATACACACCAGCGACATCTGAGTGTACATGTAGGTGGGACTGGGATGTGTTTCTTTTTTAGATGCTGTTGGTCACAGAGAAGTGACTAAAGGACTGGACAATTTGTGGTCTCACCAGAGACTAGACCTTCTTTGAATTCTTCTTCATCATGTTAGCAGTCTACTTATGGACCAGCCAATTCGAGAATTGCAGGATCTAGTTTTGTGATAACATGACAGTGGTGCATGTCATTAACTCGCTTTCCTCAAAATTGAGTAGGGTCATGCGGCTCGTCATGGTTTTTGTGTGGGTATGTCTAAAGCACAACCTAATTTCCATAGCGACTATACTTTGGCTGTGGGTTCAACTTTGCCAAGATCTGACTGACCACTGAGCTGTGGCACAGGGGAGACATACTTTAATTCTGGTTAAAATAATATGGTGTTTGGGGAGGAGGCTTGCCTTGTGACAGAACCCTAGACCATTCTGAAAAGCTCTAAGACCCAGAGCTCAGCAGGAACAAAAATTGTGGTCAGCTTGCCCCTGAAACAAACTCCCTGAAGTGCTTCATCTGCAATCGAGAAGGTGGGCAGGAACAATGGAGGCTTTTTTGGGTGTGTGTGTGAATGTCTGGTTTCTTGTGTGTGTCAGTATGCCTGCTGGGCTGGCATAATTATTTTAAAGGCAATTTTTTTTGCCCCTCCCAGTCAATCGAAACCTGTCCTGTGGCTTGTCCATCACATACCTTCCCCCTGCCGTAACCCTGCCTACCAAATATGGCACTAAGTTTTGTTTCCTCGCTCAGAGAAGCTAGGATCAACCATCTGGGTCACTCTGGCCACACGCACAATGATGCCAGTACTTGATCAAGTTTTCAGACGTTTTCCATAGTTTTCCAGGGACCGACCTTGGTACCTGGAACTTTGAAACCTGTAAATCTGGAACCAGGGAATGGAATCCCTGGTGAATTCCAAAATTTTCCAGGGACCAAGTTTTAGTCAACACCCTTTCTTGATTGCAGATGAAGTACTTCAGGGAGTTTGTTCCAGGGGCAAGCTGACCACAATTGTTGTCCCTGCTGAGCTGTAGGGCTTAGAACTTTTCAGAACTGTCTAATGTTCTGTCGCACCCACCACCAGGGCTGCCTGTGAGTGGGTGTTCAGAGAATTTCAGGCCTTTAGGTTGGCAGAAGTGTGGGGACATCAATTCCCCTCCCTCAGGCAATCAGGTACATGTTTCAATTATGAGACTTCAGGCTGGCATCTGGCATAATTTTTCATCAAAATAGGCAGTCATTTCTTTTTTCTTTAGGCTGGCAAGTCACTCCAAGAGAGGGCAGAGTCCACTCTTAAAGGGACTGCCTGAGTCATAGCACAGGAAGGAGCCAATGCCCTATTACAGCATGACTCTTAGCTGGCATGGTGTCCAATTCAACCTGGATTTGTACAGGGCCTAGTGAGAAGCTGCTGATTGCAGTGGTCTTTACAGTATCATTCTTCTGCGCATTCAGGTCAAGCAAACTTGTTGTGGGATCGTGCATCGATGTATCAGGAAGGGGTGTACAGGTAGCTGAATGGGTAGAAGGAACAATGATTTTGAGGGTAAGATGGTTCAAGGTGAACCAACAGGGTAGGTAAGCATGGATCACCTTACAGGAGTCAAGGGATTTATTTATGTTTTTATATTTCTATCCTGCTCCTCTCACCTCTGGCCCAGTTTGGGCCATATGGGCATACATGTCCTCATACCTATTGGGGAGGGATACTTATCCGTACACGTGACAGCAATGGTCTCCATTTAACCAGCTACCAGTTTGTAACTGTTATGAGGGGGAGTTTGTCAGTTAGGGAAGGAAGCAGAAATGTTTGGGTCTTATTTATTTAGGATTGGAATGGCCTCCTTGGTGAAGGGGATCAGCTATTAGGACTGAAACGAGATTTCACCCTTCTCAAAAATCTCATCGAGAATAGGTTTCTCAACAAGATTTTCTCATCTCGAGATCCTCATGAGATTCTCAACATTTCTGACGTTCTCGAGTTTCTCGCAAGAATCTCGTGAGATCTTGCCAGGGCTGTGAGATTCTCGTGGGATTCTTGCAAAAATGAATGTCATTCTCGTTTCAGGCCTAATTGGGATATTCAATCATTGGGAAGGTGGAGGTCTGGATATTTTCATTCCTAAATCCACCCTCTAATGTCCAAAGGGGTGTAACAGGATACACTTAACCAGGTGCAGGTGTAACATACATTCCCATATTCTTTTAATTTTCTTGTTTGTCGGTCTAGGGATTCTGGAAATTGATGCTTGGCAGCAGGTGTGGATCACTGGGCACAGCAGTATTTATTGGGCAGCAGAAGCTGCCAGGCAGACTAATTGGGGTTCACAGGTGGGGGAGATATGGTGGAGGGTAAAAAAGGGCATGTTTTGAGATCAGCTGATGCCCATGGTCCATGGGCTATCACAGGGGCCACTGCCTGGTAACTATTAATCCACTTAGGGGAGAATGGGGTCAGGAATCATACAAGCCACACGAGAAGGGGTAGGTAAAGAAGGGAAGAAAGATTTGCATCTCCCTCCCTCCCCCTGAGGGATCAGGGAGGAAAGAAAGTCCAGTTCCTGGCTCACCGTTATATCCTATCTAAACCGTAGAAGGAAATAGTATTATACCACTTACTGCTGCATAGCACTGAACAACAAATATGGGAAATTAATGGCAATCAGTGAGTTCAATATGATGTGCTTTTATAATTAATACAGTCAATATTTCACAGCCATCATTTGAGGCAATTGTCTTTATTAAATAAGGACAGACAACACAGCCAAATATAAAACGAGGCATCCATTAATTTTTCATATGTCTCTCTCACAATGGTAATAATAGCAGAATATATAGCATTTCTGCTCAATCCCCATGGGAAGGAGAGACCATATATAATTGATGAGAAACAAAATTATTTTTGACATTTAAAAATACTGGCAGTACCAACTTGAGAATGAATATTAAAAAAGATTCTAATTATAATGAGATTATTCTTAATCTTATTAACACTAAGATGTTAATACAAATTACATTTCCAGAGGCATGTGACATGGCTGTTAAGTCCCCCAGATCAGGGAAGACAGAACTTCTGACTGTCCTTAAACTGAAAAATCTCCATGTTTTCACGACAGAATTGTTATGCTACCCTCACACTTATGCTAAAACAAAGAGTGGGTTTTGTCTTTGTGGATATTATTTGTATTTTCAGATAGCTCTCTGAGTATAACTAAACATACTAGCATTTTAATTTTTACCAGTTTTTCACTATTTGAGGGGGTTTTGTTGTTGTTTGGCCATGTGGATATTTAGATACGTGGCAATTCATTTGTTTGGTTACTTCATTTGTTTGGGTATTCCATTTTTGGCTAAACAGCCAGGAGAGGGAGCGGGGCAGAGGATGGTGGTGGGAATAGATGTGCTGGTCTGCTATAGTCTGCTTTGGCCTGCATGAGCATCCCTTGGCCTGGGCTGTGGGCCTGGAATCCTCTGGGAGCCATATCTGGGCCAGCCGCCTACCTGGGCCGGGGTAGCAGGAGGTCAACATCTGGTGGTCCACAAATAGACACGCTGGTGAGTGGTCCATAGTGGACCCTTGGGTGATTTCAGATGTTACGGGACCCCAATTCACCACAGTGGCTCACCAGTGGTAGTGAGCTGACCAACCACCTCCTGTGGTCCCGGAAGACCCTGAACAGACATGACAGGATCGGGACCACAGCAAGGAATTGGGCCGACAGACCATGGCCCAGGGCAGTGCAACAGATGTGACGCCGATTCCGGGCCGTGGTCAAAACACCCAGAAGACACCGGGCAGGGGTGGGAGGCAGACATGGCCAACTCAGGGAAAATGAAGCCCGACAGGCCCAAAGGAAATGCCCACACCAGGGAAATGGGAAGGGAGGGGGAGGAGGGAGAAGAGCCGCTGAGGCGGTACACACAAGAGACACAGAAAAAACGAGGTCACAGTGGAACACACAGCACAAACACACGCCCAGGCGCATACACACCTGCACGGAAAAAGGGAAGGAAGGAGGAACACAGCGGGATGGCCCACAAACACAGCACAACAGGCAGAGAGGGAACCCGGGGCCAGGGAAGTGGGGGGGATCATCCCGGGGGCAGGGCAGGACACGGGGAATGGCAGCCAGAACCCAGACAACAGCACAGGCTGCACGGGCAACCCCACAGCTACACAGGCAGCCCCGGCATGGGGTAACCCCTGAGGGGCAGAGCACAGGCACAGGGGGAGGCCACACAGACCAGGGAGCGGCCCGGGAATGGTCCAGGAGGCTGCCAGGGACCCCATGTGCTGGTGAGGGTGCGAAGGATGGGATGGAGGCGAGCCAGATACATAGAGCAGAGCAGGTGGACAAGACCCCCCCCTGCTGGGAGGATGCCAGGAGGTGCATTCCGGGGGGCCGAGAACCCCACAGTCACAGAGTCAACCTGGAGGGTGGGGGAGGGGGGCCACGGGCACAGGAGGGATCGTGGTCAGACTATAAAGGACAGCAGCAGTCGGGGTGCTGGGTGCTGGCTCGGAGATCAGGACACAGCCACAGGAGAAGGCAGCCACGGAGGGGAACACTGGTTGCAGAGGCAGATGGGGGGGCTGTGGAGGGGGCCCAGAGTCACAGGCAGGGGAAGCAGAACCCCAGGAACCAACCAGCACAGCAGCATGCCCAGAACATCATGAATGAAGTGAGCAGTGACCCATGGCATCAGGGCGGAGGTGGGAGCTCACAGCGGGGCCAGCATCCAGGGCCCGGAAGACACAGGGGACCTCACAGCCAGCTTCAGGGGGCCACGAAGGGGCCCGGGGCCGAGTGGCCTGCCAAGTGCATGAAGTGGGGCCACTTCAGCATGCCCCGATGGTATCCCAGTGCTGACAAGTGATGGGAGATGAGGTAGTACGCCTTGAAGGGACCCTATATGGCGAGCCCCACCTGGACATCGGATCGTGACCACACACTATCCAGCACCGTCATCTCCACCCCGGTGGGCTTCCACAAGCCATAGTCAGCAGCTGGGGGCCACGGAAGGAGACCGAGCTCCAACAGGCAGTAATAGACCACCCCACATGACCGCTGGTACCCACAGGCCCCATGAACACAGCCAAAGAAGGATACGGCCAGGGCAGGGCCCCCCTCCACCAGACAGGCCATGTCGGTGACCAGGCTGCACACAGAGAAAGCAAACATAGTCTCCACCGTGGACCACCCCACATGCGAGCACCTCATCTCTGGGATGCGCCCATCAGGAAAGGGACACTTGCCCAACGTCTCCGCATGCAGTTGGCAATCGCAGGAGCTTGCCTCATAGCCAAAGTAGCACAATCCGGGGCTCAGACTCGCATAGGCACCTGTGAGGCTGTCCGGGAAGCTCAGGAGAAATTGCACGGTCAGGGAATGCCACAGGGCACACAGGGCCATGGTCTCACAGAAGGTCAAGCTATGGGGGGCGCAGGGGGTGGTGGGGCCCGTGAGTGGTGGGGAAACGCAGCCAGCCATGGTCCAGCAAGTGCCTGATACTAACTTCAAGGAAAGAGGGGCCCCACAATCCCTGGAGGGATGGGAGGCAGGGGAGCACCAAGGCCAAGCAATAAGGTCACAGGCCGCAACATGGCACGACAAACGAGAGAGCCATGGGGTGCGGACCCAGCCCAGCTGCTGGAACCAAGCACATATACAGGACAACCTACACACTAATCAGGGTGGTGAGGACAACAGGCAGACAACACAGAGAGGTGGGAGGTGATGACAGCAGGAACGCAGCTGCTGCCCGCACGCCCGGGTGCAGGCTGGACCATGAGCCAGGCCCCGTGTAGGGACCACAGGTGTGCACAATGGGGTGCCCACTGCTGCCCCACCCTGGTCGCCCTGCAGGAGCCAGGCCAGCCAGCCGGAGGTGTGGGCAAGGCAACCTAGGGCCCCCCGCTCAGTTGCCAGATCACGACTTTGGGGTGGGGCGACACATGCCTCAGCTTATAACGGTTGTGGCTGCAACCCACCCGAGGCACCATTCACCATGGAGCTGGGATGGTTGGGCATCTGCGGGATGTACCTAGAAGTCTGTGCAGAGTGATACCGCTCGCACATATACCTCATGCGCCTCTAGACCGCAGAGGTGCACCTGGCCGCCCGGCTGCGGGTGTGCATGGCAAGGAGTGCTTCTAGAGCCCGGTGAGCCCACCACGGGTGCAGGCACTGCCTGGCCCAGCTCCTGTCTCTTATACACATCTGGACCACAATGGACAGCTCGCTGTGCTCATTGCCCAGCAGGTATGGGTTATGGAGTGGGCACAGGGGTGGTTGGCCAGGGCGCTGGCTCACTGGGATGAGGCCGCCTGGAGAGCGCACTTTCAGATGGACAGGCGCATCCTCCTGCAACTCGCGAAGCTGTTGACGCCCTGGATGGTGCAGCAGCACACCCCCATGCCTGTCTCTTATACACATCTAGATGTGTATAAGAGACAGGGGGCATGCAGCCCTGCTTGCTATGACCATTGCCCAGCAGGTATGGGTTATGGAGTGGGCACAGGGGTGGTTGGCCAGGGCGCTGGCTCACTGGGATGAGGCCGCCTGGAGAGCGCACTTTCAGATGGACAGGCGCATCCTCCTGCAACTCGCGAAGCTGTTGACGCCCTGGATGGTGCAGCAGCACACCCCCATGCAGGCCCATATTCCCATGGTCCAGTGGGTGGCCATTGGGGTCTGGGCCCTAGCAACACCTGACTCCTGATGGTCCATCTCACAGCATTTCGGCGTTGGGGTGAGCACCATCGTCGGAATCCTGTGAGATATCTGTGAGGTGGTGGAGGGCGTGCTCCTGGACCGAGCGATCCAACTGGTAGACCAGGAGGCCGTGATGGCCGACGTCACAGCTGGAGGGTTCCCCAACTGCATGGGCGCCGTGGACGGCACCCACTTCGAGATCCTCCGCCCATTCATTGGGGAGGCCGCGTAATGTGTCAACCGACACGGGTACCACTCCCTGCAGCTGCAGGTGGTCGTGGACCACCGGGAATGGTTCATAGACATTTACACGGGCCACTCTGAGCGCAGCCATGATTCCCGGATCATGGCCATCTCTCCCTTCTATGCCCGGATGTACCGTGCGGACTTTGCGAACATGGGGATGACCCGGATCGAGGGGGAGCTGATGCCCCCCTGCATCCTGGGGGATCCGGCCTATCCACTCAGACGCTGGCTGATGAAGGCATGCCCAGTCATCAAGAACCCTGTGGAGGTGCTGTACAATACCTGCCTGTGTGCAAACAGGACCGTGGTTGAGAGGGCCTTCGGGGCCAGGAGGCCAAGGCGTGAGGCTGGACACCACAATCTCCACCACCCTGGATCCCCACAAGCACCGTGGGTGCACCCTTTGGTGCCCGTCTGCCCTAAGCCTTGGGCCCGTTAACAGAACAGCGGCTGCGACTGTGGTGCCCGTGCATTTATTGTGCATACCTCCTACAGTTAACCCCACCACTACCCAACTCCCAGTGCCATTTCCCCCCTCAGGCCGCTCACTCCCTTCCCCCACTTCCACCACAACCTGTATGTCTCTGGGTCCTCCCTCTTGGCTGCCCTGTGGCCACCGTGGAGCTCTGGGAGCTCCCCCCCCCGCTGTCCATGTCCCCAAGAGTGTCCTGGGATGCCTCAGTGGCCTGAGGGGCAGGCGGTGATGGGAGGGAGGGCAGACCCAGGGCCGGAGGGGCCCCCCTGGGCAGCTTCTTCCTCTGGAAGCCTACAGGGACCGGTAGGAGGATGCGTGGGCCCAGAGGGCATGCCGGCGGCTGGGGCGGTGGCGAAGATGGTGGGAACACTGAGGGGCCCAGAATCAGGGCCAGGGAAGGCAGGTTTCCCAGAGGGGTGGTGGCCATCACGTAGGCACTCATGGTCCCCATGTGCAGCAGCAGTGATGTGCCAATGTCATGGGATGGTCCATCTTGGCAGAGTGATCCCTCACTGGCCTTTCCCAGCCACCCGAACACCTCCACCTGCCTGATTTGCTCCCAGCGCTCTTTCCTACGTTCGAGATGCACCTCCGCCTTCAGCCTCCGGTCCCTTGCCTCCGCTTGCTGCACAGTCCTTTCGGTGGCCACCTCCATGTGGTCGATGGTTGCTATCATCCGTTCGCCCTGCTCGGTGGTGGTGCGGACTATGTCCTCCACCTGCTCCTCCTTCTGGCACCGTACCTGTGCAAAGTGATCCCTCATCCGCTTAGCTCGGGGCACGGGGATGGCTTTCTGGGACCCAGCGGGTTGCCCTGTTAGGGTGAACAGTAGGGGTTGGTCAGGCGCCCCAGCTGCCCGCCCCCCATCCCATGCCACGGCTGGGGGATCATGTTGCCCCCCTTCGGGTGGTCAGACAGTGCTATCCCATGGCATTCCTCTGTGCTCTGTCCCCCCTCCCCCACACCACATGGGCCGGGTCCCCCACTCGGGCTCCACCAGCCTCCTTTCCCCCCACTTCCTGAGTTGCCTCACCTGGAACCTCTGACTGCTCCTGGGGCTGTTCACCACCATCCCCCTCGCCGGCCTGTCCCGGGTGCCGGGGCATGCCATGACCATTGAGAATATGGGAAGGGGTGTGAGGGGGATAACATGTCCTCTGGTGACCCCCAGGCCCCCTTTCCATGGTCTGGTGTGTCAGGGGTTGCTTGGTATGGGCCCATGGTTAGTGTGCCCCCCTAGCTCCCTCGGACCATCCCCTCCGGTCCGTTTCCCATCCCACCTGCTTGCTGTATCGGAGCCCTCTGAGGCGGGTCCCTCGGTGTTACTGGGGTCCCCCTGTGTCCCCTGACTGAGGGCAACCAGTGTGCCAGCCTCGGATCCTCCCGGTATGGACATCGGTTGGGGGCTCTTTGGGATGGTGCATGAGGGGGGCCTGCTGCTCCCTGAGGTCCTGGGGCATTCCTCTTGGGGGGAAGGGCCCCTGGAGGTGGCGAGGGGAGGGGGTACATCAGCCTGTTCCCTTCTCTGGACCATGGCACTCCCCATGAGGCACAGGGTGACTATGGACCACTTTATGTTGAGGATGCAGTCCAGGGCATTATAGTAGACGGCGGTCTGGGATCCATGCCTGGGCCTCCGGTTGTTGTCCTTTATCACCTTGTACCCCCCCTTGAGTTCCTTGACCTTGGACTGGCATCGGGCCACTGTCCTTTGGTGACCTGTCACCTCCATGTCCCGCACGATCTCCTGGTACACGTGCTCATTCCTCTTGTTTTACTGCTAGCTCCAGCTGGTGCTCCAGGGTCACCCAGATCCTGATGAAGTCCTGCGTTTCCCAGTGCCCCCATTGCCCCCCTCGGTGGTATGGTCTTCTCTTGAATGGGTCCTCCTGGTTCTGGTCTTCCTCCTCCTCTGCATGCCCTCTGCCCGTCACCTCCGGGGGCTTGGGCTCCCAGGCCTGTTTCCGTGTCTGTGGGTCGTAAGGGGGCGTGGGGCGGTTGGGTGCCGGGTTGCCTCAGCCCCGTGGCCCTCCCCCTTTCCCCCCTCATGCCAGCCTGCCCACCCCTCTTGGTGCCCCTGTGCTGCTGCCCCCCCTCACTCCCCTTACCCATTTCCGGGGTGCCTCATCCCCCAGGCCTGTTGCTGCCTCTGGGATGGCCTGTCCTGGCTGTTGTTTCTGCTGCTGCTCTCCCTCCACCGCCTCCATGTGCAGCACGACCACCTCCTCTGCCTGCACCTCCTCCACCTCCTCCTCCTCCCTTGCTCGCTCACCCTCCACTCTATGCTCCTTCCACCTCGCTATATCCCACCATGTCCCCCTGCTGTCGGGTTCCCTTTAAATCTCCCTCCCCAGCCTGTGTTGTTGCTCATTGCCTGGTGGCGACACTGCATGCTTTGTCCCTGGCTTGGAATTGTTTTGCTTGATTCTGGCTGGTGGTTGCCATTCAGTCGTTACGTTTTGTTGTTTCCCGGTGGGAATTGCTTTGACCCTTTCGGAGATGATCCAGGCCAGAGCTCCAGAAGGGTAGTTAGTTTTGTCCCCTGCTGGGAATTGTCTGTGGTGAACATCTGGTGACTGCCGAACAGACGTTCAGGGCCCTTTGGCCGCGCTGCGGGGTTGTGTGTGGTTCACTGTGGTTGACTGTGATCTCGTAACATCTGAAAACACCCCTTGTCGCATCTGTTTTCAACCCTTATCAGAGTAGAAATGCAAAGCCTTTCTATGGAATCAGGGGCACTGCTGATTATTTTGTCCAGCCACTGCCTGTCTTCTCCACCACCACCACCACCACCACCAAGGCAGGATCTAGCAACACACAAAGTATTCCTGATGGCTCTAGGGTAAAAGTCAAGACAGACTTTTGAAATGACTTCCAGATTTGTTGAATCTAACATACTTGTAATCTCAAAGAGAATTCAGAAGTCATGCAGGAAAATATTCATTGAGTGGCTGAATCGAGTCAAAACTGGGCCAGTGATTGCTCATTATTTTCGTAACCTGGCTCTCCAGTCATCAAGACCTCACGCAGGAATGTTTTCAACCACAACAAATTTAGAAACAAATGCAAAATTGCAACCTTCAAAAAGAAAAAAGGAAACAAAGAGACAAACAGTTAAATAAATTCAATCAATTAAATAAGCAAACAAGCAAACCCTCAAAATATTCCTTCCTGGGCATTTTGCCAAAGTTCTTCAAGAAACAGAGAATAAAGATTTCTAATTTCTTGTGTGACTCATCAGTCATAAGCACCTGTTTGAAAATCCTAAAACGACTCAGGGAGCTTTCACACATTACCAGGCGAGGCAGGAAAACTGCCCTTAAATCCAATCGAGGCTCTGTTCTTGCAGGAATTAGCACACATGGTAATATTAATGCATGCCGGAGTCCCCAAATGTAGCATTTACAAGGATGGGTGTTCTTGTGGGATGAAAGCAGAATAGCACACACATCCCATGTGCTAATTCCCATGAGAACAGATCCATGATTGCAATCATGGAAATTTTCCTGCCTCCCCCTGGTAACATGTGAAAGTGCCCTCAGATAGAATCACATGATTAGAAGGTAACTCAAGACTCATCTAGTCCAGCCTCTACCCGTCTCCTCCGCAACTACCACCACCAACCTCCCTCTTGCACTGAGGCAGGATCTAGCAACACAGAGTATTTTACTACATGACGCTACCACCGGTGACCATGCTAACTCCTGTGTGGCCACTAGTGGTGGTGTCACATCTGCTCCCGCTGCCAGATGTTTACCATGGGTGGGAGCAGAGTACACCATGGACCATGGCAGGGCTAACTCCAGGATGTGCTCTGGGCTCCTGGTGTCCAGGGCAACCCCAGACCTTGGTAGAGTGGGCCATCATGTCTGATGGTCCCAGGTGCAGCTGGCCTCCAAGAAAATTTGGGGCACTTACCCCCCAAGTGCCCCACCAGGCGCCACGGCCGCCGCTCGTTAAACAAAAACAAACCAAAAAAAAACCTCGCCGCCGCTTCCCACAAAGGCTTCCCACAGGGCAGAGGCTAAGTCCTTTGCTGACAAAGCAGAACTGGACCCAGAGGGAGTCTCCCACTGGTAGGTTGGGAATGGAGGTTTCTCTGGTGGCTGCTGTGCTGGTGCAAATTTTTGTGTGTGGTGGGAGGAGGAGGAGAAGTCTCCTCTCAGGAATCTCCATCTCCTCTGCCTCACCTGACTGCTTCACAGATGGTAGGCCTATAAACTCCAAATAAAACACAAGCTCTTTTAAAAAATAAATAAATAAATAAATAAAAATCTCAGGAAATAAAAGCCTGAGGATTTTTGTTTGTTTGTTGAGTATTTTTGTATGCCCAAGACATTTCGGCCTTTTTCACATGGGCGGCACCCACGCTAGAACACCCAGGGCTAGAACATTGAGCAGGAGGGGGGCGATATATAAATGTTGAATATAATTCAATTCAATTCAGTTTATGAACCAGCATTTCTCTTCCTTCCAAGAGAGAAGCTACTTGAGGTAATGAAAAGAGATACCAGGAGGCCGTTAACAACCTGTCTTCCTACCAAAAACAAAATTAAAAGAGAGCAGAAAGACTGTGCTGGAAAGTAATTGCGGAAGAAGCTCTTGCACACAAACTTTTCTGAACCAACAAATGAAAGAAAAAGCTTTTGTTTTCTCCCCTCTTTTTTGAAAAGAAAACTCCATGGCAACTGGAATAGGTCTGGCCTTCAAGCGACCTGTTGCCATTTTCCTCTTGATAATCACCAAGTTGAAACTCGAGAGCATGTCTTCAAATAAAGACTGTGAAGTGAGCCTTGATGCTTCTCCCAATGCTTTCTCTCTCTGTGAGCGATGGATGGTAACAAATTATAAATCAACATAACCCTCACTCTCGCCTCTGAATTAGTGAGCAGAAAACCAAAACCTTGGAGAAGCTTAAAAATATCTATCAGTTGCTGGGCTTTCGTTAGAAAATTAGTCCGTGATATGTAATGATCTTTCCTATACATTTTAATTCTTTTTAACTGTTTAAATAGAATTTGAGTAATAACTTCTTAATGTTCACCACAGAAGGGAGCTAAATCTTTAATGTACTCCTGCAGCAGCCAGCTTAATATTGTAATTTAATTGAGGTCTTTCAAAAAAAAAAAAAGAAGAAGAAGAAGAAAAAGAAAAAAATGGAGAGAGAGAAGAAAAAGCCTCTTCATCCTCATTTTTTTATATTTAGATTTGCCAGTTTAACACAAGGCTTTTCTTTTCTTTCTGTAATGGCACTGCATTTCTGCACATAAACCAACTGATATTTATAGGTGTCTCAAGTGGAAATTTTTATCATGTTATTCCTCTGTCTCGATTGCTCCATTTTAATTCCATACATCATTGCCAGATAAGCCAACAGAGAAACACCGTCGCAAGAGATACAGTAGATACGGCACGCACGGAACCTATGGAAAGCTTTTGCTTTAAGATCTGATGTAAAAGTTTCGGGCTCTTTGTGATGAGGTGAAACGTCTGCGAGATGGAATTTAATTTGCATTAGGAAACAAAAGAACATCATTCTCTGCTACGAGAGCAATGATGAACCGCATCCCTCCAAACCCCTAATTCTTTGCAAATGTAGGGACTCTCATGAATTCCTTTCTTATGAGGGAGACTTTCAGCATCTTTAGCACATTGATTTTTCTCATGATATTTTCCCTTTTAGGACTTGAGCCATGGTATGTGTGCTCATGGGGCATGAACATGCACAGCCCACAGACCTTGAATCGGCCCTAGAATTTTCAAGTTCCTGCAGGAATCTCACCTCACCTCTAATTTAGTAATTGTTTCCTGAAGCAAACGCCTAAATTAAGAAGCCTATTTGCTTAATGATTGGAAAATGTGGATGGGCCAATGTTCAATATAATTATTGATTTGGACTTATAGCCTTCCCTATACTGATGGGTTAGGGCTAGAGCTGAAAGGAGTACCCACAAAATGGGTATACCTATTGAAGGTTCCGTACCTAATTGAACCAAAAAGTTCAGGTACTTTTCAGTTCCCAAACCAGATTGTTGTGTTTTTTTTCCGATTGGGTACACAAAATACCAAAATGTTGCAATACCAACAAACTGACACACCAGTTTCGGCAACTTTTTGGACTTTTCATCCCATATATGGGGGGAATTGTTCCGTTTTTCAGGTAATTTGGAGTACTAAAAAAAAAAATGGCAACCGAAATTTCCATTGTTTTTTTTTTTAACAAATCAGTATTTGGGTACCAATACTAATACGCAAAACAGTATCTGAAAATGCATGTATCACCCATGTGTACCAAATCAGGTACCCATTTCAGCTCTAGTCAGGGCAGCTTAGAAAACATAAAATCTGTTATAAATAATCCCCCCCCCCGTCCAATTTCCCTCTCCCCTAAAGACTATCATCCACCCACCAAATGCCTGGACAAATAAGAACGTTGTATACTGTCTATCGAAGATGCTTAGGCTTGGTCTTTGGTGAATTTCCAATGGAAGGGAATTCCAAAGTAGCAGGGAAGCCAGTGAAAAAGCCCCATGATGAAGCCTTGGTTGCAAGCACTTGGCACGATGATGAAATTAGCAGGAGGCTTTTCTCTGCTGAACTGAACTATCACAATGGAACATAAAAGGAAGAGAGGTATTTTAGATACACTGAGTCGCTCTTTCCTCATTAAAAACAAAAGAAGGAAATGTTTCTTCAAACCAGCCAGTGGCGTGATTGCGGGTCTGGCCACGGAATCAGGTGAATGCAAGTATGGGGTGGAGATCAGCTCAGGTATCTGACCACCACCCTCTAAGACCACCTGCTCATGTGGGCCAATGAACCATGGACCCACTGAAGAAGAGCTGCTCCTTCCCCATTAGAAACAAAAGAAACACAAACAGAGGGGCTTTTATTTTCCACTGTGTGGTGGATTCTCTGATGTTTAAATAGAATGTATTTGCCTACAGCAGCCTTGATGCCCTCCACACACACCTTGCCATTTGCTCTCCAGTACTCTATCACCAACTTATCATGTTGCCATTTTAGCATCTTTCTGAATGTTATTTTTTTAATCATGGGCATGCACACAGGACAAGAATATGGAACAATCAGTGTATGAATGGAAATGGGTGAGAAAATGGTAACGTGGAAACTCAGTACATTGCATAAAAAGGGGACAACGGTTATTCAGGAAACTGGTTTGGTACTGAGCAGGTATCATTTTATGCCCAGTCTGTCAGAGACAGTTTGGGTACTGCAGTTTCACTTGATACACCTGTTTTTGGTGGGTATGCATTTGAGCTCTACTGAAAAGTTTGGTTTGTGAAGAAATCTTATAGGAAACAATGAATTAATAACTTTTTCACAAGAGTCTGTCTCAACAGTAGTCACACAGCTACAGCTGGATGGAAATTATCAAATCCTACTCTGACCTTATAACTTTTCACTTTATTTCACAGATGGTTTGTGAGTACCATTCACAGCCACTGAAATTTGTCTCCGTCCAATGTGGATGTACTTGATTGGTTAAACTATTTTTTCACCAATTTGGTTACTTATTCAATCATTACTTGGGGCAGGGTTTTTTTCCAGCAAATCTGACAGTTACCATATCCACATGGACAAGCATTGAAGTTGTAAGGAGTTACTTCCTTACAAAAGATCAACAAGGAGCTTCCTGGAACATGAAATTTGGAGTAATTATTTACAATTAAGAGACTGGAGCTTGTTTGTTAGACTGTATCCACAGACGTTTTATAAGATGGGGCAACAGAGTGATATTGAACTCGATTAGATTGTGTGTGTGTGTGTGTAGTCAGGCTGAGTACCGACAGAGTACCTTGAAGGTCATTTGAGAATGGGATCAGGGTGTGAAGGAAGGAGGTGTGGCCACATCCAAGATTAGAACTGAACGAGGGTTCCTGAAAAAATGGACAATTGCCAAACCTCTGGTACTCAAATCAACCTGGTAATGATTGCGTACTGTTTGGTACTGAATTGTGACCTGCTTGTCCTGAAATGGTGACTAATCGAGTTCTTATTGTGGCCATAATGTATTATAGGTGCCATTTGTAGTCTGTCAAAGTAAATATGGTAGGGATGAGCAAACAGGTTTCAAAGGAAAAATCATCCTTGCCATGCTAAACCTTCACTAAACCCAATGTCATAGATTTTAAGCCTAAAGGGCCTACTGTGATCCTCTTGAGAGGACTCCTGAAAAACTCAGACCATTGACTTTCATCTAGTCCTCTCTGCCTCAAGTTACACAAAAGTGCTCCTCGTCACTACCACAACCTGACAATCTTGGCACAGCAGCTGGTCCAGCAGCACTCCAAGGCTGGGAACCTGAGTAATTAATATAACAGGAGTCCCAATTCCTTCAAAGTCTCAAGACAGGCCAACCATCATCACTTCAGTCTTGTCTGGTTCCAGCTTCAATCAACTTACTCTCATCCAGTCCCAAACAGCAGCCAGGCACCAGGAAAGCACCAAAATGGCAGGACCTGGATCAGATGAAAAACAGAGGTAGAGCATACTGATGACACCTCACTCCAAACCTCCAGATGATCTCACCCAGTGGCTTCAGATACACATTGAACAAGAGGGGAGACAAAGTGTAACCCTGCAGGGTACCACAAGGGGGGTCCCCAGGGGACAATGAACAATCTCCTATCACCACCGGATGGGTCCTCCCCAACAGGAACAAACAGAACCACTCAAGAGCAGTCCTCAACCAAGCTGCTGAATTGCTATTCAAGCTGCTGAATATCTAATATGATCAACAGGGATGGAGGGCACAATTTCCTCTGTAGATCTCTAGGCGTAGATCATTGACCAAGGCCACCAGTACAATCTCCATGCTATATTCCAGTTGAAAACCTGTCTGAAATGAGCCCAGGAATCTGAAAGCATAGAGATGAGACTGAAACTACTGGGTAACCTCCATTGGATAACCATCCCTAAAAAGGGAAGGTTAGAGACAGGGCGATATCTGGCAGGGGAGTCAGCATCCAAAGATGGCAAATGGTATATAGTCCCAAGCCACTTAGGACTTTATAGGTAAAAACCAGCACCATGAATTGGGTCCAGAATGCTATCGGAAAACACTACAGACTCTAGAGTACTGGTTTAGTGTGTTTTGTTTCCATTGCTGTAGCTTTTATAAAGTTACACCAGCAGTCTAGGTACAATTATCTGACTTTGGTTTAATTGCAGTTAATAAAACATTTAAGCTGGTAGAAAACTACAAATTAACAGAGCTCAAACAAATGAAATGAGGACTAAAAAGTGTTCACATGAGGCAGGCAGGCACTGGCCCTTTAAGGCTAACCTGTCTGTCACCTTTTGTCCACCCCTCTGGGGCTCTAGAAAGAGCAACAGGTTCCAGAAGCCAGGCAGTCTGTGCATAACTGCCACAGGGGCTGGACCCAAAGTCTTGAAGCTCAGTGGCAGGGAACTCTCCTGTTTGCTGGTTCCAAGACTTTGCAAGAGGTTTGCTTTGTTGTATTGTTGAGAGTCCACCCAGGGGGTTGCCATCATAAGAAGGGCTTTATTCATATAGTTCCTTAAATGATATTTATTTATTTATTTATAAACAAGCTTAATACCCCACCCCTCCTGCACAGGATTAAAACCAAAACAACAAATCCCATCACCCTCACCCATACCCCACCTAACCCACTCCCCCCACCCTAACCATTGTCCCCACCAGATGCCAGGTAGAACAGCCAGGTCTTACAACTACGTTGAAAAGAGGGGAGATCCGGGGACAATCGGGCCTCCACCGGAACGGAGTTCCACAACAGCGGAGCGTCCACCAAGAACGCCCTCCCCATTGTGGCCCCCTGGAAGACTTGGGGGACCTCAAGGAGGCCACACCCTCGATGACCGCAGGGGCTGATATAGAGTCTGGGGGCAGGAGGCAGTCCCGCAGATAGGAAGGGCCTAGACCATTTAGGGCTTTATAGGAAAGCACCAACACCTTGAATCGGGCCTGAAAGACTACAGGCAGCCAGTGCAGAGATCAGAGAACTGGTGCAATATGCTTCTGGTGGCCCAGTCCCACCAGGAGATGGGCCACCACATGCAGTCTCCAAACTGTCACCATGAGTAGCCCCATGTAGCGCACTTTAAAATAGTCCAGCCTAGAGGTGATGAAAGCATGGATGATAGTAGCCAGGTCAGAGTCCAAAACATACGACCAAAGTCACCACACCAAATGTAATTGGTGAAAAGCACTCCTTGCCAGAGCCTCCACCTGAACATCCAGGCAGAGCTGTGAATCAAGGAGCACCTGCAAAACCAATGGAGGACAAACCCCTTCAATAATAGGGGCCATCATCTCCATCTGCTTCCCCACCAGCATCACCTCCATCTTGTCAGGATTCAACCTCAATTGATTAGCCCTCATCCAGTCTCCCACCACTGCCAGACACCTGGTAAGCGCCAAGACTGCTGGGCCTGGGTCTGAGGACAAAGAGAGGTAAATCTGTATGTCATCAGAATATTGATGACACAACATGCCAGACCTCCTGACCACCTTGCCAAGTGACTGCATGTACACGTTGATCTGAAGAGGGGACAAAACAGAATCCTACGGGACTCCACACGAGAGGTCTCGGTATGATGAAAAATAATCCCCAAGCACCACTTGCTGAATTCTTCCAGCCAGGAAGGAGCGGAACAATTCAAGAACCGTCCCACCCACCCCTGTATGGTCCTGCAGGCGCGTCACCAACATCTTGTGGTCAATGGTATCAAATGCAGCCAGCAGGTCTAATAGAATCAGCAAGGTCGAACGACCCTGATTTAATCCCCGGTTTAGGTCGTCAACTAATGCCACAAGCACAGTCTAAGTGCCATAACCTGGACAAAATCCAGACTGTGAGGAATCAAAAAAGCTGACATGATCCAGATGCTCCTGCAGCTGCTGGGCCACTACCCATTCAATAACCTTCCCTAAAAAGGGAAGGTTAGAGACAGGGCGATANCATAACCTGGACAAAATCCAGACTGTGAGGAATCAAAAAAGCTGACATGATCCAGATGCTCCTGCAGCTGCTGGGCCACTACCCATTCAATAACCTTCCCTAAAAAGGGAAGGTTAGAGACTGGCTGATAGCTGGCGAGGGAGTCAACGTCAAGTGATGGTTTCTTGAGCAGGGACTGCATCACGGCACCCTCCCCTCCCCAAGGGAGGCACTGACCACCCCAGCCAGCAGCTGCTCCAATGTCTCCCGGCAGGCCTTAACCAACCAGGACAGGCATGGATCAAATTCACAAGAAGTGGCCTTTCTTGTGCATTGGGACAAGACATTTGGTTTGGGGTAGAGGACAATAAATAAGCCCTAGCAACCACTGTATGACACAAGTGGCTGACTGGGGGAAGAAAAAGACTTATCCCAGTGGGCCACTGTAGTGACACCATATCAAACCTCTTGTGATCCTCATTGCAAAATTCACAATACAATGCAAACACCAAGACCAACAACATTTTGTTACTTAGTTCTTAGAAGAAAAGGTGAAATGGGCAGAATACCTGCTCACATATCCCCACCCCCCCATTTTGAGTGAACTGTAATCAACCCGAACAACATCCATCAGAAAGTTCAAGCATCCAATTTTTCCCCCAAGTTTGATTCCTGCATTCTGTTTGTTTGTTTTGATTATCTTTTTTGCATGATTCTGGTTTTCTTTTTGTCTCTTTTTTTTTGTCAGAGCCAATGAAAATGAAAGGTGTAAAATTAATGAACAATGAAAACTGGAAATGACCAATATGGTCAAACTGAACTGAATGAATCAAAACGTTTATTTGTTTCAAGTCAGATCATTCAGATTCAATGGCCACAATGCTGTGCGGATCCCCGCACAGAGTCACGTGCGTGCAGTTTTCGCACGGCATAATGTGCAGGCAATGCAACTCCGCATAGGTCCTGCTTGGCTGGGCATCTGCATGGCTGTGCATGCACATGGCTCTGTGCAGGATTCACACAGCATTGAATCGGGACCAATGGGTTTGCTTGTTTGGGCGGAAACACATTTCAGCACTGCTTAGAAGGTATGTCCAATCTTTTAGAAGAGAAGTACATAAATAGCTATTATTCCAGTTGGACAGACAATGAGACCTCTGATTGTCAAGATCTGGGAGGGTGTCTACAGACAAGACAGGGAGGGGAGGCTACCACTAGGGCTGTAGCAGAAAGTCGCAGCGCTAGCTATTTCCGCCGGAAACAGCGTTTCCACAATTAGTGGTATGGCATGGCAGAGGCTTTCATTCCACTAGTTTCATTCTGCTACTTCTGCAGTTCTGCTAATTTCATTCCGCTACTTCCACAGGCTTCACAAGTAGCGGCAACATTCAATTTTCGCTACTTCCGCCATTCCACCAGCGCCACAAAATAGCGGAACAGCGGTTTTCCGACAGTTTCTGACAATTCGGCAATTTTTCTGATAGTGTCCGAATTTGCAGAATGGCAGCGGAATTAGCGAAATGTCAGCAGAAAAGCCGCAGTGTGGTGTGGGCAATTCCGAAATGGCAGAATGGAATTGCGGCATGGTAAAAGCTGCTGCTGCTTCTGCCCTAGCTCCCACTCATTGGGTAGCCTCACCTTTCCCTAGCATATGAGCCATGTGAGGCAGTAGCTGATGTGGGTAGCGGCAGCCAGATGTTTTCCCCACCCGGGGGGGGGAATGTGTGTCAGGCAGCTGACTACTTCATGACGTGTCCTCAGAAAAAATCCTGCATCATGGAACAGCCTCCCACATGGGATAAGGATGCCCAAGGCGGGGCAACCCATGTGGCAAGGTGCTCTTGACCCGCAATTTTCTAGTAGTTTGGAATCAATCAGAAACAGAAGTTCCGATTCCGATGTTGACCAGAAATGGAAGTTCCGATTCTGGTTTAGTCAGTGTGGAAACAGAAATTCCTCCAGACTGTGTGTGGTGGTTGATTGTGAGAGTGTGAGAGTGTGAGAGGGGGCTGTGTTTTTTGTGCTGTGAGTGTGTGATAAGATTAACTGTTGTGTTTGATTGTGAGGTGTTATTTTGTTGTGTGTGCTTCAGGTACAGTCGAATGATAACCCATGGGAGATGAATGATGTCCCTAATACCTTCATTATGTTTCTAGGGACTGGAATGTAGGGATGGGTGAACAGAACCGAGTTCGGAAATTCGGATCGGTTCGAAAATCAAGTTCGGTTTGGAAGTTCAGTTCGGTCGACCAAACTATTCGAGTTCGGTTCGAATTCCAAACTTACGAACAGAGTTCGGAAATTCAAGCCCCATTGAATTAAATGGAATATTATCTTATAGGGATGGGTGAACAGAATCAAGTTCGGAAATTCGGTTCAGTTCGGTTCGAAAATCGAGTTTGGTTCAGAAGTTCGGTTCGGTAGACCGAACTGGTCGAGTTCGGTCCAAACTTCTGAACCGCGTTCGCCCATCCCTACTGGAATGACAGCTTCAGGTGCAGTGGAATGACAGCCCATGTGAGTTGAATGATGTCCCTAGTATTTTAATAATGGTTCTAGGGACTGAAATGACTGCTTCAGGATCCAGTGGAATGACAGCCCCAGAACCTTGATGATGGTTCTTGGGACTGGAATGAAAGGTTCAGGTGAAGTGGAATGACAGCTCCAGGAAGTTGAATGAAGGCACCAGTGCTTTAATGAAGCCTCATGGAACTGGAATGAGAGCTTCAGGTGCAGTAGAATGACAGCCCCCTGGGATACGAATAAAGGGGGGGTAGGATAGGGACTCAGGAGGAAATGAGTATTGTTATTAGTTTAGAGGGGTAAAGGGTTGTGTAATGTGTGTGGATGGGTGTTGAAGTGTGAAGGTTTGAGGAAGGGATCAGGAAACACTGAGGCCTAGGGTTATTTGCTATAGAAGTTCTGAAAGCAAAGCGCCACCTGACAAGTCAGAGATTAACCCAGAACAAGAGCAAAAAGCCTGGCTGTGACAATATAAAGCTTCACAGTGCCCTCCCCCGGCCCTTGTGATTGGATCTGAAAGGCTGGTGCCTAAGCAATCACAGAGTGCCATGTGAGTATCAGTGGAAAATACTTGATGCTCATTGGCCAGCATAGACACCAATCAATTCTCCTGGCTCAGTGCTCTCTTCTTCCCCACCTCCTCTCCCAGGACTTGTCTACCACGTTGTTCCCACCCCAAAGGCTGCCTCTGCAGACAATTCTAAAATAATTCCAAATTCCAAAATTTCAAAATTATTTTGGAAATTCCAATTTTGGAATTCGAAATTAGTTCCAATTCTGAAACTGAAAATTTTGGTTTTGGAATTATATTTCCAAAACCGAAATAAACATCCCTAGTAATCAAGCTGTCCCTCAGTAGCCCCATCTGGGCTGTTGCAAAGGTCCCTGCTAACCTACTGATAAGCAGAGAGATATCAGCAAGCTGGTGGCCAAGCCTACTACCACAGTGGCCTGGGCTACCACATTCAGAACTGGTTAGTGTCAGAACTTAACATTCTCTGCCTCCCTTCCCCGCTGCCCATCTCAACTGCATAACAACATCACCTCTCTAATCTGGGCGAAAGGTGCATCCCTCAAATATCTGGATGAGCATGAACATTGCCTCGAAACAAGTTGGCAATTTAATTACCTCATGGAAACAGAATAGTAGTTTCATAGAATAAAAGCTGAAATGGAGAGGCGATTTACTATTTCTAGATATTTATTGCATTCCTGTGTAGCTCTTCAAGGATCCAGATACTATCCACTACTGTGCACAAGTATCTGCATAGCTTTTTCAGGTATCCCTTTTCTTTCTTTCTTTCTTTCTTTCTTTTGTAATTTTGTAATTTTGTAATTGTGTAATTTTGTAATTTCAGTATTTCATTTGAATTTCAGTATTTGTACACCATTTTTAGAAACTGCCAAAATGATGCAGCTGAAATACCAAAACAACCAGAATACTAAATAACCAAAACAGTAAAAGAATAATAATAATAATAATAATAATAATAATAATATTTTTTATAATAATTATTTATAATATTATTATTAACGAATAATAAAAAACCCTTTCTCACTTAAAATTGAAATATCTCCAAAATTAAATGGTCCCCTGAAAGAGTAAAAACAGGTGTTTATTACACAAGCTGCCATTTTCAGCTCAGAGGGTGCAAATTTGATTAACCCACCTCCCTTCCAAAGAATCTATTTCTGCTCAAATAAAGACGTCTTCATTCTGGAGCTGTTCAAATTTAACAGACTTGTTGGGCTCAGTCAATTATCCTTATATTATTGGCAATGGGATAATTAGGACACAACCAATCCTAGCATTATAATTATTTATCACTTAATATTCACATTGACCTGATATTGCTCACACCGCAATGCCTCATTACACTTGTTTTATTAATGCAGAATACCAAAAATTATGTTAACATTCATTGCTAGCTACAACATAATCTGCTTCATCCACACACAAAATAGCTTACATTAAAAGGAGGGGAGGGGGTGAAATCATGCATTGAAACTTAAATGCATGGTCACTTTCTACCTTTATTGTATCACAATATTGTAGCAAAGCTAGCCTGGACTGACACCTAACCACCTTGCTGTACTTAGGTGTCCTTAATACCATGTGTTTTTTTCAAAATTGTAAGGTACACTGTTACATGACAACAAGAGTTAGACGAAGACAAGAGTTCATCAAACCAGTGATTCTGGTATATTAATGATGTGTTCTTTCAATACATTAATACATTGTTGTAATTGCTATCAAGATCATAGCAAACAATCTTACTGAAATTTTCAGGCACTGGTAGCTGCCTGAAACTTAAATGCACAGCCACTGTTCATTATAAACAGGGCACTGCTGAAGCCCTGATTTTGAGGAAACCGCTTGGCCTACATTTCTGAAAATGTAACCATGACTGTAAGTTGTGAGGACTATCATATCCACAAAGTTTGAAAAAGATCCATTAGGAAAATAAAATGTTATAACTGCTTAAAGATTAATTGGTTATGGTCAAAATGCACACCATCCTCACGTATTTGATTCATCAATTTCTCCTCCCTCTGGATGAGTTGAGCCCCCAAACTTCACAGGCTTCAAGAATGAGATCAATAACAAGTGCTTCTGAAATATGATACTGATTGATGCAGCCAAACCCGAGTTATTATTGATCCAATGTTCAGTTCGCGGGGTCGCACATGTGCAGTAGAGCAACTGCTCACCGGCAAAACACAGCACAGTCCTGCTGGATTGCACATGCTCAGTAGAGAAGCTGCTCACAGGCAAAACAGAGCAGCAGGAAAGTTACGTGAGTCTACTTTCATGAGCACCTCCAAAATGCCCTGAAAAAACTCCCGCCCGTCCAACATCCCCTGACCCCCAACACCTGCCCAAACCTCCCGCCCCCCCGCACAACATCCCCTGACCCCAACACCCGTCCAAACCTCCCACCCCCCTGAAACCTCCCCGACCCCCAACACCTGCCCAAACCTCCCAC
>QEPC01004157.1:761411-776679 GCA_003113815.1 Sphenodon punctatus | reverse complement strand
GGGACCTTCCCCCGGCTAGCCCGGGAAGCGTGGTTCAAACGAACCCCATGTGGGTATTGACCGTGGCCAACATCTGGCGCGCCGTGAACAGACGTACGGGACACGGTGACCACAGGTGGGTATTCACCGTGGTTCACCGTGTTAACGTCACGTCTGAAATCACCCAGTGTTTACTGTATTTTCTTCATTAGCAGCAATGGGGAAACCACAGTGAACATGGGTCCCTGACTAAGGAGGTGAATTTAATTCCAATTAATCCCCTCTCTACACACTTGCACAAGACCATAATCTCTTATATTTATCAGAATGTATACCCGGCCCTTCCCCAAAGGCTCAGGGTGGTTTACAGAAACAAAGGCACAAAGAGAAAAATAGTAAAAATACAAAATAATATAATAAAATCCCCTAAAAAACCCTACCCACACCCCAAAAACCCACCCGACCTCTATCCTCACCTGCTAAATGCTGGCAATAAGAGGGTTCTGTATCCCCTGGTGGCATTGCTTCACACAGCAGCATTCCCATCATTAAGTAATGTAATGTCCATCCAATGTTAACCCTGGGAACTCCTTGCTGCTGGGTTATGCCATGCCACTGGCCTACCTTTTGCCCTGGCTCCACCTACCGTTGCTCTGCTCTGGCTCCGCCCCTAGGTTTGCAGGCCTGCTGGCGGCTTTCCCACCAACAGCCCGGCCAGCCTTACTGCCCCTCCAACCTCCAAACCCACCAGCCGCCCTGGGACAAGGGCTTTGCCAGACTACATATCGGAAGAGTGACAGGGAGGAAGAAAGATGGTGGTGGCACATCAAAAGTGATAGGATTTATTTATTTATTTATTTAGATTAATGCCGCCCTTCCCCAAAGGCTCAGGACACTCTCACCCATACACCAGAACCTATCACCTTTCACTAAAAACCTGGTCAAATAAGCAGGTCTTTCATTATCTCCAAAAAATGTTCAAGTTTGGGCTTTGGCAAACCTCCAAGGGAAGGGAGATCCAAAGTAGTGGAGACACCACTGAGAATGCCTCTCTGCGTATCTGTGGTGTTTAGACCTGATGCAACAATTGAACAATTAAGAGGGTGCCCCAAGGTAACCTGACAGTGCATGCTGGAAGATAAGGGAGGAGACAGTCCTTTAGATACATGAAGCTCAAGCTGTTTGGAGCTCTATAGGTGAAAACTAACACTTGGAATTGTGCTTAGAATGCTATTGGAAACCAGTGCAGACTTGGAGCATCAGTGGAATGTGCTCCTGGGGACCCACCCCATAAGACAGACAGCTGATATGATGCTACACCCTGTCAAGGTGTCAGAATACTCCAAGGGTGTATGGCCATATCTGAACACTGAAGGAATGTTCCTTTAGCCCTCCCCTTTGCAACAATACTACACTGCCTCCTGGTACAGCCATGCCCTCTTCTGACCTTCCCCACCCTTTAAAGAGCATTTCAACATCACAATATTCCAAAAAGACAGGATTATGGTGAAGTCCAGGATGTGCAAGGTGCTATTTACAGTTGGTGGGGCCAATCCCAAATTCCATGGACATTTCCAGGCCCGACCTGGCCACCCTCATTCGTGCCTTCATCACCTCACTACTGCAATGCAGTGTACATGGGGCTTTCTTTGTTTCTGGTTCGGAGGCTGCAGCTGGTGCAGAATGTGGCGGCCTGTCTCCTTATGGGGATGGGAAGGTGGGAGCACATAACACCTGTGCTCCGTACTCTGCACTGGCTGCCTATAGCGTACTGAGCCAGATTCAAGGTGCTAGTGTTGATCTATAAAGCCCTACACAGTCTGAGCCCCTCATACCTTGGGGACCGCCCTCCGCACCTCAGAGTGATCCCTGCGGTCTACCGGTGGCACCTTTTTGGAGGTCCCCCATGTAAAGCAGGGGGCCACAATGGAGAGGGCGTTCTCAGTGGCCGGGATGAGGTTCTGGAATTCCCTCTCAGAGAAAGCCCGTCTGGCCCTAGGTCTGTTGGTGGTTTGGCGAGCCTGCAAGAACTGGTTGTTCGCCCAGGCCTTGGGAGGGGAAGGTGGGAGGGTGAGGTGGGGGGGGGGGGATTGTATTTTTAAAATATTGTTTTAATGAATTTTATTGTGTGTTTTTATGCTGTAAGCCGCCCCGAGATGCCATAGGCAAATATTTATAACAAATATTTATAAATAAAAATTTATAAATTTTTAAAAATAAAAATTTAAAAAAATAAATTTTCTGAACCTGCGCACAGCTCCCACACAGCACTGCAACGGGGATCCACGCGACTTGCGTGTGACTGTGTGCGTGGCTGTGCACAGGGTCTGTGGGGTTTAGGATCAGCCCCAGTGCCTTGAAAAGGCCTTTCTAATGTGCTTCATCTGCTCTGCTTTGGGACAGCTGTGCCAACGGTCCCAGGTTCTATAATGCCCTCAGATTACCCACACCCCTTTCTAACAGCTGTCATATAACATTAGTGAGCATTTACATACACAGACCCTTTTAAGAAAATAATTAGTGCCATACTGGGTCAGGCCAAGGGGTCATCGCCTGTGTCCATAAGTGTCCAATCTTGGTCTCTTGGAAGAAATACCCAACCGGTGACATTGAGGCGATCCATTCCTTGTTGTTCACTACCAGGTCCCAACAGTAAGAAGTTACATTCCCCAAAACCTACATGGCTAATAGCTACTAACTGACCTATCCAGAAACGTGTACAATCTTTTTTTAAGCTCAGCAATACAATATCTTCTGGCAACATATTTCACAAGTTAATTGTGTGCACTGGGTGGAAAAAAACCCTCTTTCTTTTATTTGTTTTAAATCTGCCACATGTTAGTTTCATAGGGCGTGTCCTAGTTCTACTTTCCCCCCACCTTTAAGTCCAAAAGTGGAAGGTGAGTATTTATTTCCATTGAGAGTATAGGGTTGGGTACTCAAGGGCTACCCAAAAATTCAAATATTGTTCACAGGTAATAAATTCACTATCCATTCCAGCTCTAGGAAAGGCAGTGCAGTGGTCTTGGGGACCATTGGAGTGGAGCGGCCACACTCTGCGGTGAAGCTGCATCCTCCAGCTTTGGGATGGCGGTCTGGGGGACCATTCCATCTTCAGCACCAGGGCCCATTAAAACATAGCTATGCCCCTGGCAACCCTGCCCCTTAACCAGAGCTTGTGATAATATGATTTATTTATTATAATATTTATATCCCGCGTCTTCTGCTCCCAGCAGCTCGAGGCGGCTAACAATAAAAACACAAATACAAAATACACCAGTAAAAATAAATTAAAACAATACATTAAAATTCAGCTAAAACTGGGAGCGGGGGGAAATCAGCCCCACCACCCAAACCCATCTCCCTCACCAAATGCCTGGTAAAACAGCCAGGTCTTGCATCTTCATCGAAAGGCAGAGGTCCGGAGCCCACCGGGCTTCCCAGAAGGGATTTCCACATCCTAGTTGCAGCCACCAAGAACGCCCTCTCCCGAGTTGCCCCCCCAACCTCCAAGAAGGCACCCCCGGCTGACTACATAATCTAGGTTTTAATTCTCTAACTCAAGGTCATTTGAATTGCGGAGATAAATAAACAGTTGGTACAGAAAGAAAAAAAGAAAAGCTATTATTAGGCTTTCTTTTCATAAGACTGAAGCTGCTAATTAAATGCCTCACAGTTGTCATGGTCTAGGGGAAAAAATGCAAGATATATTTTGATTTAGCTATGCACAAATCAACATCAAATGTGCTGTACAATTTTCAAACATAGTTCTTGCAACAACAACAACAAAAGGAGCAGGTGAGGTAGGGAATAGACTCTTTATCCTCCTATTTAAGGGTAAGAATTTCAGTTTTGGATAAATCTGAAACAGTCAAAAAATGGCCATTTCAGTTTTAAAACCATAACTCAAAATTGCGGTTCTTTTCAGTACCATTTCCCATGGATTTTTGGTTGGGAGTAAATCCATTGAAGTCAATGAGAAAAAAACGGGGGTGAGGGTGGAAACTAAACCAAAACGAGATTCAAAAATCAAGAAAAACCGAAACTGGAAAAAGCAAAACCAAAATTCCTTCCAGAGTCCCATCCCTGATTCTTATATGAAGTTCTATTCCTAATATGGGACACCTATCCCTAAAATAGAGGATAACTGGCTGTGTAGTTCCACTACAGAGGTAAGATACACCATAAACAGGCCATGAATCAACAACGTGATATTGTTGGGAAAAAAGACAAACACCATTTTGGGCTACATTAGCAGGTGCATTGTTTCCAAGGTAAGTCAGAGGTAGCAGAGTCACTTTACGGGGCAGTGGTTAGACCTCACAGGGGATAATGCCTTCAGTGTGGGGTACCTCACATCGAGAAGGATGTAGACGAATGTGAGAAGATTCAAAGCAGAGCAATTAAGATGTTAAGGACTAAAACGCAAGCCATGTGAGGAAAGGTTGTAGGAACTGGCTCCATTTACTCTAGAGAAAAGAAGATTAAGCAGGACGGGGGACAAGATAGTTTGCAAATATCCAAGAGATTGCCATAAAAATGTTGGAGAACAGTGATACTCCACTGTTACAGAAAACAGGACAAGAAGGAATGAGCTTTCTATGTAGCAAAGTTATTTTGGATTAAATATAAGGAAGAATTTCTTGGTTGGTGGGAAGAGGTTTCGCGAATCGCTCTCTGTGTACTATCTCCCTGACTGAGAATTGGTGCCATCTGCTTCTCCCTCAAGTACAGCCGACCTAAGGGGATCAAGTTGCCTGGAGGCAGCAGCCATCAGGTGGTGGTCAAAGGGCAGCACTAAAGGGTGGTGGCTGTTCTTAGACAGTTCATGGCCTGAGTGACCATGGCAACAAAGCCGTAAAAAAAAGAGATGAATTTGCCTTAATGTGACAATTTACTTTCACATTAGAGTTTGAGTATAATTTGGAATGCCATCTTAACCAGTTTCTTAAATCTCAGTTTTTTTGCATAGGTAATGTCCCATTCTGTTGAAAATTAAGTTTATTAAGAGCTACTGTCACAGTTCTATAATGATCACATGCACGCACACACCTCACACACACACAAATTCATCACACACACATTCATTCACATTGATCACACACACTACACACATGGGGTGTTTTTAGACATTACGATACCATGGTCAACTACAGTGAACCCCCTGTGGTGGCTGCAGTGCCGTAACATCTGGAGCGTGTGCTGCCAGAAATTCACCACGGTGAACCTCTGGCAGGAAACACATTGAACATGGTTCTGGACTTCTGGCCACCCGGAGGTCCAGAATCATGGTTAGCTGGACCACAGTCCGGAATCAGCGGAAAGTAACATCTCTTACCTCTGCCGATTCCGGACCATGGCCCAGACTCCGATGCGGGATTGGGCGCAGTGTCCGGATTGGCTGCTGCGCCCACCCGCCGCCCGTCTCCCGGAGGGCGGGGGACCAGGTGAGCATGGGGGGCAGGGCTGTGTGGCTGCACCTCGCACAGCCCCACCGCCTCCCCGATCCCCTGTAGGAATCAGGCTGGTACGTCTTAATAAACCGTGGTGATTTAACGTGTGAAATCACCCACGGTCTCACCCCTCACACGTCATTCACACACACACATGTGCACGCATACTCACATGCACACACATGCTCTCTCTCTCACACACACACACTCTTGCACACACACACACACACACACACATTCTCTCACACATACACACTCTCTCTCTCTCTCTCTCTCTCTCACCCCCCCTCTCTCTCTCTCTCTCTCTCTCTCTCATATACACACACACACATGCTCTTACACACACATACATATTTATTTATTTATTTATTTATTTAAATTTATATGCCACACACCCCATGCCTACAGCATCTCGGGGTGGCTTCCAACATAATATAAAAGCAATTTTTAAACATAAAAAAAATCTACAATATAATTAAAACAAATTTAAAACACCCCCCTCAAAAATTAACCCCCCCTCCACCCTCCCCTCCGAAGGCCTGGGTGAACAGCCAAGTCTTACAGATGCGTCAAAAGGCAAACAGGCCCGGGGCCAGGTGAGCCTCCCCCAGGAGGGAGTTCCACAACCGCGGCCCGGCCATTGAGAACGCCCTCTCCATTGTGGCCCCCCATCTTACATGGGGGACCTCCAGAAAGGTGCCCCCAGTGGACCGAAGGGATCGCTCTGAGACGTGGAAGGCGAGACAGTACCCGAGATATGAGGGGCCCAGGCACATACACCACAAGCTTCCCTGCCAGCTGATGCCTATCTGAACTTCCCTCTGTTGAAGCTGTTCCTGGTGGTGGCGGTGGCAGCAATAGCAGCAGTAGGCAAGTATCAGTGTGATCAGAGCAGCCATCAATGGTAGTTCCTTCCCCTCCCTCCCTTAGATACTGCTGCAGTTGAGGCCCCTCAGACTTGCAGTGAGGGGGAAGCGGTGGTGGACAGGGCCAGGGAGGAACAGAGCACTGTCCCCTTCAAGATGTTGCAGCCGGGGCCCCTCAGACTGGCCGTGAGGGGGAAGTGGTGGCCGGCGCAGCTGAGAAGGAACAGAGTGCACACCCACCTACCCCCCTGAAACTGTTGCAGCCGGAGCCCCTTAGACTGGCAGTGAGGTAGAAGTGGTGGCCAGTGGGGCTGGGGAGTAATAGGAGCAGAGTAGAGAGTAGTAGGTCCTCTCACTATCAACAAAAGCTGTGCCATAATTATATATTTGAGGGAAGACAACATGATGAGACATTTGGGCCAAGATTTGCAGAGCCATCTATGGGATCTGAATGCAGATTTTTAATTAATTTGAATGGCAACGGCCATTCTTAGGGAAAGAACTCAAGTAGTTCCAGTGAAGTCCGAAGAAGCATTTACTGGATAGAAATGAAGAATGGATCTGAAATTAATACCCATAAAAATGAGCAAGCCCATCAAATCTGAGTAATCTGAGTAATCCAACCCCAAATGAACAAACTGAGTAGGGAACAGTACTCCATTGATGAACTGTTTTCATTTGGTTCACTCAGTTAGTTCATTTGCTGGGTTTGTTTCGTTAATTTGGTTTATTTTTTTTCTTTCATTCATTTGTCCATTTCCAATTTTTACCCCAACCAATTTAGAAAATGAACTAAATAAATAAAACACACAAACCAAATGGACCTAAAGAAACTATTTGAAATGGCAACAAAATTGTTTGCTCAAACATTGTTCCAATGTCATTTGGGATGAGTACACTCTGCTTGAAACTGAAAACTGAAAACAAACAAACACACAAACACACAAAAAAGCGCAAGCATTTATTTTGGTATACATTTCAGCACTGTACTAATATCACTATTTGGCCTTTATTTTATCTTATGCTTTGCATAGTTGCCTTGCATGGAAAATTTCTGATGATACCTTATCTTGATGAAATATGGAGTTAAGCTCAGAGTGACAATGTTTTGGATCAAATAAAAAAGTTTAATTCTAAAGTTGTCATCCACCCCTTTGCAATAGTCAAAAGCAGAGTAAATGTGCATCTAAAAATGCCTTACTAATGTTGTGACTGTACACAGCCATGGTGCACCAATATCCCAAGGGAGCTCAGGCAAAGAAGAGCATGATGGGAGCTATATTTTAGGGGTGTGCACTTTGTTTTCATTATTTTGATAACAAAAATTAAATATTTGTTTTTCATTTTTATTATTATAATAACAAAAAGGAAAACAGTGAAAAGAAAATCAATAATGAAATTTGGTTTTTTTTTATTGGTGTCATTATTGGTATCTGTATCGGTATTGCATGAAACCAAAAATTTTGTTTCTGGTTTTGTTTCCGTTTTCACCAGCACATGTTTGGGTGGCTCTGTGTGTGGGCGAGGGGGACGGCGGGGCGCTATAATGAGATGCAATTTGCTGGCACTTCTGGCACTGGCACGTCTAACACACACACACACACACACACACACACACACACACATGATGACAAAACACAGGAAACAAAACAAATTTTTTGTTTTTTGCAATACTGATAAAAGCACCGATAATGAAAAATGAAATTTTGTTATTAACAAAAACACATAATGATAGTTTTTAATAAGAAAAACAAAAAACAAAAATGAATAACGTAATGGTGCACACCTCTATTGTATTTCACTTTAGTGCCAGGTATTAAAGACTTGGAATGGGAATTTTGGATTCAGATATAACCAAATCAAGCCAAAAATGGCCAATTCGGTTCTATCAGAAAATTCAGATCTTTTTCAGTTTCAGGAGATTTGGATCTTTAGCAATTTTTTATTTTTATATATTTAAAATTTATATCCCGCCCCTCCTGCCCACAGGGCAGCCCGGGGAGGTGAACAACATTGTGGTTTGTTCCCATTGGCCACAATCCCAAACTCCTCCACGTGGATTCCACGTAGCACAATGCATTCCCAATGGACATGAGGGTACGTTGCGTGCACGTGTACATGTGAGGGTTATGTGTGGCTTGCACACGGGATCCGTGGGGCATGGGATCGGCCCCAGTGAGTTCAATAGGGAACTATGCATGCAAAAAAATCCAAATTCAAATCGAGATCTGAAATTACTAAAGAACGGAAACTGGAAAATCTGAAATTCCCCACCGCTATTAAAGACCACTGAACAAAATGGAGCCTGAGCTACTACAGTGATGCACAAAGCATCACAGCATTCCAACGTTTATCCAAACTAATAACGTCTAGGCTGGAGATCGAAATTGCACCATTTTTCTTTTCCCCCCCCCAAGTTTACCTGAAGATTTTGCTTTTTTAGAAAATGTTTATTTTTCACATTGTTGTCCTGATTTGGGAACAAGATCGAGTTTAGAAAGACAAGCATAATGAATCTCCACAGGACCATGAATCTCCATAGATCCGGGTTTCCAGGGTGGGTGGGTGTGGGACGAGGGTTGCCAGAACTCTGCCTCGGCAACAAAATTCAAGGGGTGGCTGAGCTCTGAGTACTATTCTGAGGAGTAGCGTACACCTCAAAATGTGAAGGACCAGGAAAAGACCAAATGTTGGGTTGGAAACAAAAGTCAGGGAAAAAGCTGGATGGTTTACCTGGCTTTCATTAATAGTTTTTCTGCAACCTGCTCCCTGAACTCCCTTTAGGTTAAATCACAAGAAGTCCTGTTTTGTATTTAGTGGTAGAGAGGCAGGTTAGTTCAGTGGTTAGGTTGCTAACTGGAGAATAGGGTTCATTTTCCTGCTTTCACAAGCTTTGGGCCAGGAGGTGTGGCTTTTGGAGCAAGGGGTGTGACTTCTGGTGAAGGCTTTGGCCCTGGCAAGTAATTCATTTTTTATTTGTTTTTACAAATTAGGCACTACATAGATCTCCATGGGACCATCCATTAATGGCTATGAGCCAAGTACTAGCTTGTAGAATGTAAAATCTGGCTGTCAGAAGCTGAGAGTGAACAGCAGGAAATAGATCACTCCATTATGACCTGCCGGACACTTCCCCTGAAGCAGCAGAGAATGGCTACAAGTAGGAGACAAGACACTGGGCTCAATGGGCCATTGGTCTGACCCAATATGACACTTCCTATATTCTTCTGAGTTCATTACACAAGAGTGATCATTCTAATATTATTTGGCAATATGCAACTAAAATAAATGTTTCTTGAAGTCAGTTTTGTTATAAATGAATTCATTGTCAGCAGGATTTGTTATACCGAAGTTTGACTGTATAAGATTTCTGATAGGGTGGTAATTTAGCTTTTATGGTGAGCTTTGCTATGTAGAAATGCTATCAAGGTTTTTCAAAGATGAGGGCATTCAAATCCTACGGAGGATTCAAAAGGTCCTAGATAAATAATGACACTGAACAGTGAATCATTGCAATCACTGCTGAAACTAACACTGCATAACGTATGGACTTCCTGAGAAACTGGCATAAATAGAACAGTTCCCTAAAGGCTGGAGAAAAAATGTCATTATTTTCTTGAGAAGCTGAGAATTCTTTGACTGAACAATTGGCTTTCACCCAAAATTATTTACAAGAATGAGAGCTGACTTGATGACAATCTATGGAAGAAGCTATTTGAGGGCTCATTAAATGTAACAGCTAAAGGTAGAAACGGAGAGAATATGAGGCCTGGGTATGATGTGTTTCTTTGGCTGGTAGTTGAGTTTGGATTAATTCAGATTGAACCAAAAGCACACGTTTTTAATAGAGTAACTAGCCATTGGTTTGACTGATCAAGCAATACGTTGTGTTCTTCATCATTTGGAGTTTTTAAACAAGGATCAGATTAGAGCTAAACCAAATAGCCAAGACAAGCATATCCGTTGAATCCATCCAATCTGACCTGAAACAAATGAACTAAGTAAGGTGAAAGGAGCCATCCTAATTCCTTCAGGCCTCTAAGGGCGTTTTTAGATGAGACAACTAATGTGGATTAGAGAAATCTAATGCACATTTAAGGTGGAATTCTCAAGACATAAAATTGGTTTCCTAAACCCCCAACATGAGGGGTGGGGGTGGGTTATGAAACCGGTTTCACAAACTCACAGAGTAAAATGTGTTTTTAACATTTAAACAGTTAATGCTGATTTAAATGGTGCTTTGATCTGCATTTCTGTTCATGAAAACATTAAAAGTGGTTTATTTTAAATGCAGATTAAGTCTAATTGACATCTCAGTTCAGTTATTTTCTAGGCATCTTTTACAACATCTCTTGGCATGGGTGGAAAATGCAGGTTTCTTGCATAAAGAGCAGATAGGATTCAGAGATGGATACTCCACTATGGACCATATCTTTAACCTCCATTATCTTCATCATAAATACGTTCAATTGCCTAGGTCAACTCTTTATTGTGCGTTCATCGATCTCACAGCTGCCTTCGACTCTCTGAATAGGTCTGTTTTGTGGAGAAAATGAGTTAAACTAGGCATAGATCAAAATCTTTTAAATCTGGTGATGGCCTATTATGATAATACATGGGCCAAAGTTAGGTTTGGTCTTCAGGGTCAACTGTCCTAGGCCTTTAATATCAATAGAGGAGTCCAGCAAAGTTGCCTTTTGGCCTTGCTGCTCTTCAATCTCTATGTTAATGACCTATTTCAGAAGCTAGATGAGGTCAGTTGCCATCCCTAGCATATACTTTCCAGTTCTATTCAGATACTTATGTATACTGACGATGCCGTTTTGCTATCTAGAATTCCTATTGGTCTGCAGAGGGCACTTCATACTTTTACACATGCCTGTGAAGAAGACAATTTGTGTATCAATTACTCTAAATCAAAAATGTTGAGGTTCGGTAAGAGAATTAAGCATTTTAAATGGAAAATAGGGGCCAATCACCTTGAGACAGTTGGAGAATATAGACATCAGGGGGTAGTTTTTTTCTGCAGCCCCTCATGGAATAACCATTTTAGGTTTCTAAAAACCAAAATTACTTCTATCGTTGGTGTGGTTTGGAGATTTTTCGTATCATGTAATTATAAACCTCCTCTGTTAGCAATATACATTTTTTATACAAAAATCTGTGCTAGTACTTTATATGGTGCAGCAATATGGGGGTATTCGGCAACAGATGAGATATACAGGTTGCTAAATGAGTTTTGGCATTCTCTTATCAGTCTGCCTTCATCTACTTCTGCTGCCTTTGCAAGATTGGAAACCTGAGTTTTTTAACTGAAGACACCAGCCAAAATTTCAGTTGTAAATTACTGGCTTTAAGATTTTGGCTCTTTCCTCTAATAGGATTCCTAAAATGTGCTATTTGGAGGACTCCATGCTGTCCTTAGAAAGGAGAACTCCATGGAAGTGTACTATCTTTCAGATTTTGACATCATGTGGGTTGAGTTTCTATCCTACAGAACATTACAGGCTCTTCTCTGTGCAAGATAAGCATGGTATCATCCAGAGATTTAGAGATATCTCTAGGCAGGAGGATATTGCAACTGTTCGGTTTTCTAGAATTGCGCCCTTTTATATCTTGTGGCACCCAGAAGAAGGGCCCGTATGTTTCTTGACATCAGATTTGTAGGGATGTGCGAACAGAATCGAGTTCGGAAATTCGGTTCGGTTCAGTTCAAAAATCAAGTTCAGTTCAGAAGTTCGGTTCGGTCAACCGAACTAGTTGAGTTTGGTCAAATTCCGAACTTCCGAACCAAGTTTGTACATTCAAACTGGCGCCCACTCTCCTGCTGTTTCGGCGTATATGTAAGACCTGGCTGTTCCGTCAGGCTTTTGGGGGGGGGTAGGGGTGGGGTGGGGGTGGGGATAGGGATGGGGTTTTTCCCCATGTAGTGTATTTTAAATTGTTTTAAAATTGTATTATTGTTTTAAATGAAATGCTGTTCGCCGCCCCGGGCTGCCCTGTGTGCAGGAGGGGTGGGATATAAATTTTAAAATAAAATAAAATTTTAAAAAACCGGTGTTTTGAGCTGTTTTTGGCCTTCCGAACTGGTTTGGATTTGACTGAACAGTTTGGTCTAATTCGAGTTCGGTTCGGAAGTTCGGATCAATCGACCGAACTAGTCAATTTTGGGCCAAACGCCGAACTTCCGAACCACATTCGCAGTCGCACATCCCTACAGATTTGCATCACAGGTTCAAAACATCCTTGTGCCAACTTTGTTGTGAACAGGTGTCTTCTGCTATGTTAGCTGGGAGACGTCTTGGTATCCCTCGGAATCTAAGACACTGTACCTGTCCACGGGGGTGGGGGGTGGAGAATATTTTTCATTATGTAGTCAAAAGTTTGTTTTTTTATGGGATAAAGCAATCTCTGCTTTTTCCTTTTTGGTGTAAGGTTAATTTCCTGTCCAAGTGGGAAAGACAATTTGGTTATTTCAAAATAAAAGCCTCAATGTCATCACTAAGGTTGCACTATTTGCTTATAAAGCTGAATGTATAAGATCCAAGCATCTTTTGATTCATTCTCCTTTTGTTTTTCTGCGTGGAAAACTTTTATCTATGTTATTATATGCTTTTTAATTATTTTATCCTTTTATTTGTATCTTTTATTGTTTTATTCTTTTATTTTTGCCATGGCGAAAGCTGCTGCCTTTAAATAAACTTGACTTGAATTGAACCAAGTAATGAATGGTACCTGCTTGATCTTCGATCGATTACCTGTTTTTGTAGTTTGGGTTTGTTTGGTATGATTTGTTCCATTTTTTTTTCAGTTTACTTGGTTCATTCTAGAGTTGAAAAGAGTAACCCCACCCCAAAAAAGGGAATACCCATCGAATTTCCAGTACCTGAATCAATTTGAAAATATCAGATAACAATTGGAACCCGATGGCGACCCGATTTGAGTACCCAGTGTCCCAAAATGTCGATTTCCAGTACTGATTTGTTTGTTTTCTGTCATGATTTTTTGGTTTACCGTCCCACCTTACTGATCGGTGACCAGAAAATTGAACGATCTGTACCGGAAGATACAGATTTTTCAGGTATCTGGGTAATCCACTGAATTCCTGAGATGGTACTCAAAAATGAATGTATTACCCACAAGTACTAAATGAGCTGCCCATTTTAGCTCATTCATTCCTGCCATTTCCAGTTCTTATCCCTCTTTTTCCACCATTAATTTTTATTGTTCCTGGCAAAATAAATGAATGGAAAACAAAAAATAGATGAACAAAATGAAATAACAAACTTATAGTGAACTAAACAAACCAAAATGGAAAATATCGGCTGTACAAAACATTTTGACAAATGTCATTTCGGTTAACTACAATGGGTATTTTCAGATATGACGAGATCACGCTCAACCACGGTGGATTCCCACCGGGTGAGAAAGGTCTCATCACATCTGAAGGGAGAATGGAGGTTTACCCCCAGATGTTCACCCCCGTCAATCACGGCGGGGAATCACATTCACCACGCGATCGCCGGCACCGGCGGGCTGGCCCTGATCGCGTGGTGAATGTGATTCCCCACCGTCCCATCTGGACGGCTACCACGGCCCTGAATCTGCAGCGGGATTCCGGGCCGTGGGCAATGCGGGTGGGCACTGCGGTCGCATTGGCCACAGCGTCCGCCCGTCTCCCTAGAGGGTGGGCGGCAAGGGAGTGTGGGGGGTGGGGCCGTGTGGCTGCACGTTGCACCACGCAGCCCTGCCCCCTCCCCGATTCCCTGCCGGGATCAGCTGGCTTGTCTGTTGGACGTGCCGGTGTGATCTCGGCGGGGAATCCCCGCGGTTATTCCGTGCCGGGGCGACTAGCGCACCGTCACATCTGAAATCACCCAATCTGCTCAAGAGAAAGAACAAAAAACCTGCAAGCAGTTATTCTGGTGCTCACTTCACCTCCAGATGAGATATTTAAAGGACCTTTTAACACGTGATGCCTCCACCCATCCCCATGCAGTTTTGCGGCAAATGGGTGGAGGTGTGTGCACGTGCCTACGCTCCACCCATCACCCACACACGAAGGCATTGAGGAAAATGGAGGTGCCTTCATATGTGGAAAGGTGTGGAGGTGGGTGTAGATGAGTGTGTTCCCATAGGAACGGCCCCACCCCTACTCACCGTGCTGCATTCCTCCTTACGGGGACGGGCTGTCATGAGAATATTACACCAGCGCTCCATTCTCTTCACTGGATGCCTATTGTTTTCTGGACCTGATTCAAGGTGTTGGTGCTGAACTGACCCATAAAGCCCTAAACGGCCTAGGCCCTGCCTATCTGCGGAACCGCCTCATGCCCCGGCCCATAGTATGGCCCAGGCGGTCAGGCGGGGACACCCGAATCGAAGTCCCCCGGGTTTCCCAGGTGGCGACGATGGGGAGGGCGTTCTTGGTGGCTGCTCCTAAGCTGTGGAATTCCCTCCCATTGGAGGCCCGCCTAACCCCAGACTTCCCTTCTTTCCAATGACAGTTTAAGACCTGGCTGTTCCACCAGGCCTTTGGGGAGGGAGATTGGGTGTGGTGGGGTGGGGGGAGGGGTTTATTTTTGCCCTTTTAAAATGTAAGTGCATTTTATGAATTTTATAAATCTTATTGTGTTTTTCTTGTTGCTGCTGTGAGCCACCCCGAGCTGCCATCGGGTATTTTCAGATGTTACGGGCGGCCGGTTCACCACAGTGAACCACCAGGGAGGGTGAACAGTGCAACCACGCCCGGGGGTGGGAAAACGACCCAAACAGACGTGCCAGGAACGGGACCATGGGCCGGAACTGGGCCGCACCATCGTGGGCCACGGCAGCACAACAGATGTGCAGCCGAACTCCCGCCGGGCGCTAAACCCCCACAAGGCACCGGGCAGGGGCGGGACACAGACATGGCCACCTGAGGGCAAACGAAACCACAAGGCACACAAGGGAATGCCCACACAAGGGAAA
>QEPC01004157.1:710950-747077 GCA_003113815.1 Sphenodon punctatus | reverse complement strand
CCTCTACCCTACCCTAACCCAACCCACCCACCCCATCTCCCTTGGAAAAGGTCTGGCGGAACAGCCAGGTCTTACATTGTCTGCGAAAAGAGGGGAGGCTGGCAGCCAGGCGGATGTCTGATGGGAGTGAGTTCCACAGTCGCAGTGTAGCCACGCAGAATGCCCTCCTCATAGTAGACACTTAAGAAACCTGGGGAATCCCGAGGATGGCGCCATCAGCTGACCCAGGGGTCAATCCAGGACCTGGAGAATGAAGCGATCCTGCAGATAGGCAGGGCCCAAGCCATTTAGGGCTTTAAAGATCAGCATCAACACCTTGAATTGGGTCCAGAAACCTATGAGCAGCCAGTGCAGAGAGCGAAGCACCAGTGTAATATGCATGTGTCAGCCCATCCCAGTCAAGAGATGGACCGCCGTATTCTGCACAAGTTGCAACTTCCAAACCAGCACCAAGGGTAGCCCCATGTAGCGCATTTCAGTAATCCAGTCTCAACGTAATAAAAGCATGGATTACTGTGGCCAGATCCGAGTCTGAGAAATACGGCCTAAGCTGACACACCAGATGTAACTGGTGAAATGGTCCCTTCACCACAGCCGCCACCTGGGCATCCAGGATGATGTGTGGGTCCAGGAGCTAGGGATGGATGAATGCTGTTCAGATGTTCGGAGTTCGGACTGAACTCGGTCTGTTCAGACGTCCGAACCGACTGTCCGAACCAAACTCTCGAATGACCGAACAGTTCGGTTGTATTCGGATGAGTTCAGATGAGTTTGGGGGCAGGAAAAACGTCTTTCCAGGGCCAGGTTTTGGTTTCATTTCGGTTTCGGTTTCAGTATTTTTGAATTTTTGGACAAGTTTGGCCAAACCAAACTCAGCTGAACCGAACCATCGAACCCAAACTCGGGTTTCGAACCGAACATCCGATCCGCATTCTGTTCGCTCATCCCTACCAGGAGCACCCCAAGACTCTGGACCTGAGAAACCAGGGGAGGACGGACCCCATCAATGATGGGGGCCACCACTCCCTTGGCCTTCCCCACAACCATCACCTTCATCTTGTCAGGATTTAGCTTAGGCGAATCACCCTCATCCAATCCCCCACAGCGGACAAACACCAATTGGAGACTGCTGGGCCTGAGTCGGAGGAAAATGAGAGATATAGATGGGTGTCATCAGCATATGGATGACATCTCACTCCATAGTCCCTAACAACCTCTCCCAAAGACTGCATGTACACATTGAACAAGAGACAGGATAAGATGGAACTCTGAGGTACTCCACACGTGAGGCCCCAGAGGGAAGATGAAAGCTCCCCTAGCACCACACATTGGGTTCTCCCAACCAGGAAAGAGCGGAACCATTCAAGAAGAGTCCTGTCAATCCCTGCCCGGTCCTGCAGCTGAGACACCAGCAACTCATGATGAATGGTATCAAATGCAGCCGAAAGATCTAACAGGATCAACAGGATCAAACGACCCCAGTCCAACTTACAAGAGAGGTCATTGGCCAAGGCCACAATCACAGTCTCCATGCCATAACCCAGATGAAAGCCTGACTATGAGGGATCGATAAAGTTAACCCGGTCCAATTGCCCCTGAAGCTGCCGAGCCACCACCCATTCAATAACCTTCCCTAAAAAGTTAGAGACTGACCGATAACTGGAAAGGAAGTCAATGTCCAAAGATGGTTTCTTGAGCAAGGGCCGCACCACTGCTTCCTTGAGACAGTCCGGTACCCTGCCCTCCACAAGGAAGGCGTTGACTATCCCCGCCAGCAATGGCCCCAATGTCTCCTGGCTACCCGGAAACAGCCAGGATGGGCATGGATCTAGTTCACAACAGGTGGCTCGAACAGTCCCAAGAGCACCCCCCACATCTGAGAGCAACACCGCCCAAAACTCATCCCATAAAACAGGACAAGAAGGGGCTTCTACTGCTTCTGACCTGTTCTCCGCTAAAAACGTCGCATCAAAACTGTGGTGAATTTGAGCGATTTTATCTGCAAAAAAGTCCACAAACAAATCACAGCGAGCATTTGATGGTTCTATGTCCAGGTGGAGGGAAACTGGACTGACCAGCCCCCTCACCTTCTGGAACAGCTCAGCCGGGCGGAACTTAGCGAATACAATGAGCGCAGCAAAGAAAACCTTCTTTGCTGTCCGCACTGCAATGGCATAGGTACATAATCCGACTCTATGCCACAACCGGTCAACTTCAGCACGTGAACGATGCCACCGTCACTCTAACCGCCACCCTTCCTGCTTCATCCACCGCAGCTCCCTGGTATACCACAGGGAGCTGCGTTGTTGGAAATTTGGGATCAGACGCCTGGAAGCCAAACAGTCGATGGCCTCCATTAACATAATATTCCAGATGGACATGAGGTCATCGAGTGAGCGGTCATTGAGGTCAGAGGAAACATCCCCTAGAGATATCTGGAACCTTTCAGGTTCCATAAGTCTTCGGGGGTGAACCAACATAACTGGTTCCACACCCTCCCGGGGGCTGACATGTGTCAGGATATCCACCCAGAGGAGATAATGATCCGTCCATGACAAGGGCACTGTTGACACCTCCCCCACCAATGGATCCCCCGCCTCAAGGCCTGTGCAAAATATCATGTCCAGGGTATGTTCTCCAACATGTGTGGGGCCCACTACTCTCTGAGACAGGCCCATGGTTGCCATGGTGGCCATTAACTCATGCTCAGCCCCGCCAAGACTGGTGTGGGCATGGATATTGAAGTCCCCCAGAACTATCATCCTGGGGGACTGCAAGACCACCTCTGACACCAGCTTAGTCAGTGCATGCAGGGAGGCTGCTGTACAGGTGGGTGCATGGTATCTCAGCAGTATCCCCACTCTGTCTCCGGTCAAATCCAACCCCAGATGGTGACACTCTATACCCATGATACATCACACAGTAAATCTCCTCACAGACCAGGCATCCTTAAAAATAAAGGCTACACCCAGGGCCAGCCCTAGGCATGTGCCACATGTGCGGCTGCACATGCCCCCCCCACCAGCTGGGGCCCCGCATTTGCCTGGCTGGGCAGCAGGCTGCAGCCAGCTTCTCCCGCAGAAAGTGATTTTTCCTCCCCTCCCTGGCTGCAGACCCCATCCCTCACCTGCCTCTGCCTTCTAGTAGTGCTGCAGCAGCGGCGGCAGCCGCAGCAGCAGCAGCAGCAGCAGCGGGGACACTGGATCGGGCTGGGAGATAAGGCTGTTTACAAACATCTCCTCCCCACGTGCTGATCAGAAGGTTGCTACCTTGTAAAGAAGGTTCTTCGAGATGGCTCCCAACATTCTCACAACTGGGTTGTGCGCGCTCACCCTGTTCAAATAATAGACCACATGATGGTCTTGAGCTCCTCTGGTATAAAAAGAACCCTCCCCCTCTGAATGACAGTTCCTTTCAACCCTTTCTAGAAATATAAGAAAAGAATTCCATGCGGGGCTGGAAGGGTGGGTGTTGTGAGAATGTTCGGAGCCATCTCAAAGAACCTTGTTTGCAAGGTAGCAACCTTCTGTTCTTCTTCGAGTGGCTCCTCACATGATATTTTTACATGGCTCCGCCGGGTGGGGAGTCCGTGGGCGCGCCAGTGCATGGATGGGGCATGCACACAGCTGCACACACATCCCCACTCACCCACCACTCATCCACACCCACATAGTAACCACCATTTCCCCCAGTTGCTCTGTGCGTGGGGATGAGTGGGGGGTGAGTGGGGATGTGTGTTAGGCGAGCGCGCACGCACCCCCACTCACCATGGGCGCGTGCACCACGTCATTCACATGGGGTTCCCCCACCCATGAACACACAGAAATCTGCGTGTTTATGGCTGGGAGGAGAGACCCGTGTAAAAAGGGCCACATTCTCACAACTGTCTTACTTATACTATCTTAGGTAGGAATTTAGGATGTAAAGCAATATCTATTCTGTCTTGGAAAATAAATCTGCAAATATGGTTCTGAGATTATTATGGCTGCTATTTCACTAACTCTTCTTAATGAAGTTATTGCTAACAGGAATACTGTCTTTAAACCCGCACCCCATAACCAGTTCATTTGCACCCCCATATAATCAATTCACGCTGCCCCGTGGGCACAAATTAAATGGTTATGGGTGGGGGCAGCGTGAATAGATTATATGGGGGCGGGGGCAGAAATGAACTGGTTATGGGGTGGGGGCAGCATGAACTGATTATGGGGGCACAACTGAACTGGTTATATGTCTCTTTTCATGGCATAATGCGCTTAATAAGCTAGCTGCATTTTGGGTGTCTTGTGTGTGTGATAGCAGCACCTCTGGACTGGTCACACCGCATGCGTGCACAAGGCACAGGCGGCACTGGCAGCAAGAAGCAACAGGCCCTGGAGGCCAGACTGGCTAAGCTCACCCCCTGGCCCCTCCTCCAGTAAGGCAGTGGACGCAGTCAGTCTCTCTGTGCCTGTGTCACTGCCCGCTTGGCTGCCCCTGCAGTGGAACCACTCCTGGGGAGTGGTGGTAGACACTCGGCTGGGGAGGGGGGGAAGCATTAGGAGGCCATGCTTCTCCATGGTTGCTCGGAGAGGTGGAGAATGGGAATCCTTCCTGTCCAGAGGGAGTAAGTTTTATGTAAATGTATACATTTGCATAATTAGGTGGTGCCTAATTATGTTAATTAGGCCCCGCACCAAGACTTCGCACATGGCCTCACAAACCCTGGGGCCGGCTCTGGCTACACCCCCCCCATCTCTCCAGCTGCAGCTGATGCTGCACAGAATACCCAGCTGGAACAAGATCAGCCAATATAGGCCCTGATTCAGTGTCCAGCCAGGTCTCCGTGACACATGCGAGGTCGGCAACCTGGTCCAGAATCAACTCCAGGATGGAAGTTGACTTGTTAGCCACTGACCTCGCATTCATCAGCATCAAGCCAAGACCAGGGCCCCTCTGAACCCTGATCATCTCACCACCTGCCTGGGGATCGGTGAGCGGGACAGAAACACACCATCTGTCCCGTCTCACAGGTCGAACCTGCCTCCCAGAAGGACCATAGTTCCCCTGGCCCAGAACGACCCCTATGGCTGCAGACCCTCCCGCTGAAGGCCACCCCGCCAGCCCCCTGAGGGAGATCCCCACCCCCCAAAACACCCCCATCCTCCTCTGCCACTGGAGGATCCCTCCCTCACAAAAGGCTGCACCCCTCACTCACACCGAGGGGGTCAGCCCTTCCCTCCGTAACCCATTCCCCTTGTCCCCCTCCCTCATAAAGAAAATGCCCCATCCCCACTCCAATCACCTTAAAACAATGAGAAAACCTTCCCCCCTAGGACTCCCCAGTGCCGCTAACGGCCACGCCTAAGAGCCCTTTAATACAGCCCTTAGGCACGCTGCCTGCAGTGCCGCCGGCGGGCAGCAGGCTGCTTTTCGCCATGCTGGGCCCGTAAGTCCTGGTCATGTGCCCTGGCACTGCCCCCCTCCTCTGGAGGGTGGATTTGGTACCTGTGGGATCGGACAGCATGACTCTGGGAAGTGGCTGGTTGTTCCAGCGGTGTCGGCAGTGGTGTCGGCAGCGGCAGGTAATATGTGCAGGGATGGCGGGAGCAGCTTCTCCCGGGCTGGGCAATAGGCCACTTTTGGTCGCGCTGGGTCCCGAAGTCCTGGCCATGCTCCCTGGTCCCGCCCCCCTCCTCTGGAAGGAGGAGGGAGGAGTTGGTACCTGTGGGGCCAGGAAGCACAGCTCTGGGAAGCGGCGGGTAGATCCGACAGCGACAGCAGTGTTGGCGGTGGTGTTGTCAGCAGCAGGTAAGCCACACAGGGATGGTGGGAGTGGCTTTGAATCAAGTTATGCTTTTGCAATATCCTCTGGCAATGAGTTTGATATGTTACTTGTTTTCTACAGTGAAAAAGTACTTCTCTGGAAAAACCATGAACCAAACTCAACTGAACCCTGTTCCAGTAACTTAGCAAAAAAACTTGTGGAAATGGGTATAACTGTTGAATTTGCGGTACTCGTTTCAACCTGAAAATTCCTGGTACTTTTTCATGCCCAAGACGGTATTTTATCAGGTACCGGAATGATCAAAATACCAACTTTGTCCAGAATGTTTTACTTCCAATGCTGGAATTTTGACTTCTGTTCCTGGCTTTCCTAATAATAATAATAATAATAATAATAATAATAATAATATTAATAATAATAATAAACATTGGGTATTTTTTCACTTTTCATGTAATTGTGGGCACTCAATAACTCAAAAACCAAAATATCGATTATTTGGGTACTCAACTTGTTTTCAAGTACTGATTCAGATATCTGAAATATATTCAAATGTTTAAATATTACCAACAGGTACCAAATCAGGTACGCATTTCTGCTCTACAAGAAAACTATCCTTCCTTGTATCCATTCAGGTAAGAGAAATAATACTGTGCAATGTTAGTAATCATTCATATAGCTTGGATACTGAATCCCAATCATCAAAGGTGTATATGCAAAGGACTTTGTGAGCCTGAGGTGTTTAAATATGACAGCAAAGACTGCCATAAGACTAAATAAAATGTGACCAGTAAAATCAATGAAAAATGTGTTCGATGTGAATGCAGTTATTTCAAAGGATTGTTAATGAATAATGGCAGCAGAGCTGATTCGGTACGAGACTGACATGAAAGGTTTTTTTTATTTCCACTTGCCACTCAAGAAGAAGGTCTCTGCATGGGAAAGGTTAGTCTATATGGGTCAGCACTGCCGAAAGTCAAACGTGGGGATGCCAGCTCCGGGGGCACTGCTCTTTTTCAGCCTGCTATCCAGGAACTGGCCCATGTATGGGCACAGTAACCCTTGAACCTGATGAAACTGTTTCACTCTTGATTGTGGTGAGGGGTGATTGGCCAAGCTCTGACTGACCCTTCCTCTGATGTGGAAGGAATCGATGGCCCTTTTCAAATGGGCCGCTGTGTGTGGGAGATGGGTGTGCGCCGCGGTGGGTGGGTGACTGTTACATGGACGCACACCCATCTCCACCGTTTTGACTGATGGCTCTATGCACAGGTGATGAGTGGAGGTGGGTTCAGATTGGTGCAGTGTGGAGCGCGCATGCAGACCCACCCACCTGCAGCAGCAATCACATGGTTGCCCCCACCCATTCCCACACGTGGCATGGGGGGGGCATCTCGTGTGAAATAGGCTTATATATATACTTCATGGGCAGCTCCAGCATGCTGCCTTATGCAACAGTGTTTTCTGGTTGTTGCTGCTTGGCTCCTCCCAGCTTAGTTTGGATCTTGGAGACCTTTGCTTGACTCCAAGTCTAGCCCAGTCAAGTCTCATCCCATGCTCCTGCCTCTCAGTTTCCCCTGTCTCCGGACTCCTGATCCAGTGCAGACCTTGCTCAAAGGAGATGCTCCCTGGAGGACTTTCCTGTGAACCCTCTACCCGATTGCTACTCCAGCCTGCACCTTGATGCTACCAGACTCTTGCTGTTGCTGCTGCTCCAGTCTGGATCCAGATCACTTGATGATGACTCCAAATCAGGTACCTGCCCATGGCTTGGCCCTAACAATATGTAGTGAGAAATATTTTTTCCTTCATAGCCTCATTTCCTGTACAATGATATTCAATTTTAAAGCGATTAAAATTAGAGTATTAAGGAATTTGAGAGAGACTTCCAGATTTATTTTTGGGAAAGCAAAATAATTTCCCCAAAGGTAGACAGACTCTTAAGGGGATAAAAATGTGGCAACAAATACAAAGATTCTAGTTCCAGATGTTTGAGGGAGCACAAGGTTATTCAGATAGTGTCACAGGCAAAGCAAGAATAACTGCCAGAGCTAGCTGGGAGCACTGAGAGTGAAAAATAATATAATCTAAAGGAGGTGATGGTGTACAATACGGCAAATTCAACACATTGAAAAAGAGATGCTAACCTTAACTCCAGACCCCTCTGCTCCAACCTTAATTCACTTTCCACGAGCATTCATGATGGTAACGTTTCCATAGAGTTCCAATGCCCTCCCCACCTCCCCGTCCCTTTGGGGGAAATTTGGCCAATGTTTCCCACATCCTCCAGCCTTCGAGCAACTTGCTGCTTTTTTTGGTGGTGGTTGTTGTGGAGAAGCATAGGACCAGATCAATGGAGGTTGGGACCCTCTGCAAAATGGTGATGTAGGCCCACCTTCTAACATAAGAATGTTTGATGGACACATGCTGACTTACCCACGGGGAAAAGGAAAAGGTTACTGTAGTTAATGTTTGATGTTCAGTTAACCATAACATCTCCTTCAGGGAATTAAACTCCCTGCATTTCAGGCCCATATGTTCTTCTGCATGGTCTCCATATGTGGAGAAAAGAGGCTTCCTTAACTGACTTCCATAGGCACAAGTTCCCCAATACGAGGCTTTGTGGCCCTGTATTTTGCTTCACTTGTGTTGACGTTTTATCATCAACCTCACGGATTGGTAAATTCCTTAGTGGGGTCCCTAATTTATTGGTCCATATGTGGTCATCCACTCTGCACTTGCCAGGATCTGTCTCTTGATTAGAGCCTAATCCTAAACACTGCACATGCCTGTCAGAGCTTACCGGAGTTTCTGAGGGTGGGGGCAGGGGACCCTCCAAGGCCCAGCTGGCAGGTGACTCCGTTGCTGGGCACTGGGATGCTATGGCTCCGCGGGGCCCGAAACACCAGAAGTGCCTCGGTGTGCAGCACACCTGGGCGAATCCCCAGCTGTGCAAGAGACAGATGGAGGTGGGGCCACTAGATCAGAGCTACAAAAATCCCAGCAGGCCTGCAAGGCCCCACCGGTAATCTTCGGAGAGACTTCCCCCACCCCCATTGGTGACAGCTTGGCGATAGAGAGAGTGAAAGAGCGAACGCAAAGGTGTGAGTGAGTGAGTGAGAGCGTGTGTTCGTGTATATGTGTCAGTCTGTTGTTAGGTAAGTGCCTTGGCTCCTTACTAACCTCCCTCCCATTCTGAACTATAGAGTAAATACATAGTGTTTGTGTGTGACTCCCGTAGGTGTTAATGCCTGACCCCCTGCGCCCCCACAGTGGTCCTTGATAGAGTGTTTCTCCCCTACATCTGGATTCCCTGGTGGAGCGTGTGTATGGTGTGGGGATCCCCCTGTTAACAGGAGACCCCCTCCCACTCGTGACGTCTCGGGGAGATGTACCCCAATAATCACCCTTCCTTAAACTTCGGGGGTAGTTGGCTTAAAGACTTAAACTGGGGTCTCCACATGTTCAAAGCTGAGGACAGTACGCGCTACAGGCAGTTTTATGTACCCTCCCCAAATAGAAAGAGAGAGAAGGAGACAGGTATCCAAAAAAAACAGATTTATTGGTTTATAACAGAGAGAAACACAGAAACACAGCCCCAGTCTGGCTGATGGGGTTTAAAACACAAGCGGCTTGTGGGGATGGTAGGAGAAGAGAGGGGGGGGTATTCCAGTTCTGGCTCAGTGAGGGGGAGCAAGAGAACATGATAGAGAGGAGGAGACAGGGAGAAAGAGAAAGAGGGCTTCCCCAGTTGGCTTGGGAAAGTCTGGACCTGCAGTTATCTTTCCTGGCCTGTTGAGATGGGACAGGCAGCCCACGGATCCAGCGGAGTTCAGGGGATGGAGGAAAAAGCAAAAAGGGCAGACCAGGGTCTGGGAGAAAATCCTAACACAGACACGCACAGAGCGACCTGCACATATCTGGGTCCAAAAACTTCTCAGAGGTGGAAAGGAAACTGTAGGGCAGTTATTGGGTACTGAAAAGGGTTTCTGGGAGGCTACGCAGGATCTCTTGGAGTGTACAATAGGCTGACGAGAGGAGGGTACTTCCATGACAAAGAGGGCTATACTAGATGCCCAATATATCTTTGTCACAGGGAGAAACTATAAACAGAAGACGCAGGAAGGGGAGGTAAGGCTAACAACGGTCTTTAGAGTACAATGGGTGTGTGTCTGGTTTCTCTTGGGGAATGCAGGGATTGGGGGGGTTTCTGTACTGAGTCATGGCCACCAGTTCCTTGTTACAATCAGGGTGAGCCCTCCTGCTTAATGACCCCATTCTTTACTCAGAGGACTCTCCCTTCCAGTCTGTTTTGCAACCTTTGGCTAGTATCTTTCCATGAGTGTCTCCTTGTTGCTATAGCTAGGGTAGCTGGGCCCGATCCTTACTTTCTATCCGTTTTCATCTGCACCCCCACTTTCTGCTTGTGCACCTCGGATGGGGAGGCTTCCCAGTCAAGCCTCTATCCCCATGTTCTCCGGCCTCAGTTGGTTCCTGGGGGCTTTTTGCATTCCCTTCTTCTCAGGTCCCTTGGCCTCAGTTTACATAGCAAGAGGGGGGGGTACCCATTGTAGGGGAATTTAGGGGTCCATTTTTATCACCCCCACCCCAGATGGAGGACCATGCCTCCTCTCCCTTCCTCCCATGATGATCTGGGTTGCCTCCTTGTAGGAAGAAAGCCCACCTAAGATCCCGAGGGACCATATACACAACAGGGTGAGCCTCACAGGAAGAGGACCAGAATGAGGGAGCCCCGGGGGGGGCATAGGTGTGTGTCTGGGTGCATGGTTCCCCATTCCCCCCCCGTCATGAAAATGCCATACACGAGTGTGTACATAATATGCTTACTACGCCCTGCACATGCACAGTACTCAAAGTATGTGCAAAAGGAATGTACATTCATTTTGTGCAGCACATGTATGGGTTCAGGATAAAGCTGCATGGGCGTGAGTGTGTGCTGCCCATGTAAGTGCTGCAGTGGGTGGGTGGGAAGGCATGATTGCGCACTCCTTCAAAAACACATGCACACCCACCTCCGCCCATCGCCCACTCACAGAGCAATTGGCCAAAATGTCAATTGCTCCATGAGTGGGGATGCGTGGGAATGCAGGAGAGATGGGTGTGCAACCATGTACACCACCACCCGCACCACCCATGCTGCTGTGTGCACACCCATCCCCCCCGGTAGGTGCAGCCCATTTATAAAGGGCCTTAGATACTGACTTTAATTTTAAAGTCGTCATCATTTGGTGAGCCATCACTTTGGAGAGGAGACATGGTAGTGGTCAACATATAGTCCTCAGAACATACTAAACAGATGTAAAATTTACAACTTTTTGGAGGATAAAGACTTGCTAGGGGCTCATTGCCCCTCTGTTGCCAGCCCCAGATACCTGGCTTGCTATGGTGGGTAAATCACAAGTAAATCAAAACAATCATTTTTGCTATGAAAGCCATCTCAGAGCTGAAATTCCATTTTCGACTGGATTCTGTTTTCGACTAAATCCAGTTATCTGGATGGTGAAATGCAAACCAGAATGTGCAAAATGGCAGCTACAGCACCTCTCTCTAGGTACCCGATAAAAACTTTGCCATTCAATTTCTTTGCTGACAACAGGACTCTGAGCTCTGAGCCTAAGACCCCAACATTTCATCCACCTCAAATCTGTCTTTCAGTACTTTGCCAATCTTCCATGCCTCTGACAACCATTCAGCGTTTATCCCTTAAGTAACATTTCATCACCACTTTGATTCTTGTGTTCAACGACATGCTGTGTTTCAGTACAATAACTGCATACGTAGAGTTCCACAAGTTCCGATTTTGTTCTACGTTCAGTTACTTCTGTTTTCCAGAAGAAGCGGGTGGCTTTTTTTTTTTTCTGACAGCTTTTAAAATCTCAATTTGGTTAAGGAGAAGCACAGATAACCCGTGTTTCCGAGGAAAACAACAAGACACTTGAAAATGACAAGCCATACTTAAAACATCAATAATAATTTTACTAGGGCTATCAGGAAGGAAAAACATTATTTAAAAATAATATGCTCACTTTCTTTGCTGTAGAGTTCCCTACATGTAATTTTAATTGCAGATTAGTCTTGCTCTTGTACCACTGCTGATAGATTTGAGACCGGCGACATACATCATTAATTGCATTGTGTGAGGACTTGCATTTTTAAGCAGTGGCTTTGTTTGACACAATTCCTCCAGCCTGTCTGATTGTGATGAAATTGCTGTTACACGAAACAGTGCCAAGGAACACTGAAGCTAATGTTACGTTTCCAGATGCCAGTGAATAATATTACTGTTTCTTTAATGACTTCTGCATGAAAAAGACTTTTGTTAGCAAAGTGTCCACTTTAGTCATAGCACCTTGGCTTCATTTCAAGTTGGGTAATTACATTCTGCCGGCCTACAATTCTCCCGGTGGTTTCAACTGGATAAAATGTTGTCTTTTAATCTTACGGCGTGATCCGCAGTGCATTTATTACTGGAGCTACCACTTGGCACAAACTCGACTCCTATTAGCTTGAATGGGACTGGTATGGGTGCTAAAACCTAATCCTGGTACTGAATGCCCCGAAGATCATGCTTGCTAGGATGTTTTGTCCCACCGCTGGGGTTCATTAAACTGCTGCTGTATTTTATCCCAGTGGTGACTGCTACTTTGATGAATGCATTGATTCTTTCGGAGGGACTTTGAATTGCAGAGGCCTCCTCAACGAGTACTCTCACCTGCCTTCATGTTTCCTGCCCGAAAAACCGTCTTCATCCTTCCACTCCTATAATTAGCAGGGAATGGATCGCTTCATTATGACCTGTTGGATACTTCCCTGAACCAACTGAGAATGACCACTGTCAGAGACAGGATGCTGGGCTCGATGGACCATTTGTCTGACCCAGGGTGGCACTTCTTATGTTCTTGAGGTCTTATGTTCTTAAACTCTGCACCCTTCCTTCTGACTAGAGCTGAAACTAGTATCCAGCAATAGCTGGTATCTGGAAGAATACCGTGGTATCCACCAATAACCAGTATCCAGTTGGATACCCAATAATATCCAGTAGAGGTTGGTGGTTAATTTGGTTATCTGGACTACGGATTTAGCATGATTCCATGTATTGCCGTTTACCAAATTACCGTTTACTTGCCATAACTTTTTTTAACTGTCTCTCTCTATCAAGCTCATTTTAGAATAATAACATTAACATTCAATTATGTGATAATATAGTTATAAAGAAATTTGGTAAACAGTAATGAGGTAATATTCAGTAATCTAGTTTGGTTGTTAATCTCCATGGTAACTGGTTAGTTACAAATTAACCAACAAACTAACCAGAATACTGGATATTTTCCACGGGTAATATTTTGGATACCTGTTTCAGCACTATACTCCTGACCTTCAAATCCCTCCTAAAACCTACCTTTCCCACAAGGCTTCCCCTAACTCCTCATTCTCAATAGATCGATCATGGATACTTTTCCTTATTATTTTATTCTTCAGGATTCCTCTCCTCCTCTGTTAATAAGCTAAGCATGTGCACTGGCAGCTTCTCAGCTTCATAAATGCATCCTTTTTTCTCTCTATGTTCCCCTCCTCTTTTCCCCATTCTGTGCATGTGCACTCTTTCCCAAAATGGTGCCAGCAGTGCCAGTGCCATTTTAAAAAAGGGCAGCCAGTCTGCGCATACACAGAATGGTCCAGCGGCGGTGCATGCACAGACGATGCTGGCAGCACCATTTGGGGAAAGGGTGCACGAGTGCAGAACCACCCTGATGGCCATTTTGTGCATGTACAGTGATTTTTTTATTATCATCATTTTGGTAACAAAAACTGATGCTCTTTTCCTTCATTTGTGTCCATTGTCATTACCCCTCTCTGTCATTTTCAAGTTCTAATAGGGGTGGGACATCGGGGCAAATACCGGCTACCGGATTTACTGGATACCGGATTTTAAAAAACTGGATTGCCGGATCTGTGTACCGGTTTACCGGTACCAGATTTGTTCCACTGATTTCAATGGGGAACTGTCCCCATTGAAATCAATGGGAAAAAACCACAAAAAACCTCCCCCTTCCCCTCCCAGACTGTGTGGGTGGAAGGGGGGCACCCCCACCCAACCTGCCCAGCCTGGCTTTAAAAAAAATAATTCCCCCTGAAGTCCCTGCTGGTGCGGGCTCCGGGCCACCACCGGTGACCCGGAGCCCACACCAGCAGATACTAGGGTGATCCCTGGGGTGGTGGGTGGTTTAACACCCCCCCTACCCCAGGTATCACCCTACCTCCCCACCCAGGGATCGCCTACCTTGTGTTCCGGGCGGCGGCAGCCAGCTTCAGCACTACTAGGCCTTCCCGTGAACTTCTGGGTTTCCCCGGAAGGCATAGTAGCGCTGAAGCCGGCAGCCACAGCCAGCGCTGAAGCCGCCTGAGTCAGACCGCCACTGCCCAGAGCGCAAGGTAGGCGATCCCTGGGTGGGGAGGTAGGACTAGGTAGGGTGATCTGATCCCTGGGGGTGGTGTGTGTGTTAAACCACCCCCCACCCCAGGGATTGTACCTGCTGGTGTGGGCTCCGGGTTGCCGGCAGCTGCCCGGAGCCCGCACTACCAGGGACTTCAGGGGAATTAATTTTTTTTAAAGCCAGGCTGGGCAGGATGGGTGGGGGGGTGTCCCCCCTTCCACCCACGCAGCCTGGACTGGGGAGGGAAAGTAAAGTGGGGGGGTTGTGGTTTTTTTTACATTGCGGACATTCATTTGAATGGCCGCAATGTAAAAAATCCGGTACGGGGGAATTCGGTAAACGGGCCAGATTACCGGGTTTAATCCGATACTGCTGGTACACCAAATACCGGCAGTATCAGATACCGGATGATCCGGTAGTCCCACCCCTACTAATTACTAAGCGAACAGGCCATCATTCATTTTAGTAATTCAATAAAACAAAAATGAATTGCACACCACTAAGCAGCACTGTTCCGGAAGCAGAGGCCTTCCTGAGAAGTCCTGTGTCTCTTGGGAGCCTAAGCCAGTCACTCAGGTGCATGCCTTGGCTGTATGCACCAACTACTGGGGTCTGCTCAATGGCCTGGAGGGCGGTCAGCTTAGGTCCCCAAGAGACCTACAGTAACCCAATTACTACCTGGCCAACTATGCATGTACCCTGAGTATTTATTGTATTTATTTATTTATAAAAGATTTTTATCCCGCCCCTCCTGCCCACAGGGCAGCTTTGGGCCACAAACAACAAATTAAAACAATAAAACAATAAAAACAATTTTAAAGTTAAAAATCCCAAATGCAGAGAGAAAAAGAACTCCCCAACCCACCCACCCTACCCACCCCTTCACCAAAAGCCTGGCGGAACACAAACGTCAAAATGACAGGAGTGTGGGGGCCAACCGAGCCTCCTCTGGGAGTGCGTTCCACAGCACCGGGGCAGCCACCGAAAAAGATCTAACATCGATGGCCACCAATCTCACTTGGGGAACCTCCAAAAAGGCTTCCACAGACGATCTCAGGGGTCGCACAGGCACATGGGGAGTGAGGCGGGGTGAGCACACAGTATGCCCCCCACCCTTACTACATCCAGCATATTGGAGCGAATACCTGAGGTTACACAATCTGGTATTCATATCCATTTTGGCTCTAGTTATAGTATAAGCTTTTGCAACTTCCCACAGCAATGAGTTCCACAGTTTAAATGCATTGTTTGAATGAATTGATTTTATGACCTGGCTGAACATTTCATTCTTGTATTATGAGAAATGACAGATTGTAGTTCCCTATTTGCTTCCTTCATGCTATCCTGTTCAATTCAATGATGCCAACTCATCACACAGCTCTATTCAGTTATACTTTTCACTAGATGATAGATTCACTCCAGAGACGTCAGCATGTCTTAGGTGGACTGATTTCTGCATTCACTATACATAATTGACATAGAAGACTGGACTCCTAGATAGCAGAAAAAATTCAACCCACATCTTAATTTATTAATAATCTTGATGCATTGCTCCATGATCAAGACTGGTCCTATGTCAACAGTGTTGTGCATCATTCCCCACAAAAAACTCTAGATGTAACAGAGGAAAAAATAATAAGGTGTCAACTTTGCTTACCTGCCTGAACTCTTCAAGATCTATTTTGTTTCCCACCAGCACCAAAGGGATGTTGTAAGTGTGCCGTACGCGATAAATGAGTTCCTTAAACTCCGCAGCTTCTTGGAAGGATTGACGGTCCGTGATGGAATAGCAGATAATGAAGCCCTCACCACCTCTCATATATTGGTCCCTCATGGCTGTGAATTCTGCCTGCAGGGTAGGAGTGAGATCATTTAGAAAACCAAAATAAACTGCCTATAAAAAGTGAACTTTCTGAGAGTGATATTTCTAGGATTTTTTTAAAGTGCTTGTTTACCATTCTATAGAGCAAAATCTTTAACATTTATTTATTAATTATATAGTGCCCCCCTGCCATGGCACTTGGACTGCTTTACAAATAACACAACTTTTAATCCTCACAACAACCCTATGTGGTAGGTCAGGCTGAGAGAATATTGTGACTGGCCCAAGGTTATCCAGTGAGTTTTTTTCTGGTTAGGACAATACTTGAACCAGGGTTCCCCCTAACGCCAGTCCAAGTACTGCACACTTAACCATTACACCACACTTCCTGAGCCTGTCATGATACGTATCATGGTGGATAATTCATCAGTTAATTTTTCACAACCCTCCTCTGTATATTACAATGGGCCAAATCTGGATGTCTTCTTTTATTTGGCCACTCTTTGTTTCTCTTGAATCTGACCCATGGATCCAAGCAACACCTCAAACACAGAATGAATGCACTCAGGGAGAAGGAAATACAGATGGTAGCATGTGTGCGATGATAGAGGATGGATCCAAGATATAGACCTGTGATCTGGACCTTCACCTTCCTCCCTGCATCCTGAGCACACCTCTCTTAAGCACTCCCATCCCCAAGTCTGATCCGCTCTATGGAACTTGTACTAATTTTCAAAATTGCTCATGGGAGGAAAAAGGTTTTCCACTCCAGTATATTTGATTATGATGAGGTGTTCAGAATACACTAAATGACTAAAAAGAAGAGGCGTTTCACATTTTCTATTATTCTGAAAAATGTCTCAGATTTCTCAATGGAACTCATATGAAAAACCCACCAATATCAATAGGAAGATGGGAATCAGTCTAGAGGTGAGATTAATTTTCCATTCCAAATGTGAGGATAAAATATGGACAGTAATGGAAATCTCATTTCCGTTACCGTTGTGAAATTTACCACTTTGATATTTGTCTGTTTCTTATTGGTAAGTTTGCCCAGTTCATTTGTTAATAATTTCTTTGTTAACCATGACTTTGTTCACTTTGTTATTCCACATTTCATTTTTTAGTAATTCATTTACCTTGCTCACTTTGTTTGTCAATATTCATTAATAATATCATTGATTAATTCATAGATCATGGCTAAATATTAGGAAAGACTTTCTACTCTAAAAATATAGAGCAGTGGAGTGGATCTATCATCTAGTTGAAAGGGTTTTAATTTTTTTATCTTTAAATATAGTTTTCTTAAGTAACATGGGTCATCATATAGTTTAATTCTGGTTATCGAAATAGTCTGTGTGGCATCTGAAACTCTCAGGTAAACAGAGGTTTGAGTGCATTACTCATCTCAAAGTTAATGTGTTTGAATAATCTGGATACTGTTACTAATTTTCTCTCTGACATTTTGGGAATTGTTGCATCCTACTTTCCTGCATTCTTCCTCTATTTGGTGGATCCATCTACTTGAGAGATATAGACACAGTGTGGCCAGCCTTTTTTCAAGGGCTAGGACTAAATGACTCTTGAGGCCCCTTCCACTCGTATGGTTTTATGATTCATAAGTTAAAATTCAGATGTGATTTGGATTCGCTTTGGCCCAGGACCTGATGGTACATGTAACCGTGCATCACCAGATGTTAGCCCGGGATTGCCTCAGGAGGTTTTGGAGCTAGCCCGGCCTGTGACCTCCAAGCAACCTCCGAAATCACAGTCCAGGCTACGGCCAGGACCAGAGTGGGTCAAAGTGGGCAATCACATCTGTGCAGCCATGGCTGTGCCTCACGGGCCACCATGATTGCCTGTCATGTTGGGGGCAGGGAGTTCAGAGCACAGCATGGACGAGGCTGGCCATTTTCACATTTGTTGTACTCCCGGGTGTAGCCAGGACAGCTGGACAGCTGGACAGCTCTCCAGTCATGGCCACATCATGTGATGGTGGTGGGGAGGGCGAGGGAGGTTCTGGCCGCCCTTGTGGAGGGTCCGTCCTCCTATCGCCCAGCAGGTTTGGAGTCTGGGGATGGTGTTGGACTCAGGTCTGCATCTGGATCATCAGGTGGAGGAGGTGGCTAAGACCACCTTCCACCAGCTTTATCTGGTACAGAGGCTGTGTCCATACATTTCCAGGCTCGACTTGGCCACTCTTATCCATGCCTTCATCACATCACGGCTGGACTACTGCAATGCGCTGTACATGGGGCCTCCCTTGTTTCTGATTCAGAGGCTGCAGCTGGTGCAGTATGTGGCGGCCCATCTCCTTATGGGGACTGGGTGACGGGAGCACATAACACCAGTGCTCCATGCTCTGCACTGGCTGCTTATAGCGTACCGATCTAGATTCAAGGTGTTGATATTGATCTATAAAGCCTTTCACGGTCTGATCCCCTCATACCTCAGGGACCGCCTCACCCTCCGTGCCTCAGAGCGATCCCTTCGGTCCACTGGGGGTGCCTTCTTGGAGGTCCCCCAGGTGAGATGGGGGGATACAATGGAGAAGGTGTTCTTGGTGGCTGGGCCGCAACTCTGGAACTCCCTCCCAGAGGAAGCCCACCTGGCCCCAGGTCTGCAGGTGTTCTGTCGAGCCTGTGAGACCTGGTTGTTTGCCCAGGCCTTCGGAGGGGAGGAGGGGAGGGTGGGGTAGTTTTGGGCAGGTTGCATATGGGATATTGCTTTTAAATTATTGATGAAATTGTGTTTTTAAATATTGTTTTAATGGAACTTTATCATATTTGCTCATTGTTGTAAGCCACCCTGAGATGCCGTAGGTATGAGGGGGTGACTAAAAAATATTTATAAATAAAAAAATAAAAAATAAAATGTCAGTGCACCAACCTGACTCATGCCATGTTGCCCTGGATTTTCTGCCCTGAGGCAGTCTAGGGAGCAATCCCACCAGCTGTACGTCTGTTTTTCCCATAGAATCAAAGGTTGCCATGGACTTTGAGGGTCATCTTGTTCAACCCCCTGCTTAGCTGCAGAATGATTAAAGATACAACATCCCCAACAGATGGCTAGCCATCCTCTTTTGAAAACCTCCAGCAGTGGAGTGCCTACAACCTCCCCAGGCAAAATCATTCCAGCTCTTAGACCACTTGCCCACATTATCAGAGCCACTGAGCTCTGCATGTGGACACAAGGCTGAAAGCATCATCAGTCATGTCCAGCAGCTTTTTTTCCTCCAAATGTCAGGACTTGAAATCCAGTCCTGATGTTCAGAGGGAAAAAAGCCACTGGACACGGCTGATGGCCCGTGCCCACATGTTGAGTTCGATATAGGTTTCTCAGTGGGGAGATTCCCCACCAGAATCACCAGCCCTGGCAACATGGGCAAGTGACCTTACTGTTAGAAAGTTTTCCCTGAAATTCAATTGAAATCCACTTTCCTGTAATTAGAACTCATTTTTCCTCTATATAACACAATGGAGGGGAAGGGGCATACTTTGAGTTCAGACATTTATATTATCCAGATAAACATATGCTGTGTTTGTGTTTTAGAGATGGCCCCAAAACAAAATCTTGTTTTAGGACAACCCTACTCATCAGAATAGAGTAGGGTTGTGAATAGGGACACCTTTAATCTACTGAGACAGGTTTAACAATTTCAAGTTCCTTTGCATTTTTTCATTAAAACCAAAATGAAATAGAAAACTGTCAAAAGGCAATTGAAATTATGAAAAAAATGTCTCAAAAGATGGTGGCCAGCCAGAAACTTTAAAAATACCCTAAACTTCATAAGAACCACATTTTGCCTGAGATTTCCAGCCTGAAGAGATTCTGATAAAGTTCAGATAAGTGTTCAAACCATTGGAGTGCCACTATGAAGTGCATCTTTGGAGACTAACAAATTACTACTCAACACCTGTCAATTTATTCTAGGATTTTGAGAGTTAGGCATCACACCTTCTTTTAATGTTGACACGAATTGAGCACTTAACTAAATTAGCCCTCTTCAAAAAATCTCAGCTAACTGTAATGACAACCATTATCCACTATTGCTGGATCCCTAATGATTTTTGGCTATATACGATATGAAGGTTCTCTTCTCTTATACTTTGTTTAGGGAAAGGATAGTAGAATGATTATGACTTTGAGGATGTGATTGGGTTCACTGCCATAGTTAGTTATTCTGACATATTATTGCAGGTGATGTATTAAATGAATCAGCCAAACTATCTTAAAACCATGATTTTGGTGATCCATCTTACAGCCTATTAGGATTCTGAAGGGTAACTAAAAAGGGAATTGGGGCTGATCCCAAGCCCCATGGACCACTGCATGGAGCACATGTGGCGTGCGTGTAAGTCATCTGCCACTAGGGCTGTAGTGGAATATCGCAGCGGTAGCTATTTCCGGTGGAAACAGTGTTTCCGCAATTAGTGGAACGGCATGGCAGAGGCTTTCATTCCGCGGTTTCATTCCGTGGTTCCGCAGTTCCGCTTATTTAATTCCGCAACTTAGTGGAATCGTGGAAACATGACATTTTTGCTATTTCCACAATTCCGCCAGCGCCAAAAATAGCGGAATAGCGGTTTTCCGCGATTTCCGCAATTTTTCCGCAATTCCGCCAGCCCCCCAAAATAGCGGAATAGCGGTTTTCCGCGATTTCCGCAATTTTTCCGCAATTTCCCCCAATTCCGTGATTTGCAGAATTCTGGCGGAATTAGTGGAATATCCGCAGAAAAGTCGCGGTGTGGTGGAACGGAATCGCGGCGCGGTAAAAGCTGCTGCCGCATCAGCCCTATCTGCCACATCACATCTGAAAACACCCTCTGAAAGGAGTGTTCATCTCCACTCCTTAGACTGGTAGTTGTAGCTCACTACAGCTGGGAACCAGTAGGAGCGGTCCAGGCCTGGAGTACCAGAGACAGAGGGCAGGGTCCTGGTGAAAAGCAAGTCTTAACTGAGTATGGTTATCCTAGTGAAGAGAAGATTAAGAGGGGGTAGCCTATCAAGAAACTGTGGAGAGGGGGTCATGGCAAGGGTTGGAGCAGAGAAGAAGCCACATGGCAAAGCTTGAGCTGATCCACAGAGTAGTGTTGCCAGAGGCGCAGGATTCTCCCCAAAAAGACAGCCCCCCCAATACTCGGCAAGGTCATGTGAGACACGGGTCGGTGGGCATTAGGGAGCTGGTGCAGGGGTAGGGCCAAGCCACCATGGAGCCTAGGGGAATGGAGCCCGCTCATGCAAAAACCAGTCTGCTCTGGGAGGAAGGTAATTAAGTGGGAAAAGCTCTGAGTAAGTACGGGGCCATTAAGAAAGAGTATCCTCCCTGTTTTGAGAAACCACTGGTGAATAGAGCAGAGGTAGCAACAGCCTCAAAGGCATGGAAGATTAGTATCCCCCACGTAATCCAAGCCCCCCCCCCAAGCACCATCAAGAAGAAATGCACAAAATGTGAAGGGATGTCGCCCATTAACCTTGGACTCCCCTGAAAATTCCTCCCAAATCACCAGAAAAATCCTCTCCCATTCATGCCCAGGTGTGCATCTCATACACATCTTTCCTTTTGTTACAACTAGACACCCACAGAGATATGCCCCGGTGTGTCATTTGTGTCCCTTTGTCCTCATGGCTCCCATATGCAGATTCCCTTTGCACCTTTTGTGACACCCCCGAGCCTATCCCAACTCCTTGATCTTATCCCTATAACTGTTCCTCGCTTCCTCTCTGAAAACTGAGAAAGCTTTGGATGCAACCACGTGTGGGTCTGTTTCTTAAGGGGTCTCCCGGATTTTGGTCTGCCCCTTCCCTTCATCCTCAAACTTCGCTGAATCCACAGGCCACCTGTCCCCTTTTCAATGGCAAGGAAAGGTAACCATTGGTCCTGACTTCCCCTCCTGCTTCTATCTCTCTCTTTCCCCGCTCTCACTCTGCGTATCTCTCTGGTATCCCCCCTTCCTCACTCCCCACATTGGGTGATTTCAGACATTACGGGGCCCATTGGCCCCGTACCCAAATCACCCAATTCATTCCCCGCAGGGATCACCCCATCACGCCGTATCAGATGTGCCGGGGGGATCCCGGCGGGGAATCTGGGAGGGGGCGGGGCCGCGCGGCACAACGTGCGGCCGCATGGCCCCGCCCCCTCCATGCACCCCACCGCCCACCCTCCAGGGAGACTGGTGGGCAGCGGGGTCAATGAGGCCACCGCATCGGGCCGGATTTGCCGCGGCCCGGGATCCCGCTGGTGATCCCGGGCCATGGCGCCCGGCCAGACGTTACTTTTTTTTTGTCCCCGCTGGGGATCTCTTTGACCACGCTTCCCGGGACATTCCCCCGGCTAGCCTGGGAAGTGTGGTTCAAATTGACCCCATGTAGGTATTGACCGTGGCGAACATCTGGCGGCCGCCAAACAGACGTTCGAGATGCAGTGACCACAGGTGGGTATTCACCGTGGTTCACTGTGATCTCGTAACGACTGAAAATACCCATTATTTTCACTTTCCACACCACCGCTTGTGTTTCCCCTGTGAACTGTCAGCCAGATCGGGGCTGTATTGATTAGTATATGTGTGTGTGTATCTTATTGTGTGTTGAGGGAGGTTGTGAGAGGGTTCGGGGTGCGATGTCACCAGTATGCTGATGATACTCAGCTGTACCTCTCTTTTTCTACTGACCCAGACCCTGCTATCTCGTTGCTATCCCAATGTTTGGAGGCCGTGGCGGATTGGATGCGGCTGAGCAGACTGAAGCTCAACCCAGATAAGACGGAGGTGATGGTGGTGGGGAGGGCGAAGGGGGTGGTGGCCCCCCTAGTTGGGGGGGTTTGCCCTCCTGTAGCTCAGCAGGTTCGGAGTCTGGGGGTCATATTGGACGCAGACCTGCGTCTGGAGCGGCAGGTGGAGGCAGTCGCTAAGGCTGCCTTCCGCCAGCTTTATCTTGTACGTAGGCTGCGTCCGTATGTCTCTGGCCCGGACCTGGCCTCCCTCATCCATGCCTTTGTCACCTCGAGGCTCGACTACTGCAACGCGCTCTACGTGGGGCTTCCCTTGTTCTTGGCTCGGAGGCTGCAGCTGGTGCAGAATGCGGCGGCTCGTCTTCTTACGGGGACGGGTCGCCGGGAGCACATTACACCGGTGCTCCGAGCTCTGCACTGGCTGCCGATAGTGTGCCGGGCCAAGTTCAAGGTCCTAGTGATGATCTATAAAGCCCTATACGGTCTTGGCCCCTCATACCTTAGGGACCGCCTCGCCCTTCGCGCCCCGGAGCGGCTCCTGCGGTCTGCCGGGGGTGCCCTCCTGGAGGTCCCCCGTGTTAAGCGGGGGGCCACGATGGAGCGAGCATTCTCGGTGGTAGGGCCGCGGCTGTGGAACTCCCTTCCGGAGGAAGCTCGCCTGGCCCCAAGCCTTTTGACATTTCGGCGGAACTGTAAGACCTGGCTGTTTGCCCAGGCCTTTGGGAGGGAGGGTGGGGAGGGATGATTTTAGTCCCCCACCCATTTATTTATTTATTTACTATTTTACTAGCCCTGTTTTATATGGTATATTTTATATTTATATTTTAAAATGAATTTTAAATGTTTTATTGTTGACTGCTGTGAGCCGCCCTGAGCTGCGTTGCAGGAGGGGGCGGGATATAAATTTGAAAAAATAAATAAATAAAAATATTCTCTTTGATTTCCCTTTGAAATAAACATTCCCTTTTTATTAACCATTGTCTCCCTCTCTTTCTCTACATTTGGGGAGGGTACATAACCTGACTGTAGCACGTATCAAACCACAGACTGATCCTTGTGGCACGTGGGGACCCCTAGTTCAACTAATTTGGCTTATTCCCCTAAAGTGAAGAATTGGGCATATATTGGGATACCAACCCCCTAATAGTCATGTGTGAACGGGGGTCTCCTTCGAACAATAGTAATGGCACAGAGGAGCCAAGTACTGCTTCCAGACCCCAGTTTTAACACCCTGATGCTCTCTGAAACTTCCAAGCTATCTGCAGATCAGACCTCCAAGATACAGAATATGCCACAAGTGGCTGCTCAATGCTGCATTCTCCTTGGGAAAATTTATAAGGCAGATAACAATAAATTTTGTGTTCTGTGCATCTGGAATGCTAGTAGCTGTTTTAATTGCTTTTGGCTATGAATACACATTTTTACTTAATTACTTGGGAACAATATGGGGTGCCACGTGTTCCTCATGACAGAGATGGGGGGGGGATGAAACATTTCCAGATCGGTAAATGCAAATGAGAAAAGACAGGAGGCAATCACATCTCTTCAAAAAGGAATCAATTCTGCAAATCAAAGTGCAAATTTGTCATGCTTATAACACTTTTCAACTTGACATCAGGCTCTAATACCCTCTTGTGTACTGTGACTAGGAGTTCATTGAACAAACTGTGAGAAGGAATTGTTTGAAATGCAATCATCTTCCTGGGCGAGGACAGTAAAATGGTGAAATAATTCAGACAGAACTAAAACTTTGCTTGAAGCTGAAAGAAGCTCATTCAGATCTTTTCCTTTCAGATCATAATAGAATGGGGGGGGGGGGGGGGTTTTGGAATGCACTCACATTGCATTATTTTAGGAAAGCCAGTGTGGTGTAGTGGTTAAAGTGCTGACCTTGGATAAAGGAAATCAGGATTCAAATCCTGCCTCAGTTGTGTGTGCACTGGGTGCCCTTGGAGAAATCAGAACCTTTCACTCTAGAGAGCCAGTGTGGTGTGATAAGGGTGCTTGACTTGGACCAGAGAAACCATGGTTCAAATCCTGCCTTAGGCACAAACTCACCAGGTGGCCTTGGGCAAGTCACAGCCTCAGTTCCCCATCTGTAAAATGGGAATGTGTGTGTCTGTCCCTTGTCCATCTTAGATTGTAACCCAGCTGGGTAGGAACCAGTCTTCAAAACTCTGTGACTGTAAAGCACTGCATATCCCTGTAGTGCAATATAAATGATTAGTAGTAGTTTTAGGGGAGTTCATAGCAGAAACTCAAATTTTGAGCGCTCTGTGAAATCCTGGATACATTTGTGCAATTTTAATATCCCCTGTTCTCTTTTGGCTTATTGAAAGAGGTGTGTGCATGGGTCTAATTCTTCTCAGTCGGAATGGTGTTATATGAATGGTTTCTGCTGTAACCATCTTTGATTCCTGATATATCAGAATGACAGAATAGATAGGGTTAGTGGTGGGGTGGTTCTATATGTAAAAGACAACATTGAGCCAAGTACAATTAAAATTTTAAAGGATGCAAATCTCTATGGATAGAAATTCCAGGTATAAAGGGGAAGGGCTATACTATCGTCCCCCTGACCAGGATAGAGAGACTGATAAAGCAATGCTAAAAGAGATTAGACAGGCTACTAAAGTTAGCCACATCATAATAATGGGTGACTTCAATTATCCTAATATTGATTGGGGGAATGTTTCCTCGGGGCGGGACATGGAGGTCAAATTTCTGGATGCCGTAAATGACTGCTTCCTAGACAGCTGGTTCTGGAACCAATGAGAGGATAATCTATTCTAGCTCTAATCCTGAGTGGCACGCAGGACCTGGTACAAGGAGTAACTGTGGCAGATTAGGCAATAGTGATCATAATACTATCACATTTGATATAATTTCTGGAGTGAGAAAGACAAACAAAAGTACAGCAGTAGCATTAAACTTTAAAAAGGGAGACTATGACAAAATGAGGAAACTAGTTAAAAAGAAATTAAAAAGCACAGTTGCAAGGGCTACAAGTTTGCAAGAGGTGTGGAGGCTGTTTAAAAGCACTTTCTGGAAGCCCAAATTAAATGCATCCCGCAAGTTAAAAAAGAAAGCAGGAAGACCAAAAGTCTTCCACTATGGCTAAATGGGGAGGTGAAGGAGGCTATTAGAGCCAAAAGGGCATCCTTTAAGAAATGGAAGGCTAGTCGCAATGAAAATAATACAAAGGAGAATAAAAACTGACAACGTAAATGATAAGGCAGGCCAAGAGAGATTTTGAAGGGAGACTTGCTAAAGAGGCAAAAACAAGTAACAAAAACTTTTTCAAATACATCAGAAGCAAGAAGCCTGCTAAGGAGTCAGATGGGCCATTAGATGACGAGGGAGTAAAAGGGGCGCTCAGGGAGGATAAGGACATTGAAGAGAAGCTGAATTAGTTCTTTGTGTCGGTCTTCACTGCGGAGGATTTGGGGGAGGTACCCATGCTGGATCCTTGCTTTTTGGGAGAGGAATTGGAAGAGCTGTTACAAATAAATGTGACGTTGGAGGATGTTCTAGGGCAAACTGACAAACTGAATACCAACAAGTCACCAGGGCCAGATGGCATTCACCCCAGAGTTCTGAAAGAACTCAAATATGAAATTGCAGACATACTGTTAGTAATTTGTAACCTATCACTAAAATCTGCAACTGTACCCGAGGACTGGAGAGTGGCAAATGTAACCCCAATATTTAAAAAAGGATTCAGAGATGATCCTGGAAACTACAGACCAGTAAGCTTGACGTCTGTGCTGGGAAAAATGGTGGAAACCATCATTAAGGACAGAATTAAAGGGCATGCTGACAAACATGACTTAATGGGGTAGACTCAACATGGATTTAGTAAAGTTAAGTCATGCCTCACTAACCTGTTGTAATTCTTTGAGGGTGTAAATAAACATGTGGACAAGGGAGACCCAGTAGATATAGTGTACCTGGATTTCCAGAGAGCATTTGATAAGGTCCCTCATGAGAGACTCTTGAGAAAATTAAAAAGTCATGGGATAGGAGATAGTGTTTTACTATGGATCAGAAACTGGTTAAAAGATAGAAAGCAAAGGGTAGGACTAAATGGTCAGTTTTCACATTGGAGAGATGTAAAAGTGGTGTGCCTCAGGGATCTGTATTGGGACCAGTGCTGTTTAAAGTATTTATTAATGACTTCGAAAAGGACGTTAAGAGTGAGGTGATCAGATTTGCAGACGACACCAAGCTATTCAAGATAGTTAAAACATGAGCAGACTGTGAGGAACTGCAACAGGATCTTATGACACTGGGTGCCTGGGCATCTAAATTTATTTTATTTATTTATTTTTTTAAAAATCTATCCCACTTTCATTCCGCCACTGGCTGCTGAAAGCGGCTAACAACATAAACAATATAAAAATACAATATAAAACAGATTCAAAACTATTTAAAAACATAAAACAGCATAAGGGGGGGAAAACCACCACCCCTCCCTTACCCTTCTCTCTCACCAAATGCCTGATGGAACAGCCAGGTCTTACAACTCCTATGGAATGCCGGGAGGTCAGGAGCCAGATGAGCCCCCCAACCAGGAGGGAATTCCAGAGGCGTGGTGTGGCCACCAAGAACACCCTATTCTGTGTGCCCTCCAGAGAAACCCGGGGGACCTCCAACATGGCACCCCCGGAAGACCACAGGGGCCAATCCAGAACCTGGGGAGTGAGGTGGTCTCGCAGGTAGGCAGGGCCCAGGCTGTGTAAGGCTTTATAGGTAAGAACCAAGACTTTGAATCGGGCCCAGAAGACTACTGGCAGCCAATGCAGAGAGCGGAGCACAGGTGTAATGTGCTCCCGGCAGCCCAGCCCCACCAAGAGCCGGTCAGCCTCATTCTGCACCAGCTGCAGCTTCCGAGTCATCACCATAGGTAACCCCACGTAAAGTGTGTTGCAGTAGTCTAACCAAGAGGTAATAAAAGCATGGATGATCGTGGCTGGATCCAGAACCGAAAACAGCAGTCAAAGCTGCCGCACAAGATGAAGCTTGCGGAAGGTGCTCCTCACCACAGCCTCCACCTGGAGATCCAGGCGGAGCTGCGCATCGAGAAGCATCCCCCAGGTTCCGCACCTGGGATGTCAGTGGAGGGCACTGATCAATTGATGGAGCTGTCAACTCCACCGACCTACCCACTAACATCACCTCCATCTTGTCAGGATTCAGTCGCAGTCGGTTAACCCTCATCCAGGCCCCCACAGCTGCCAGACACCGGGGGAGCACTGAGATAACCGGGCCTGGATCAGTCAAAATGAGAGAATGATCCCATTGAATGAACCATTCAAGAATGATCCCACTCACCCCTGCAATGTCCCGCAGGCATGTCACCAACATCTCGTGGTCAACGGTATCAAATGCTGCCGAAAGATCTAAAAGGACCAATAGGGTTGATTGACCCTGGTCCTTTTCTCGGCATAGGTCATCCATTAAGGCCACAAGGACTGTCTCAGTGCCATGCCCCGGACGAAAGCCAGACTGCGAAGGGTCCAGATAGCTAACATGGTCGATATGCTCTTGGAGCTGGTGAGCCACAACCTGCTCAATAACCTTCCCTAAAAAGGGAAGGTTAGAGACAAGCCGATAGCTAGCAGGGGAGTCAGTGTCAAGCAATGGTTTCTTGAGCAGAGGCCGCACCACCGCCTCTTTGAGGCAAATGAGATTTAATATGGACAAGTACAAAGTGATGCATGTATGGAAAAATAATCCAAACTATGCATACGCAATGCTGGGTACTAAGCTAGGAGTTACCACTCAGGAAAAGGATCTGGACGTGGTTGAGGACAATAAAATGAAATCCACAGCGCAGTGTGCAGCAGCAGTCAAAAAAGCAAACAGAATGTTAGGAATTATTCAGAAGGGGATAGAGAATAAAACTGAGGATGTCATAATGCCTCTATACAAATCAATGGTGCGACTGCACCTTGAATATTGTGTGCAATTCTGGTTGCCCCATCTCAAAAAAGACATAGCTGAACTAGAAAATATAGAGAGAAGAGAACAAAAATGATCAAGGGCATGGAAGAGCTTCCATATAAGGAGAGGCTTGGTAGGTTGGGGCTCTTCAGTTTAGAGAAGAGATGACTGAGAGGAGATAGGATAGAGGTCTATAAAATCATGAGTGGTGTGGAACTAATAAACAAGGAGCAGTTATTTACCCTCTCAGCTAGTACTAGAACTAGGGGACACTCCATGAAACTCATGGGTGGCAAGTTTAAAACAAATAAAAGAAAATATTTTTTCACTCAGCGTATAATTGGGTTGTGGAATCTACTGCCAGAGACTGTGGTAAGGGCCAGTACTATAGCTGAGTTTAAAAGAGGTTTGGACAAGTTTCTGGAAGATAGATCCATTAGCAGCTATTAGCCAGACAGGATCAGGGAACATGACGGGAGCTGGGGGAGAACAACAGGGAATGGATCCCCCATGGTGACCTGTTAGGTGCTTCTCCTAAGCCACCGTGATTGGCCACTGTCGGAGACAGGATTCTGGGCTAGATGGACCATTGGTCCGACCCAGTATGGCACTTCTTATGTTCTTATGATACAGCATCTCCTGTGACATCACCACCTCCATGCCTTGGCAGAACCCGCAGGTAATACCTGAAAGTTCTGGTAATTTTTCAGGTATGTGATCGGTAGTCGAATACCAAAAGGGGGTACCTGGTGTAGGGGAGATCTGAGCGGCGGATGCTCAGACATGCATGCACCCCGTGCGCACAGATAGCAACATGGGGCAACTGCGCAATCTACGCTGCTGCAGCTCTGACTCCATCCCCCGGGCTGCCTGCGCACTGCTGCCCCGTGCAGCTTGCTGTGCCTACTGGGCAGGTGCGTGCCTGAGCCCCTGCGGCCTTTCACTGCAGCTCACATAGGCGCAGTTTGCGAGGGCCGCAGGATTTATCCCTTTCTGTTGTTTTTAAATCAGATACCAGTGTACCATTTTACCAGCCCATTCTAACGAAGAAACTGATTAAAAATGATAAACTGGTAATCAGTAAAATGCCCTTTTCTTTTCTTTTGTACCTAGGCACAAAGAACCCAAAATACCCTTTCAGTGAGAAATTTAACACTTTTGGTGCAACTACAGACCTTTTCATATGCGACGCCCCCCGCAAGTGGGTGACTGGGTGGGCAGAGAGGGGGGGTCTATGTGACCACCGGTGCGGATGGGTGGGAGTGCATGTGCGCTCCTGTGCTCCACCCATCTCCACCCATTGCCCATGCATGGAGGCACTGGGGGCAATGGAGGTGCCTCCATGCATGGAGGTGGGTGTGCATCCGTGTGATGGGCCGCACACGCCACCTCCCCCCCCACACACACACACACTGCAACACCACCCAGGTCCATTTTAAAAGGGCCTCAAGAGAGAACAAAACAAATTTTCAATGAACAAATAAATTGTTTGTGTCTTCTTCAATGCACCACAGCTATTCCAACAACAGAATGGCTACTTTCCCCAAGCAGAGTTCTTAGAAATGTAAAGGTCTTATAAAAAAGGCATCACATTTTCAAGTAACACGCTATCCTCATTTTTCTTTTAGGTCATTTCTGATATCTTCTTGTACGTCTCTTAGAAGAGGTCAGGAGTTCTCCAAGGAGACCATCCTCACAGCTTGACAGATGACACTTTCAACATTCTTGTCTTGTTTTTGGCTTGACTTTAAGCCTTGGAAATCTACTATCAGATGTTGTTAATCAAAGCTGTCTCCTTGATTACCATGGGGGGTCGAGCTTATTAGGAAGTTCTCTCACACTTACAGAAAACACAAGGGGCTTTCTTGAAAGGAGACACTGCACAATTTGTCATAGGCAAGGATAAAATGAACACAAAAGAGAGAAGATACACATACAAAGGATAAAGGGGACTATATGGTGTAAAAAACATATGAACCTTTATCAAAAGGAGAGCTGTATAAAGGAATCTCTTATTATTTCACACATTTTATTTCGGAATGTTGGCAATTTCTATACATTTCTGGGAGTTTTGCAAACTACAGCTAATGTGGAGTTCCCAATCATAAATGTTGAAAATGCTTGATTAAGGCTTTCAAAATGATGAGATTGTCTTGAATGAACGAACGAACAAACAAACAAACGAATGAATGAATGAATAATGTTTCTGCTGTTTTGTGTTTTTAATTGAAAGAAAGAAAGTCATTTTTTATACCAATTAAAAACACAAAAGAGCAGAAACGTCTTTCTTTCTTTCTTTCTTTCTTTCTTTTTAGGACATATTATGACTGCCCACTACAATCATGAGGGCTAGAAACTTGTTGGTTTTAAATGCTTTTAAGCCACAAAAGACAAAATAAAAACACAAAAGACAAAATAAAAATTTGATTTTTAATTCTAAAAAATAAAAATAAACAAATCATTATTTAAATCCCATGATCTCAGAAGACCTGACTCATGCATTCTGAACATCTAGTGCTAGGGGATACCCTTTCTGCCACATGGTTACATATGTCATCACAAAGACTTTTAGTGCATCTACTTCCGTGTGTAACCCTTTTCAGAAGGACTATTTAAGCATTTATTTGCGGCTAACTGGCCTTGCTAGGAGCATGAGAGGAAGCTGCTGGCCATCTGGAAGTTTCAGGGAGTGACTCTATAAGACTAAAGTGAGAGCTCAAAGAGAGATAATGAGGAAGGAGACTGGGAACTCCAGGATGGAAGTTCACCTCAAACCAGGTTACCTTGGAGATGGCTGGGCAGGTGGGCTAGGGCAGACTCCTAGGCTAGACTAGTGGTGGCCTAAGAAAGAGGAGTCTGTGACACTGACTGGATGTGTATTGAACTTCCGTTATTTATTTATTTAATGTATTTATTCAATTTAAAAAAATTATCCCGCCCTTCCCTATAAAAGGCTCAGGTCGACTCACAATATATATAAAATGTATTTTTAAGAAAAAAACAAAACTATATATAACAGCAGTAAAAGAATAAAATGCAAAGATACAAAACCCCACAACCTTCCCACAACCCGTCACAAAACCCACCCAATACCACTTTCCCCATTTCCCACTTCCAACCCCTCCTTGTAACCATACCTCCCCCTCCATCCTCTAGCTCTGCCCACCAAACATCTTTACAAAAAGGAAAGTCTTACACCACCCCCGGAAGCTTCTCAGGCTCCACCGGACCTCTGGGGGAAGGGAATTCCATAGAATCAGGCAGCATCCACGTACGCCTTCCTGTGAGCCCTCGCTGTACGAACAAGGCTAACAGATGATACGCACCGGGAGATGCTCCCGGCTGATTGCCAGGGCTGCAATTGGTGCGTGGCAGGACCGGCGGTCTCTCAGATATGTGGGGCCCAGACCGTTTAGGGCTTTACAGGTCAAAGGCGGCACCTTGAATTGTGGCTGGAAAGCTAAAGGAAGCCAGTGCAGACTCCAGAGCACTGGTGTAATGTGCTTTCGGTGCCACACCCCCAAAAGGAGGCAAGCTGACGTATCCTGCACTGGCTGCAGCTTCCGAACAGTCATCAAGGGGAGACCCACATAGAGCACTAATTAAACATTATATCCCCACCAGGGAGAAGAGCTCCCTGCATTTCAGATCCTATGGATCTGTGTGTTACACATACAGATCCATAGCTCCAGATTCATATGTGTATACGGATTAATTCGTAACTATCTGAAAATGGGTAGTTGTGGATTAATTTGAATCTGCAATTCCTCCCCACCCCCCCACCCCCACATAGAAGGGGCTGGCTTCAGAGTCAGCACTTGCCTGGGCCACGCCTGAACATCTGACGCCATTCCTTTGCGGTCCGCCGGGGGTGCCTTCCTGGAGGTCCCCCGTGTTAAACGGGGGGCCACGATGGGGAGGGCATTCTCGGTGGTGGGGCCGGGGCTTTGGAACTCCCTTCCGGAGGAAGCTCGCCTGGCCCCTAGCCTGTTAACATTNGGGGATGTTTTTAGTTCCCCCACCTAGTGATATTTATACTGTCTTTTGCCCTGTTTTTATATGATGGTGGATTTTAAAAAATGTTTTAGGATTTTATTGTGGATTTTAATGTTGTGAGACGCCCCGAGCTGCATTGCAGGAGGGGCGGGATAGAAGTTTATAAAATAAATAAATAAATAAAATAAATAAGGTAAAGCGGAAATGATTTTTTCCCCTTGAACTCCATCCCACCCCCCATAAACAGTTGATTCATCGCTTCCCCAAAGGTGTGGGAAATGCATGGGTTTAGTCCGGCATTTTTGTCAACATGGAAGTGCTGGAGGGGTCATAAAAGTGTAGAAAGTGGCAGGAAAACTATGAACAGTGCCAAGGAATGCATAGAAACGTGTTGGTAGAAATACATAAAGTTACAACTGGGTGGAAAGCATCCCAAATTTGAGAAGTAGCACAAAAATTTGGCAAGATTCCGGAAAAGTTACGCAAATCCCATCAATGCAGAAACATCAGATTTATTTTTTTATTTATTTTATTTATAATAAAATGTATATGCCGCCCTCCTGCTAAAAGCATCTCTTTAGTTTCAGCTTTGTTTATAACACAATTGAATCCCAACTTATCGGCATTTTACGACACTAGTGAAACACGCCATCTTAAGAGGGTCAGGGGAAAGTACTTTACCCAGCTGAAAAGTTTCCAAGGCTGTCCTGTTACAAGAGTGAAGGTTTTAGATGGATGATCTGCACTGGCACATTTCTATTCAGACACCATCTGTGAGGACTGACTACACGTCAGGCGAGCTGCTGGTTGCCAGGGTAAGCAAAGCAGAAATAGGACTGAGCAGCATGAAAGCCCTGTACGCTCATCTCTTCCTCCTCTTCCTTCTTTTCCTTTTATTCCTCAAAACAAACTTTCAAAAGATTCAGAATAAAAGCACGTTGTCCAAGCAAAAAAGAATGAAAGGAACATGCAGCAGGTGGTACAAAAATACCTGTGCCAGCCTGAGCCAACTGCCAGGCAGTTGAAAGGGAGAGTTGAGGACTTGCTGAAGGATCATCTTGAGACCAAAGTGAACATGACGGCTTTGACTTAAACAGCGGGGGACTCATTCTCATTTATATTAATCTCCCTGTACAATGCCTTGGGCTTGGGAGTTAATGAGACTTAGGTTCTTGTCCTGCAAGGAAAGTTGATTATTATTATTATAGACAGTCATTTTCTTTCCTCCATACAACGGGATGGAACAATAGAAACCTCATCCTAGCAGAAAACAGGGTGATCATCATAGCCACGTGCACCAGAAGGAGGGACAAAAGGGGCATTTGTGCGTGGTTGGAGTTCATACGGCCTCAACATTATGGAGTACCGTGATGTCATGGTACTTTCAAAGAAGCATGACCACATCTCAGAGGCAATCAAAGTCCTATTTATTTGCCCAGGCATTTAGCAGGCTGGGCTAGGAATTGTGGTATCATTTTATGGGTTTTTAAAATATATTTATAAAAAATGATACTATTTTAAGAGTTTTATTTTTAAATGATGGAGAAATGGCCATTTTGATTCTATCAAAATTTTTGTTCTTGTTTAGTTTGTTTTGGTTTTTTGAAACCGAAACAAGAACCGTAATTCTCGGAGAACCGAAACTGGGGGAAAAGAGAAACTGAAATTGGTTCCAGAGTCCTTCCTTCCTTCCTTCCTTCCTTCCTTCCTCTATCTCTCTATCTCTCTAATTACATGTTCTGAGCCTTTCTGGAAAGTACCGTGATGTCATGGTACTTTCAAAGAAGCAAGACCACATCTCAGGGTGATTTCAGACGTTACGGGAGACCTGTTCACCACAGTGAACCCCCAGGGGGGGTGAACAGAACAACCACGGCCTGGGGTGAAGAAAAGCCCCTAACAAACGTGACGGGACCGGGACCACGGCCGGGAACCGGGCCAACCCATCACGGACTGGGGCAGCACAACAGATGTGCAGCCAATCCCCAGCCATTGTCAAAACTCCCAAAAGGCACCGGGCAGGGGCGGGACACAGATATGGCTGCCTGAGGGCAAACAAAGCCAAGAGGCACACAAGGGAGCGCCCACAAAAGGGAAACGGGAAGGGAGGGGGGAAGGGGGAGAACAGGCTGACAGGTGCAACACACAGCACACGCACACACACAGAGGACCAGCAGCGGGACACACTGCACGATGACACGCCCGGGCACACACACACACACACACACCCCACACACACACAAGGGAAAGGTCAGGAAGGGGGGGCAGGGGTGCCCGGAGAACAGCACGGGGAACAACGGGAGGGACGAGGGGGGGCACAGCCAAGAGGCAAGGCACAAGCAGCATCAACCCCCACCCCCATAGCACCCCAGTCCACAGAGGCACCCCCACAGCAACATAGGCAGTCTAGGAAGGGGGGGCGGGACCCCCGGACCAAGGCACGATGGGGGCCCGCAATGCACAGCGACCCCGGTGGAGAGGGTCCAGGAGAAGGAAGGGGACTCCACAGTCACAGGGGGCCAGATGGAGGGCAGCCAGGTCTGGTGGAGCCCCCTGCAGGTTCAGCAACAATCCGACACACCCCCACCCGGGGAAGGAACATGGTCCAGTCTGGGGGGGCCCGAACCCCCAGGTCACGCAAGCACCCAAGAGGGGGGGGGTGCAGTCGGTGCTAGGGCCCACAGGAGTGGACCGGTAGCTGCACACAGGCGGGCCGAGAGGCCACACAGAGCGCTGCACCCAGCCACCGGGATGGGCAACTGGGGTGGGGGGGCTGGAGGGGGCCCAGGGCCACGGGCAGGGGCAGCAGCACCCCACGAAGCAGGCGGGAGCACACCGAGGCAGTGACACCAGGGCAGGAGCAGGCAGTGGGGACCGGGGGCCCCCCCAGACCGGGCCAGGAGCCCTTACAGGGGCATGACACCGGGGGGGCCGGGAGGAGCAGCAGGTGCCAGAGGCTGCCGCTGGGCCCCCCTGAGGCCCCAGGCCCTGGGTGCCCGGCCCGGTGAACCAGGTGGGGACAGTGCAGCAGGCCCCGGCAGTACCCCTGAAAGGACATGTAGTGGGCGATCAGGTAGTAGGCCTCGAAGGGATCAGGCTTGGTGAGAGCCAGCTGGATGTCCACAAGGTCCCACACCACCAACAGGGCCGACATCTCCATCGCGGAAGGCTCCGGCACACATCAGGCAGCAGAAGGGGGCCACGGAAGATGTCCCAGCTCCAGAAGCCGATGGTACACTGCCCCACGGGTGTGCTGGTACCCACGGGCCCCGTGAACACAGGAAAAGTAGGTCACAGCCAAGGCAGGGCCACCCTCAGCAAGGCACTCTGTGTAGGTGCTCAGACCGCACACCACCAGCGCTGACACGGTCTCCGACCCGGTCCAGGGCACATGAGCGCACAGCGTCTCC
>QEPC01004157.1:671136-695404 GCA_003113815.1 Sphenodon punctatus | reverse complement strand
TGTCCTACTTCATCAGCGTGCAGGGTGCCCGTGACATCCAGCTGCCTCCTCAACGCCTTCGTTCCATCTGTGGCCTGGGTGCTCGCGCCAACACCTGCTGCCTCTTCAGGACAGCTGGACCCCCTGGTACCTGCTGCTGCCCGCCTGCCTGTCGCTCCCTTGCCTGGGACCTGCTGCTGCTGCCCCGGCAAACTATAATACTGAGGTATAAATATTATAAATACTATAAATTATATGTTAAAAATGCTGTTTATATAATGATTATATAATGTTTTATAAGTTATAAAACATATAAATTATATGGTGAACGTACTATTCCCTTTTTATGCAGCGAGATCTCCCAGCCTTGTAAGACCCACCAGATAATGATATCACTCTTACAAAGCTGCGGGTCCTCACTGCATAAAAGGGGAATAGTGCATTCACACATTACAGAACTCCAGCATTTATAACACCTGGTATTATCTTGATCACAGCAAGAGGTTACATTCCCCAAACCTACCAAGCTAATCTAATGGACCTATCCGCCAGAATCATGTCCAACCCTTTCTTAAACTGAGGTCGCTTTCAAACAAGACGCTTAGAAGCGCCTCCTGAGCCTTGCGTTCAGAGGAAAGCCACATGGGGAGTGTTTACATGCTCCCCGCGCTACTGGAAGTGATGTATTGCCTGTTATCAGCAGCAGCTGGAAATGCCGGGCTTTGAAGAGACGCGTTCTGAAAGCCTCACTTTTCAGGCCTTGACCACATCTTCTGTCAACATAAGAACATAATTAGTGCCATACTAGCTTAGACCAATGACCCAATGAGGCTGCTTTTAAACGAGGGCGCACTGAAGCACCTCCCAAATGCTGCATTAAAGCAAAGCCGCCGGAAGTTACATTCTCCCCGTTGCCGGCGGCGGCTGGAGACACGGGGCTTTGCAGTGGCGCANGCCGGCGGCGGCTGGAGACACGGGGCTTTGCAGTGGCGCATTCTTAAGACTTCAATTATTAGGCTTAAGAACGCGCCGCTCCAAAGCCCCGTGTCTCCAGCCGCCGCCGCCGGCAATGGGGAGAACGCCACTTCTGGCGGCTTTACTTTAATGCGGCGTTTGGGAGGCGCTTCAGCGCGCCCTCGTTTAAAAGCAGTGTGAGACCAGCATCTGTCTTTGACAACAGCCAATCTTGGTTGCCTCGAATCTCAGCTCACGACAGTAAAAGGTTACGTCCCTCAAACCTACCTGGCTAATACCTACTGATCGACCTATCTTCCATAAACTTGTCCAACCCTTTCTTAAACCCAGCTATACTACTGACCTTGACCACATCGGGGAACAAATACCACAGCTGAACTGTACATTGAGTGAAAAAATGCTTTCTTTTTTTATTTTGTTTTAAATCTGCTACCCGTTAGTTTCATGGAGTGTCCTCTAGTCCTAGTACTATTTGAAAGGGCAAATGACTGAGATACATTTTTTGCACATGCACAACAAATTCCAACAAAGGTTTTTGGTTTGTTTTTTCCCATCTACCCTCAAGCAGGGATGGAAATACTCAAATCAATTATCCCCGCTAGCTGTAGCATAGTTCCATGCAGCAGTACCAAGGGCAGTGAACATTTCCTTTCTTGTTCATGCTAACGGTGCCTTCCACAGGGACAAGAATCTTGATAATTTTCTCTTAAATGCATTCACAGGAACAAGCATCATTGTTAACTCACTCTCAAAAGCCCCTGACTGCATTTGGTTTATTAAATGACATTAAATTCTGCTCCCTGTCCTTTGCGCACCCCCCTCCATTTGCATGCAAGAAAGAATAAAATGGATTTTCACCTTTTATCACAAAATGCATCATTAATGGTGAAGGGGGAGAATTAACAGCTCAGTAATTATATTCTAGCAAGCAGCAGAAAAACAGTAGCATGGAGGTGATGACTGGAGCTGGCAGGCAAGAGCCCACCAGGGACTCACAATCCCCGGGCTGCCGTGCAAAGGTAAAACAGGAGGTCATGGAGCCAAGCGCGTTGACGCTCAGATGAGTGACTGGGAATGGCATTCTGGGTTTGCCTGTTTATTCCCTAGCGATGGCTTTCAAGCAGAGTTTGCTTACCTTACATGCCCAGAGACGCGATACTCCTCACCTCCTCCTGCCCATCAAACAGTGCCGGAGCTACAAACACTGTCTCAGATCTAAAAATGAGTGCTGTAACCCTTCTGTTTATTTCTTATTTGTGGGCATTATTTAGAGTTCCATGTGGCCTTTAAGGACTTGGTCGATATCCATGACCAAAAATGGTGATTCGTATATTTCTTTTGTCATGTATTCCATTTTGGACTTTTTGATTGTGTGTTTTACTGTTTTGGTTGCATAATTTTGGGCAATTGCGTATGCACATCAGTGCAATTATTGCTCTTATTGTAATATTGCAAAATTGCATTACCCAAATGACATCCATGACTACTTACATACTTGATTTTTGTGGGTTATCTCTTTAATCCCCCTTTCCCCTCCCCCCCCCACACTTTTTCAGCAATTCTTCATGGACAATAATGCAAATATTGCCAAAATATGTAAACAAAATATTCAAATAACCCAATTGAAAAAAATAAATAAATGAAAAAACGAAATGGAATAATCAAAATGGATAATCAGCAGAATGAAAATGAATACTGGATATTACCTGAGCTTTGATTATCAGTTTGGATAGTGTAAGAAAGACTACATTAAGAAGGACACTGACAAACTTGGGCAGATCCAAGGGAAGGCAATAGGGATGTGCGAACGCGGTTCAGATGTTCAGGGTTAGGCCCGAATTCAGCCAGTTCGGTTGCCTGAAACAAATGGCCGAATCGAACGCCCAAAGCCCTGAACAGTTTGGCCGTGTTCAGATGAGTTCGGGTGCGTTCAAGCAGGAAAAAAACTGGTTGGCAAGCCCGGGGGGGATCAGAGGAGATGGGGTGAAGAGGCTTCGACTAGCAGCCAGCCTGCCCAATCACTATCCCTCTTTTCCTCAGACCACTGGCTTGGCAGTCTGTGATTGGCCACAGTAGGCTGCACAGAGCCGATGGGGCTTGTGGTAAGGCGGGTGCAGCAAGTAACAAAAGTAATTGCCCTCCCCCCCTTCCATATTGTTTTGAGCTAGCCACTGATCCTGTCAGCAGGCGTTTTCAGAACTCTCCTTCTCTCAGCAGTTTGTGTTCCTCCCAATCGACTGCCATCCTCCTCCTATTTCACCCATTTCCACACATTTACCTCCATAGTTTCATTTATTTAGATTACATTAGACAGATTGAGGTGTTATACCCGGCATCAAGAAGCAGTCACTCCAGCCCCAGGTTCTGGGGCCCACATTACAGGCAGGGAGTGCTGTCCATCCACGTCATCCAGAAGCTGCCACTCCAGCCCCAGGACTCACCCTCAGGGTTCTGGGGCTGTCATTCCACTCACAGGCAACTGTCATTCCACGGCATCAAGAAACAGCCAGCCACCCCAGCCCCAGGTCCCACCATCAGCGTTCTGGGGCCTACGTTACATGCAGGGAGGGCTGTCTATCCACGTCATCCAGAAGCTGCCATTCTAGTCCCAGGACCCACCATCAGGGTTCTGGGTCCTACGTTACAGTCAAGGGGAGCCATCATTCCACTTCATCCAGAAGCTACCACTCTAGTTCCAGAACCCACCATCAGGGTTCTGGGGCTGTCATTCCGCTCACAGGGAGCCATCATTCCACCATATCAAGAAACAGCCAGCCACTCCAGCCCTAAGACCCAGCATCAGGGTTCTGGGGGCAACGTTACAGTCAAAGGGAGCCATCATTCCACGTCATCCAGAAGCTGCCACTCCAACCCCAGGATCCACCATCAGGGTTCTGGGGCCGTCATTCCGCTCATGGGGAGCCGTCATTCCACTGCATGAAGAAACAGCGAGCCACTCCAGCTCCAGGACCCACCATGAATGAATGAATTTATTAACAGCATTCTGCCAAAAATAAGTACAATAAAATAATACAATCAATAAAAATATCATAACAGTGGGCATTTTTAGACACACGTTAAAGTTCCGGATGTCTCAATCTTCTGGGTTTACAAGTCCACAAGTAAGTTCTGGATGCATTTTTCACACACACACTGCCCTGAGGCAGTTCCTGGAGGCATTCTTGAAACAAACACTGCCCTGAGGTAGCCTAAAGTAGCCACAGCTGTAGACATGACAAGCTGCCATGGAAACCAAGTGACCACAGCTGTCTGGAGCAAGCAGTTTACCAGGAGAACTTTTTACACACAGAAGTTCAAAGAGCAGGATGTTTAAGATCTGGGTGAGTGATTTAGACACACAGAAAGTCCATGAAGGATGTTACAGCAAACATCCAGGAGAAATGTGTGTGTAAAAACACCCAATGAAGCACAATCACTTTATCTAAGCATGTCCTTTTGCCGATTACAAACAATATGTGCAAAACCAGCTAAGACATTCATACCTTAACTGAGTTGTTTTTCAAAATCCATATAGTCTTTCCAAATTGGTAAACATCTTGAGTGAGTTCCTCCACTAATGAACAAAGATATCTTTTCCTCAGATCACTTGTCTTGGAACAGGTCCACAGAAAGTGGACCAGATCTTCAACACCACCCAGATCACAAGAACATAGCCTTTCATTAAAGAGAATCTTGCCCCAGAGTCCTATCTGTGCTTGAATACCTAGCTGATTAAATCTAAGTTTTGTAAGCATCACCCTATAGGGAAAATAATAAATCAAGGAAAGTTATGCAGGTACCCTCAATTCATCCATAATGTGGATGTACATAGGTGCACAACGTAACATTCTGATCTTAGCTACATCTTCTTTTAACGAAATATCTTTTAGTTGTTGATCAATTAGCTCTCTCTCAGAGGTGATTGGAATTTGATCAGAATACAACCATCTATCGCCTAGAATCGACAAGTATCATCCGTATACCTATCAGCCAAGGAAACCTGATCTCTTGTCCTCCTATGGCATCCAGGAGTACATGTTTACGGAATGTCCTTGACAATAGTGACCTAATCCTTAAGCCAATATTGAAACATAAAAAGTCTAGCAGACAATTCAATATTTGTTGATCCGGTTTCTAACCCGACCATAGGAGCTGGAGTCCCTGGGTATACTGTGAGTATCTTCCTCAGTAAAGCAGATTGCGCCCTTAATTAATGGTTTGTTGGAACACAGCCTTATGGGCCCTGTCACTATTTTTCAGGCCATCATTCCTTCTGAATCCCTCCCTTCCACACATGCTTCCATGTTTGTTGTGGGGTTTCCAAGGGTCAGGGAGCAGAGGTAGTTGGGAATGGTTAGCATATGACCTGTACGTGTACTTCTCTTGAGATACTGGAGATGGCCACTGTCAGAGGCAGGATCCTGTGCTCAATGGAGCACTGGTCTGACTAGAGTTGAGACAAAAGCAAGTGCTCCTGTTCCTAAGGGAAATACCGACCTTTCGGCAGTGCTTGTGAGTGTCTGTCAGTACTTTGACAGTTTCCAGTGATTCCGTACATCTGCCATTTTTTTTTATTTATTTTTTTGGTCACTTTCTGGGACTTTTTCCCTCACTTTCCTCACTCTCTGGGACTTTCCATCATTTTTCTCACTTTCTACTACTTTTTGTTATCTTCTGGGATTTTTTTCCTGTCACTTTCTGGGAATTTTATGACAGTTTAACAGCCATTTTAAAATACATTTACAGCAATTTCCAGCACTTCCCCGGTGCTTAGCCAGCAAAGTTTCATCTCCACAGCCTCCGGGCATCCATGCAGGGCACACACAGGGCTTGGGACCGGCCCATGGTTCAATTTGCAAAAAATAATGGAAAATTGCGAAACCAGCAGGAAAGCTGGTACGTTTCTGTGTAACACAAATCTTAGCGAATACCCTACTTCTAATGGAAGCAGAACTCACCAAGATTTTTAATTCCAGGTCTAGATCTGACCCAGTTTGACACTTCTTATGTTCTTCTCAATAGTGCTCATAATTTGATTAATTCATTTTGGGATAGATGGTTCAAACCTGACAGGTTTGCTCATTTTGGCAAGGACTCATTTCAGCTCCACCAAAGGATCATTTCCCTAACAGTGATGTCCCATCTGTATAATCTCATTCCGTATTAAAATATGGAGCGGATGTTAAACTGTAGCAAGAAGGAAGAAAGAAAAGGGAAACTAGATTCCTTGAGTCTCTCAGGATGTGACCCTTGGGATGGTTTCCAAATTGTGGAATTTGTTGGCAGAGGAGGTTTTCATAAGAATCTAAGAAGTGCCATACTGGGTCAGACCAATGGTCCATCCAGCCTAGCATCCTGTCTCCAACAGCGACCAATCATGGTGGCTTGGGAGAAGCACCCAACAGTTCACAATGGGGGATCCATTCCCTGTTGTTTCGCCCCAGCTGCCATCATGTTCCCTGATTCTGTCTGGCTAATAGCTGCTAATGGATCTATCTTCCAGAAACTATTACTTGTCATGGCCAGTAGTATAGCTGCAATTAAAAAGGAATCGGATACATTCTTGGAGAATAGGTCCATTAATGGCGATAAGCCAAGTAGATTACAAGATGGAAACCTCTTACTGTTGGGAGCGGGGGGTGATCAGCAGGGAATGGATTGCCCATTGTGACTGCTGATACTTCTCCCTTGTGACTGAACTTGGCCACTGTTGGAGACAGGATGCTGGGCTTGATGGACCATTGGTCTGACTCAGTGTGCCAGTTCTTATGTTCTTATGGTTATTGCATGACATGTGACCTTTTGAAGAGAATGAGAGGGGCACCAAGGAGAAATGCTGGCACTAAGGAGATAGTGGACCATGCCACTAGTATCAAAACACACATGTGCGGTCAATATTGCTACAGATTTAATTTCTTCTGGTTTATATTTATAAAAAGCAACCACAGCCACCTATTCCAGCATCTGTTCTGTAAATTAAAATCACAGCTGAGATTGCAATTTTATTGTTATTTTTATCTTTTTTAAAAGGCCATTCAGAAATCTATTCCTCGCAGCCCACGCTAACCTTGGGAGATTAATAAAGAGATGAGAATGAGACTGGGTTCATTGTTTTGTTTTGTTTTCAAAAGGAGAGCTTGTTCCCTGGGCAAGATTAGTTTAGCATCCTCCCACTGCTCCAGCAATGATGAGAGGTTGCTGTGGCGACAGTAGACATCTTTAGACATAACGTCAATGGGTGTCTGAACGCGTGTTTTGACCTTGGTCTGAACACCGGTTTGACCCTGTGTTCACCATGTGGCACTTCATGTTCTTCACAAGAAGACACACAGTCCATCTTCTGGGCAAATCAGTATTTTGCTCGCCACCCGATCTCGCACGCAAGCGCTGCCACCTCGTTCCCGTGCTGTACCTGCTCACACACCACGCAATAGCATTAGACACAACATTGACCATGGGTTCAGCCGGAACACGAAAATTGTCCTTGTGATGCAATGGTGTTCACATGGCGTGTTCAATAGGTGGCGAAATTGGTGTTAGGATTGTTATGCTGCTTTACACACAAAACGGCCAAACACGTGCTTAGGGGTTTTGACACCTGATCTTTGTTATGTCTAAAGAAGCCCAATATATTCTTATTAACTGTCTGTCCCTAACAAACGCAGGGGAGAATGTATGGCCTAGCTGGAAAAAGCACACACTATGCATCTGAAATACTGTTGGTGGAGGAAGAATTTTTAAAATTGCATTAATAATTGTCCAGAATTTCCTCACTGTCTTCCCTCATCTTGCATGTTGTTATATTTAGACCAGAGATGGGTGAAGTTTGCAAACCCAAGAGCCACACACCAAAATGTTCATATCACTAAGAGTCAAAAGATGGCATTACATAGATCATAGCTTCCCCCAAATTCTGCCCTCCCCTTCACATCAAAGCTCTGGCTCCCAGGCAGTCTGATGGGTTTGAGCAAATGAGAACAATAGCTCAAGTGGTAAGAGTGCATAATTTGCATGTATAAGGTCCCAGGTTCATTGCCTGGCATCTCCACTTCAGGATTCCTGGTAGTAGGTATGGGCAAACACAGTTTGGATGTTCAGAGTTCAAAACAAACTTGGTCTGTTCAGACATCCCAACCAAACAGTTCGGGGGCAGGAAAAATATCTTTCCAGGGCCAAAAATTGGGTTTTGATTTTGTTTCGCTATTTTTGACCATTCAGCCAAGTTCGGCCAAACCGAACTTGGCTGAACTGAACCATCGAACCCGAACTGGGGTTTCGAACTGAATGACCGAACATCCAAACCACGTTCTGTTCGCTCATCCCTACCTGGTAGCACACCTGGGGGAGGCCTCTGTTGGGGGCTTGAAGGGATCTCAGGTAACATTCCTGGATGGCCTCTGCCAGATACCCTGAAAGAGTCAGATTTGGACCTGAATTTGAAACCCCTGCTGCCATCTCAGGTTGTGAGAATACTGGGCTAAGATGGACCATTGGTCTGACTCAGTTAGACAGTTTAGTTTATTTTAATTTTAATTAGAATGCAATCCTAGAGGCCCTAATAAACTGCATGTACACAAGGTGCAGTGTATTTACGCTGGTGCGTATGTGTGCACAAATGCCCCATGCGCAGCAACCCTCTTGGTGCAATGGTGTGCCCCTGCCAATGTGACCCTCCCAGACCCCACACACCCCATAGCTGGGGGGATGGGACAGGAGCAATGCTCCATCCCCCCACAGCTGGGGGGATGGAGCAACCCACCATTCCCCAAGCGGTGGGGTGTATGGGTTCTGGGAGGGGTCGCATTGGCAGGGACGAACTGTTTCTCCAAGCGGCCTGCTGAATGCGCGGGGCACATGCATGCATGTGCACCCACCACCTGGTCTGGTATTGCATTGGCCAATGCTATATGCTATATTTGTTTCTTCCCTAATCGGTGATCCATCAATCTCTTACTCCTAAGCAAGAGACACAAGAGCCCCTGTAAGGATATAAAGTATTGGGGCCTCATTGATGGATATGATGGATCTGCTCTCAGCATGACCAAATGCTGAGAAAACTATAGAACAGTGGGTGATAACAGACATCACCATGTGGCATCCGTCCCACGCTAGAGAGGGAAGGGTGTTCCCCAGCCAGGTACACTCTGACCACAGGAACAAATGTTCCTGAAGCCACCCCTGTCTGGGGAGGAAGGATGGGAGGCAGGGAATAATAATAATAATAATAATAATTATTATTATTATTATTAATTATTAATTATTAATTATTAATTATTAATTAGTAATTACTATTTATTATTCAACAATTACTAAGTATTAATTATTGATTATTGATTATTGATTATCGATTATTGATTGTTGATTATTAATTATTAATTATTAATTATTGATTATTAATTAGTAATTATTAATAATTACTTATATTTTTGGGCCATAGGCCGTAACAAAATCACAATCACAAAAAAGCAATGCATAAATAATAATATTGCAAAAAACTATCAACAGTTATAAACAATAAATCATAAATCATTTAAGGTTGGCTAGCCCTTCCCAGGGCTTGTGGCAAAAGTAGATGCCCCAACCTATTTACAAATTTGATCAGAACCAACACCAAAGAGCAATTCTAAAATGACTATAGACAAGACCTGGGCCATCGGGGGAATAACTATATTTTCCAGAACTAAGAAATAAATGAATTTCCTAGCTCAAGGCCTCGTCAGAGCCGGCCGGAGCATCATACCCTCTATGTATTTTATCAATTCGTATGGAAAAAATTGCAACTGCCCTAGACCTGGCAGGAATTCTGTCTCCTAATAGATAAATTAGCTGCTGGATTTTAGCGCAAAACACTTCCAACCCCGTAGTACCTATAAGTTGGCAATGAGCCAGATCATAAAAGGGGCATGTAAGTAAGTAGTGTTCCAGATCCTCTATCCCATGCCCCCAAGGACAAAATCACTCTAAGTAGGGGATCCCCTGGTATCTTCCCAGCAACACGGCTGACCGCATGGATTGGAATCTGAGTCTAGTAAAGGCCTGTCTCAGCTCAGGGTGACTAAGAGACCATACATATGAAGCCCCATCCCGAAGAGGGTCGACACATTTATAGAATGGAGAGATATTACTCCCACTAGCCTGTTATCGCAATTTTTGTCTATCCTGATCCCATATACGTTGTTTTACCTGTTTTATAACCTGTGTGCTAGTGAGATCCTGCAAACAAAACTCAGATAATCCCAGGTAAGCAAGTCGTTGCCTAATCTCAGCCCACCAGATATTCAGGCCACTGATTGAGTCTGTTTGTTTCTCTTTTATCACTAACACCACTAGGGAATCTTTTGGGGAGGGGAATGATGTGCAGTCACTCAGCGTAATTTCTGACGTTCCTCCTGCCCCCCTTCCACCATGACAGACATCCATGGCTGCCTATTAAAGGCAGCCATGGCTCATCACTATGGCAACCTCCCTAATGCCAGTAGGAGCCGGGCTAGAAAGACATGTTCCTTCCCGGTTTGCCTGCTCTGTCCCAGCCAGCCGGGAGCCCACATTTCCCTCCCGGCTTCTACATGTGGAGCGTTTAAACCAAACCCACATCTGGAAGGCCTGGAACAAATGTTGTGGCAGCACTCTGGCCTAGTGGGGCAAACTGGGCCAAGCTAGGCTAGTGTGCTGTCTGTTTCCACCAAATGTGTCATAACTCTAAGCCACCCTGGGCTGCCTTGGCAAGAGGGGTGGGGTAATAAAGGCTTTAAAATTAATTAATTAATTAATATTTAAATAAAGGGAAATATTAGCAACGCATTCAGAGTCATGATTTGATTGTTTCCTGGATATCAGCATTAGCCTGGAAACCAACTAAATACACAGGCCGGGAAATTAATATAATCTTCTTGAGCGGTTCCTTGCTTAGTACTCCAATATCATTACTTAAAAATCAAATGGCAATATTTAATTTAAACAGTACAACACGTGAGAAAGTAAGCCCATTGAAATTATTATTTTCTCCTTAAGAGAACAAGCTTTAAAAGCCCATTAAAATATAATTACTACCCTCCCCCTCCAAAATGCAGTTCACATTTCCTTGTGATAAGCTGCAGTCTCTGGGTTTGAAACTTGACTTGCATTGATTCAGAATTACGGAGCAGCATGTTTTTGATAATAAGCAGGGGGATCTCAGATAACAGCCTGAGTGACTCATCAGGCTATGATGTTTCGTCTGGAAAAGTGTGTTTATCTGAAGGGCTCTTGGGACTAATGTGGTTCCTCTTCAAGGCCTGAAGAAGCAGGCAAAAAGCTGGTGTCCTGGAGGTTGGCAGGATAAACACGACTTTGTGATTTGCTAGCAATTGTAGGGTTGGATTTCGCTACAGAATACACTGTTGTTGTGAGGTCAGATTAGGAAGCTTTTACCTTAAAATGAGTTTACATCACTAGCCAACGGAAACTTTCATTAAAATGATGTGCCTGGAACCGTTAGTGCTGAAACAGGGAGTAGAATTAAGATTCATGGGTATTTACTGGGCATAGAAATTCTGAATTTGGATAGAATAGAAATGGCCCAAGGATGATTGTTTTGTTTTTTAAACCAATTGCAATTCTTTTTCAGTTTTGGCGTTTTGGGTTTTTTGGGTTTTTTTCCTTCATTTTTTTTCTCATTGACTTCAGAAAATTCATTGAAGTCAATAAGAAAGAAAAAAAAATGGATATAAACCCCCAAAAAACAAAATTAAGAGGGCTGGCAACTATTGTAGCTGCTTCCACCCATATTTGTTGCTAAAATGCTCTCACTGCCAAAAATACGACATGTGGCAATAACAGCTCCCTCCCTTCTAATCCAAAGTAGCCCTAATCTCAACCCAACTATGGAAGAGATTGGGACTTCTGTATTTGGGTTGGAGTGCTGCTCTTCCCCAACCTCCATCAGAGTCTTGCAAGGAGGGCGTTCTGCTGTCAAATAGCTGAATGGGGACAACAGGCTCCCCAGTGCTGAGTCTCACCCCCAAATAAACTTGATTGAATAAATTTGTGTGGGGTCTTTCAGATTAGGTGTGGAAGAGGTGATGGAGTGAATTCCCAGCAAGAAGAGAAATGTTGGGGACCACCCCTGGCAAGTTCAGTTCTCTGGTGGACGTTCAGTGATGGGCGTTCCTACAATTGTTGTGGCTGAGTACACGGACCCATTTTATTTCACATTTCGTGTTTGTCTAAGGGCTGAAACCAGCATAGGAAACAAATGCTGAATTTGTCAACTCAGGCAAATCCATTTCATTTTTTTAATGAAATAAATATGAAGCAAAATTTGCTTCCTGCTCCATTTACAATACCCAACTATTTGTTTTGTTAACTTCATTTTCATTAGGGTCTGGACCCAGACTGGAACTTGTGATCCCCAGAGCGCCAGTACAGTACAAACCACTGGCTCTCAGGCCTTGCTTTTTCATCCTGGCTCTCTGCCATACCCCTTCACCTGTCTGGCTCCAGTTTTGCCATGCCTCACAGCTTCCTGGCTGGTTGAAACTGTTTGTGTACTTGTGTGACCTACCCTCAACCTCCTTACCCAAGCAAGTTTGACTGCTTCTTTTAAATCACTTATTTTGTTAATTCAGTTTTGGTATTTGGTTAAATTTTGAAAAATACCTGCAGTACTACTAAATTTAACGAAATACAGCCGTTGGAATCTCAGTACTCAGCTCAGTAATGTCAGGTACTAACTGGTACCCAATTCATGCTAATTGATACTCAATTCATGCCCAATGGGTTGCCCGGTTTACCAATATTCCAATTTCCAGTACTGTTTTTCTGGATTACTGTCACAGCCTGAGTTTTTCATACCGAACTACTGATTGGTAATCAGTAAAATGGTAAAGCAAAACATGATTGCCTGGTATTTGGGACAGGTAATAAGGTACCTGATCAGTACACAGGGACCAGACTGGCGGTGTGGCACAATACTCAAAGTTGTGAGTATTACCTGTAGGTAGCCAATGTGCTACAGTTTAATCTCTAAACAGAATAAACAAATAGATGAAGTACAGATATTACCTGAACAGAAGCAGAATTAAGAAACAAAACTAATACTCACAATCTTGGATATTCTGCCACATGACTGAAAATGTGAATTCTATCCGCAAACATGAAATTGCATACTCCCATTTCAGTCTCAGCTTGTCTGCAAATCTAGGCAATTCAGGTGTAGGGGCGGGTGGGATTTCCCTGCATGATCAGAATTCTACATGCTTCTCCCTTTTAAAATTTGCGTGGGAGTATAATAAGTCTCTGGAGGCAATGAGCTATAAGGTAGAGAGGCAGAACAAAACTACCATGCAGCAAGGAATAATGGGTAAATAAAAACAGCATGGGAAGGTGTGTGAGTTTCAGAAAGAGGGATTCGGGCAGGGCTGCAGCGGCAAAAAAGAGTTTTGAATTGAGGCTCCAAGGGAGAATTTGCTGCTCAGGGTATTATTGTGTTTCCCATGGCTCTGTGTGAGAGCTCTTTGTGACGTAAAGGGGCAATCATTGCTGTCAGTCAGTCATTGATGAAAATAGGTGGGTGGTAATCCGGAAAGAATAATGGCCCACAGACCCAAATTCTTTGCTCACTAATATCAGTGTAATTCAGGAGAAGTAACTTTGAAGACAGTGGAATTAAATTTCTCTAAAGCAGAAGAGAGTGAATAGGGAATTCAGGACCTGTGATTCAGAGAAAACTTTGATTGACCCGCAGAGACAGTGAAAGCCGCATAAAGGTAGGCTTCCAAGCAGGCCTGCAAGGTGGGTAGGGGCAACCGCCCAGGGCCCCACGCTTAGGGGTGGTGGTGGAGGTGGTTATGGGTTTGGGGATGATTTTTATTTATTTAAATAATGTTTAAAGTGAGGAAGAAGAAGGCAGAGGCTCCGTCTCTCCCTAATGCCAAAGGCCCCCTCTGCTGCCTGCCTGGCTGTTTCAGCCAGGGGAAATGAAGGAGAGGTGGGGCCTCTGCCTCTCTCTCCACCATTTCCCCTGGCTGAGACTGTGAAGGCAGCGGGAGGGGGTGAGCCCAGCGCGGGCTGAGACAGGAGGTGGCAGCAACAGCAGCGTCGGCAACAGATCAGGTGAGTCCAATTCAGTCAGAATCCGAATGGCCGCTCCGGCTTGGGGATGGGTGGAAGGGAGTGCCCCTCTGCCCATCCCCAATCCTAGGCCCGGGAAGCACGCCACCGCTGCTCTGGGGAGCACCCCTAGGCCTGGCGGCATCTTTGTCACCGGAGGAAGATACAGAGCCCCACATTTCCTTCTCGCCCGGGGCCTCGCTTAGGGTAAGACCGGCCCTGCTTCCAAGTAGATCAAGAAAAATCCTGTATGGGGGTGTAGCTATCAGGGACTGGGGGGAAGGGGCCTCTCTGAAGCCTGGGCATGCACTCCTGGAGTGGTGAGCACCATCAATAGAAGAGCATTTCTGACTCTCTGCTGCAAGTCTGTCACTTTTGTTTGGTTTCATAGGGTCTCCCCTGCCAGGGACTCTCTTTAGGACCCTGTGGGATGTACAAATACCCTCTAGCCAGCTGCTGTGGCCCTGTTCATGGTGACAGATTTCTGGTGGGCGGTGGCAGGTAGCTTCAGAGGTATTAATATGTTTAGCTCTGAAGGTATACTCCTTAAAAATTCAAGTTATCAGGGTACAGAATTTGGCTTATTCAATACAAGAATCAATACATTTATTAGATCTGTGGCTCGAGCTCAATCAGGGTGGGCTCCACTTTTGTTGAATCCAGCCATTCTAATCCATCTTGGCAAAATGCGGACCAGAACACAATCGAGTCCATGGGTAATTTCAGATGTGCTGGGCCCCTAGGCCCAATACGCTGAAATCTGGACCTGGATCCATTCTGGATCGCAGACCGTGATCAGACTAGCCATCCTTTAGACTTGCCGGTCTGATCGCAGTGGGGAATCGGAGAGGGGGAGGGCTGTGTGGTGCGACGTGTGGCCGCTCAGCCCTGACCCCCCCCCTTGCGTTCCCATGGCCGCCTCTCCTCAGGGAGACGGGCGGGCGCAACAACCAATCAGGCCGCTGTTCGTCCCGGATCATGGCCAATCTAACTACGGTTCTGGAGGTGAGGCCGGCCTCACCGCCAGAACCATGGTCAATTTGATCCGTGTTCACTGTGGTGAACATTTAGCCAGGAGCAAACAGACGTTCCTGAGATTGCTGCCACCACATCGAATCCACTGTTGTTCAGTGTGGTTAGCAGCATTCCCATCACGTCTGAAAATACCCTATGTTTTGCCAGAGATCCAGACTGGTGTTTTCTCCATAACTCCCATGCACAAAATGGCAGCCTCCTGCAGTTGGAAATTTGCATGAAGTTCTTTCATGGTTTAAATCTATGGCAAAAATCCGTCTGATGTTCTGGAAATGTGAAATGTCTCCGTGAAGACAAAATAACTGTTCCAATTCAGCCCTATCTTAGTTTAAGTGGATGCCAATGTACCATGTACAATGTTTTAAAAATGCATTATTCTCTAAGTACTCTGGGTACTGCTTATTATTGTTATTGTTGTTATTATTATTAATTATCAAGGCACTAGCGTGCCTGGTTAGTTAAGGCAGGGCACTGTTAATGTTAAAGCCTGAACATTCTACCCCCTTTAATATAGCGATGGGTTTAGGTAGCACCATGAAATTGTGTTATGAGGATGGGTTACTAGACAGGTTGCTTCTGCCTCCAAATCATCCAGATCTGATGAGAAATGAATGAGATACAGTGTTTAAAAAATTGAGGTTTTTTGTTTTTTTTGGCAGTTTTCTTGTACTTAGCGACTGTTTGGATTCGGGAACTCTGAGTGTTAAATAGAGTTTGGAGAGAGGGTGTGATGTTCATAGAAAATTCAAGTGTGTTGCTGAGGGGTGCGTTTGAAATAGTAATGAAAGAAATAAAGCATGGAATGTATCCCCTTTTGTGGGATTTAAGGGTCCATTGAAGTCAATGCATAGAACGTTGATATGGCCGGAACGTTTGAAGCCTAGCTACCATTAAGCAGAATCTCCTTTGCAGCATTGTGGGCAGAGGGGAGCGGGGGAGGAAGTTAAAGCGTTGCCTCCAGAGTAAAGCCTGTAATTTAGCTGTCCCACATTGTCCCCAAAATGCCGCAACACATTGAGTTGCAGGACAAAGTCAATTTGCTGTAACAAACTGAGTTGCTAAGCACCTGTAGCATGGTCCTGTAAACCCTCACGTGGACTTTCAGAGAGCATAGGAAAGAGCATTGGACAGAGATTCTGTAGAACTTGTGGAGACTGACAGTGAGTCTCACCGACAGTCTCCAAAAATGTCTTGCTCTAAACATTGGTGCATTGTGTTAGGCGGCAGAGTAAATAAACAATTGTATGCTGAAGTCCTCTCCTTGCCCTGACCTAGGGACATTAAGGGATGGGCAGGCAAAGGGAAAAATAGTACGGAATATTTTACGATCAATGTCGCATGAGGCGTCTCAAGGAGGTGTCTCGAGGAGGAGATGGAATGACGGAGCAGGTTGGTTACAGGAAGTTGGATGAGTGTTTTGCATTCAGCTCTCCTCATCCTTGTTCCTACTTGTAAGATAGATTAGGAATTTCTGTCTCCTGACTGTGTCTTCTGCCAGATACTCTCTGTTACGACACAAATGTCTGCAGAAATAATTTGAGCGCATATTTGGCTGCCCACCTTGCTCAGCAGTCTTTGCGGAGGCAGGGGTGAGGGAGAAATAACCCCCACTTCCTGCCTGACCGCCTGTCACCTGTAAGGGTGCGGACGAGCAGAGGACTTTGGCAGGCAATTGGAAATATATTATGGAACATTTTAAGATCTATGTCCAGTGAAGCGAATACCTGTTTTCACATCTTTGAATAACCAAGAAATGAGACAGGCAATAGGGAATATAGGAAATCATGAGTCATCGTTTTTTATTATTTTTAAAACATTCTTCAATATGTATTACAGTTACTTAACACTCTTTCCTCACGCCATGGCTTAAATAGAAATAATAAACTGGAAAAATATAGTTCTCTTTATTCTGGTGTTTTAACTGACAAATAGGGATGATTAATTAGCCATATGTTTCTTCTCTGGATTAGACATTCATTCACCCAATCTACAGAAAATAGTCCTTTCTCGATGTATTATTTCACAGCATACTGGAAATCATACCATTGAGCAAGTTCATATAAATTTCATGATGCATGAGTCATGATTTAGCAGTACCTTTCAATAATTTATTTCAGCAATAAATCTGAAATAGTATGATTTACTAGCATATTTCAGTAATAATTCTGCATTATTTCCTACAGATGAACAAATAACTAGAGAAAAAGAATTCAAAATTTTGCACATTAAGAAAACATGAAAAATAAATAAATGATACAACATGACTAGACTCTCTTATACTTTCAGGTGTAACTGAAAAACAACAACAACAGCATTTTTTTGTATCAGATATTGCGTCAAAACATATTGTATCAGAACTAATGTTGTAATTAATGTCATAAAAACAACAACAACAAAAAAAACAGACCCAAAAAGCCGCAATCAGTCTGCAGAAGAATGCTCACAACCATCAGAAATCATATTACGACAACGTAAAATCATTTATCAAATAATAGCTCTACAAACTCAATGTGAGTATGCAACAAGGATGAGTATGCCCAGAGGGAGGACATGTTGACAGTTTGTTTTCAAATATTTATAAGGGTGCCATAAAATTTACTAGTATGTAATAGTAGTAGTAGGTAGTATGTAATACCTAATATCTCTGTTTCTGATTATTTCTGATTGATTTACGATTATATCATTGATTTGTTTATATTTCTACATTACTCATAGTAAGTAGGTAAAATTGTTGTTTTATGTATGTCCCTCTTTGTTCATTTCCCTGTTTATGTCCCTCTTTGTTTATGTCTCAGTTGCCTGTTTTTCACTTTATATCTAGTCATATTAGCATGTCTTTCTACAATTTATATATCTATATCCATATCCAGATCTATATATCTATATATATACACACACACTGATAAAAAAATCTTATAAATAACAAATATATCTATTGATATAGAAATATATTTTATAAAAACCATACTAAACTGTTTTTATCTCATAGTTCAAAGAATAGAAGCACAACAAAAAGCATTAATAAAAGACCAAAAAGAAGAATTCGAAACAATAAAGATCTGAGAAATCAAAACTGAAACCAAGACATAAACACTAGAGAAAATAATAATCATGAAAAAAAGGAGATATTATAATATTAAGGTATTTAGTAATTTAGTTGAGTCACCCAAGGCCCGAGCCCAGACCCTCTATAGTCAATACCACTGGTCCTCTGGTAGGGTGCTCTCTCTGACCGTTTTTATACAAGCAGGATTTCTTCCGCTCTTTAAACATGCGGCACTGGGAAAAATCCATGGGGGGTGGCTTTAGACACTCTTCCATGAACTGGAAGTCACCCGGGCATCATTAGAAACAACGGCACCACACAACTCTCGGGTGTTTTGAGATGCAGTTTAGATAAGACCTCAAAATCAAGGTCTTATCTACGCCGCAACTCAAAACACCAAGGAGTTTCACAGCATCGCTGTTTCTAATGGTGCCTGGGCAACTTCCAGTTCATGGATGAGTGTCAAATACCTCCGCCCCCCATGGGGGATTCCCAGCACCACAGGTTTAAACTGAAGGAGAAATCCTGCTTGTATAAAAACGTTCTCATTGTGTGAATCCTTCTAGCACCAGGCCAGTAGCTCACCAACTCATTACCCGGGGTCATTTAGGGTAGTAACTGGGTCAGTAGGGATGGGCGAACGCGGTTCGGAAGTTTGGAGTTCGGGACGAACTCGGCCTGTTCAGATGACCGAACCGAAAGTCAGAACCGAATGCTCGAACGGCCAAAAAGTTCAGAAAAGTTCAGAAGAGTTCGGATGAGTTTGGGGGTGGGAAAAACATGACTGGAAGGTGGGGAAAATGTAACTGGAAGTGGGAGGCAACTGAGGAGCAGACTTCCTGGCACCAGGGGCGGAGACCAAGGGTGGTTTCAGGGTAAAAAATAATAATAATTCGAATTCGGTTTCAGTATTGATAGCGCTATTTTCGGTTGTTCGGCCAAGTTCGGCCAACCCGAACTCCGCTGAACTGAATAGCCGAACTCGACCTCGGATTTCAGACCAAACTTCTGAACGTCCGAACCATGTTCAGTTCGCCCACCCCTATTGGTCAGTTAAAAGGAAATACGAAATAGAAAGAGCTTTGAGTTTAAGAGAAGTCCATCAGGGAGTGCAGTATGATGGAGGAAAACAGTCCACAAGGAATAGGTAGTAGAACTAACTAGAGCTTCCAACCCCAAGAGATGATACAGTGATGACCAGCAGGACTAGAGACCCTTAAGTGCAAGCAGGGTGGAATGGCAAATTTTGCAAGGTAGCAGGGTGGCGAGTAATTCAGCCAAGGCATGGTGTGGGGACCAGGCGGACAGAGAGTGAGACATGAAAGGAATTACTGCATAGAAGGGAGAGCAGGAGATTTCTGTTAACTTGTGAGCCCAACCATAGGACGATCCTGCCAGTGTGATGGTGAGAGACAGGAATCAATTAGGCTTCTAGGGAGACATAGGGTATTTTCACATGCCCACCACACTTAAACTCACCCCGGGGTGAGCCCCCTCACACGGGGGTGGGGTCTGCCTGGCCACTAAACAAATGTTTAGGAAGCTACATCTGGGGAGGGGATGTGGAGAGGATGGTGGATGTGCGGACATGAGTCCACGCCCCCTGTGTGTCATGTCCCCTGGATGTGCGGACATGACCCCGCCCCCTGTGCTCCTCAGAGCGACCCCACCTCCTCCCTGATGGGCAGATGCAGTGGTCCATGAGACCATTGCATCCTCCTGGAACCACTCTGGCCACGGGCCAGGGTTAGGTGGAGTTTGTCATCAGATGTGATGTCCCGTTCGGGTCACCTGCCCCAGACTATTGCAGGGCTTAACACAGGATATGTGCTGGCCGGGAGCCCAGCACACATCCTGTGTTAGCCCTGCTACAGTCTGAGGTAACTTCTGCTCCCACCTGTGGTCAACATCTGGTGGGGCGGGAGCAGACATGACACCCTAGCTCATGGCCATGCTGGGGTAAGCCTGGCCATGGGCCGGGGTGTCTCATCTGAAAATAACCAAAGTGGTCTAGATTGAGGCACAACGTCATTTCTCCTCTGGAAAGGAGAGAGAGCCAGTTTCCTAGGCAGAGGCTGAGAGGAGAACTGCCAGAGATCAGCAATACTGACTAAAAAGCATGCAGATGCAAAAGAAAACCCAGAAGGCACTGATGGAGTGGTTGCTCTGATGGAGTACAAGCAGAAAGACACACATGAGGATTATGAGCCCCAGAGAGCGGGACTTCAAAGGAGGAGTACAACAGTAAAACAGAAGGGAGATGCTGGATCCAGACCAAGAACCATGAGCAGGAAGATGTCCAGATCAGGCGAAGGACCGCAAGAGTCAAGAACCATCCCTCTGGCAGAGGAACTATGGCATTTCGTAGTATTGGGCCTTGGGACTGGGATCTCCCCCTCAAGTACTGGGTCTATCTGATCAACAGGGGTGTGGATCTACCTAAAACTGCCAGAGATGCCAAAAAAGCTATTCCCTAGATGCAAAGATGGAAAGAAAGTAAGATCCTCCTGGGTGGCAAAAGGAAAGTCACTAGGGCCAGTAGACAACATTGGAGGGAAAGTGAAGCAGTTTATTGCCACAGACACAATTTTTGGTTAAAAAAAGCAAACTTCCCATTTGCAGAAAAGTACCGTATTTCATGACAATTCATTCAGCTTTCCATTTAACAATGTCTTCCAATTCTTTTTGGAACCTTTGATACTTTTGGTATTTTCCAGGCAAGTGGTACGTTTGATTCGTCAGAAAATGTTATTCTTTCCATTTCCATTATCATCTACTTTTGTTTCTTTCGTTTTTTTAAAAAAACAATTTGTTTTCTTTTTTTTTTTTTTAGCTTTTTCATTGTTAGGTTTTTTCCTCTCTATTCCTTTTATCAATTTGACAAAAAAGAAAGTGATGAAAGCACTGCAAATCTGAAAAATCCAGTGGAAGAAATTACTGAAAGCTAGAGGTGTGCACCAGGGATCCATGTCATTTTCTGTTTTTGGTTTTCATTTTCATTATTTAAATCATTATTTTTCATTTTCAAAAGTATCAAAATTTCATTTTCGTTTATGCTTTTATTTTTGATTTCTATTGGTTTCAATGGAAAACAGATTTTCAGCTGTACCTTTTTTATTTTTCATTATATTTGGAAGAAACATGGGGAGATTAGACCTCAAATGGAAGTAATTATGTGTACCAAATCTCGGAAAGGTTGGATAAAGGAATCATGTTTTATAAGAAGTTGAATTATACTATTTTGCAAAAATCTGTATATACATTCTTTGTATCCGATCTAAAGTGGACGAAACATGACAGGTTTACACCCCTCCCCTTGTTTAATATCTCTTCCAACTTACAGAGGGATTGGATAAAGGGTCCTGGTGGTATATGCAATTAACCTATAAATGTATGTCTGACTGTAACATCTTTGTAGTCCAACAAGGGTACATGAAATTTGTCAGGACTGTATATCACACTTTCATTATCATCTCTGCCAAATATCAGAAGAATGTGGTAAAGAACCCAATTTTAGATGCCTGCACAGCATATGCAGAGAAGGAGCATATGCCAGGGATTCTCGTACATGTCACTGTGGTATAAGATCGGTTTGTGATGCCAATTAGCTAGCAGAAATGTCAACCAAATATGCTCATTCTGTTCTGTGACCATCCCAACTTCTCTCCTCCACTTCTTACTGGGAAGTTGGAAGCATCTGTTTAGAAAAAAGCCAATAGAGATTCTCTTATGTCCTCTGTGACAGTGCTGCAGGATGTGATTGTGATGATAATTGGCCAGCCTGGATGTGTAAATTATGTCTCCTGATTGCTGGGATGCTATCCCCAAAGTCCCAGTTATGTCTCCTCTATGTCCGCTTCAGGGCCGCCCACTATGCCTGCCTCTAAGTCACCACCGATTGGTCCTGTAAAACTGGAAGCATACAGTAATTGGCCAGTGAATGTGTCTGCCAGTCTTTTCGGTTGTTCCCTATCCTCCCTCCTACAGCCTCCCTCCCTCCCCCTACCATGCCAGGTGCCTGCCTGCTTCTGACTGGCACTGCATGTGCTGCTAGTTATCTGAATAATGGTCTTCAAGTGGACAACTTCAATTGCTTATAAAATTGGGTCCCTTTATCAAATTGTGATGTAATTTGCCAGAGATGACAGGGAAAGTATGTGATCCATTTCTGCTAAATGTATTGTAAACAGGATGGAATATAAGCATATTACAGTTGGAAATGTATTTTCAAGTTAATAGCTTATAACACCAGGACAACTTATGCAATCTTTCTGAAATTTGACAGGATAGGTTCAATAGTTGAGCGAAATAGTGATTTCCAGGTTTCATGAAAATTGTGTGGAAGATAAAAAAGGTGTAGCCAGGAATGTGTATGAAGCTTTTCTTAAAATCACAACATTCAATTACTTCTAGAATTGGTCTCCTTTATCCAATACGTTTCAAATCGGTACACATAGTCCTCTCTGTTGGGGGTAAAATATTTGCAAGTTTCATCAGAATATAATAAGAAACAAAAAATGTATATCCAGAAATTTGTTTTTCAGTGCTTTCCCATTATTTCAAAAACAAAATTTAGTATTTGTTTTTGTTTTCATTGTTATTATTATTAATTTTCATTTTTACAATAAAAAAAGGAAAATCACAATTTTCATTTTTGTTATCATAAGGACGAAAATGAAATACACCCCCCTACTGAAAGCAGGAAATTGGAAAAACTCTTTGTGAATGTGAAAATGTACATGAAATTTCAGAAACGCTTCCCAAAAGACAAAAAAATATTTCCCCATCAGTTCAAAAACAGCCAGTTCCTATCAGCTGTAATTGGAGGGCTGAAGGAGGGCTGAAGGAGGAAGGAACTGTAAGTTCAATGATCAATTCTCTAGGGATGGGCAAACGCGGTTCGGAAGTTCTGAGTTTGGACCAAACTCGGCCTGTTCGGATGACCGAACCCGAATCCGAACCCGAACTGACTGAACCGAACTCGATTCCAAATGTCTAAATGACCGAACAGTTCGGACACTTTGGGTCGCGTTTGGGTGAGTTCGGGTGGCAAAAACGTGTCACTGGAAGGCAAAACGTGATGACGAGGGGGAGTCAGATGAGGATCAGACTTCCAGGCACCAGGGGTGGAGAGGCTTGGAGTAGCAGCCATTCTGCCCAATCACCATTCCTTTTCGTCTCAGACCACTGGCTTTGCAGTCTGCGATTGGCCACGGGCTAGGCTGCACGCAGCCAATGGGGCTTGTGGTGAGGCGGGCGCAGCAAGAAACAAAACTGATTGCCTCCCCCCTTCCCAACACCTTCTAAGCTAATTACTGTTCCTGAACAGCAGGCAAGGCTCCCTTGTCCCAGCAGTTTTTGTTCCTTCCTATTCCTAATCCATTGCCATTCTCCTCTTATTTCACCCATCCAACCCATTTACCTCCATATTATCATTTATTTAGATTCTATTAGATAGATTTAGGTGTTATTTTTTGTTTTTACCCCTCCCTGTGTTCCCTGTGTTCAATCTTCCTTCCGCCCTCCCCCTCCATTGAATCCTTTCCCTCTCCCTCTCCATGTATATTCCATTCCTGATTCCCTTCCACTGTTTTTTTATTCATTTAGAGTAGGATTTCAGTTTTGTACCCCTCTTTGTGTTGCTTGTGATTTCCCCCATCCCAGATAGATAGATAGATAGATAGATAGATAGATAGATAGATAGACAGCAGTAGGAGTTAGCTTAGTGATAGAGATAAAGCGTTTAGTGTTTAGTTTTAGTGTTTGTAGGAGTAGGCCTTTGTGATAGATAATCCATTTAGTCAATAGTTGATAACATTTAGAATACTTATAGCAGTTAGATTTAGTGTAGATAGAGATATAATATTAGAAAATAATTTAAATATATATTTTTTAAAAAATAAAAAAACAATATAAAAACATTATTTTGTAGGGAGAAATGGAGAAGGGAAGGAGAGGCCGGTCTGCTACCCATAGGGGAGGCAATAGGGCACGTGCCAGAAGCAGCCGGGGTCGTGCCAGGGGAGTGGCAGCAGGCAGCAGCAGCAATAGCCCGAGCACATCACCATGCCCCAAACTCAGCAGGCCTGCTTTAGTGCCCCAGGCTTCAGCAGCTCAGCGTCGCCTCCTGGCAATGCCCTCCTC
>QEPC01004157.1:654027-665738 GCA_003113815.1 Sphenodon punctatus | reverse complement strand
CTGTTTGTGCCTGACTGATGCCCACCACTCACGCACCCACCCGCACGCCAGTGGATAGAGTCTTTCTTCTAATGGATAGAGCATTTCTTTCTCTAATGGATAGAGCCTTTCTTGTCCTCAAAGTAAAAAAAAGTTTACAAACCTGGCAGCACCTCCTGTGCCCGCCACTTGCTCCTCATCCGAGGAGCCAGCCACCACCACTGACGGTCCAGGGGCTCGGCCTGCGACCACTTCCTCTTCCTCTTCCTCTTCCTCTTCCTCCTCCTCCTCCTCCTCCTCCTCCTCCTCCACCAACACCGGCTCCGGGAGCACCAAGTTGGCCCCCAGCCGTGGAAGCAAGACAACAGTCTTCTTCATTTCCCCCCCCCCAAAAAAAAATCTCACGCACACACACAGACAACAACACACAGTCACCCACCAACACTCATGAACCAAAACACACGAAACCGAACAGCCTGTCATAAACACACACTCTCTCACCACACAGCTCCACACGTACTCGAATTTCCAGTTTCTGGCACGATCATGCTCTCTCACACTACTTTTACCAAACGCCTGAACCGAACATCACCGAACCGAATGGTCAAACCCGAACTCGGCGAATGAACCAAACGACTGAACCAAACGCCCAATCACAAACCGTGATCTGTTTGCCCATCCCTACAATCCTCCAAGGGCTCATGTGTTGCCTAGGCAGTCTTGGGGTGGTTCAAAAATAAGCCATTCCAGTTCTGAAGACATTTCCGTGGAATTGGAATGTTGTATTGATTTTCTGGTTGGAATTCTGACCAGACCATTTGCGAATGCAGAAAATGGCTTTCACTTTATTTTATTCAGTCCAACCGGAATTTGAATCATATGAAATGCCCGATTACAATGGAATCAGAAGGGGATGGAGTTTTCTATTTCAGCCCTGGGTGGTTCAGTCTTGCTATTCATTTAATTAATTTATTTTTCAAATGTATACACCACCCTTCCCACAAGGGCTCAGGGTGGCTTACAAGCATAAAACAGCAATAAACATTTGTACAGTAAAACACTCGGTCCTCTCAAAATTCCCACCCTTCCCACAACCCTCCCCAATAACCCAGCTAACCCTCATCCCTACCCATCAAATGCTCTTTGAAATAAAAAACGTTTTACACCATCTCCAGAAGATACTCAGGTTCGGGCTCAAATGAACCTCCCAGGGAAGGGAATTCTATAAAACTGGAATGCTATTGCAGTTCCAGGAGAAAGAAAAAGATCTACTCAACTTGAAACTTCAGATTTCAAATCAACCCCAGCAATGATTGGCGAATTGCATGTCTGCCTCATCCACTGAGGAGTTTCAGCCAGGTCTATTTTAAAGGCGAGAGTGAAACATTCCCGTAGACATGATTTGAGGAAATGAAAGCGTGCATCTTTCTGTGATGCTGTAGGCAGAAGATATTTTTATGATTTGGAGCAGGGGTGGGACTAGATAGCCCTTAAAGTTCCTTCCAATCCTATAATCCCATGACTTCCATATATCAAGACATTAAGGGTGAAAACAGCCATGATGCTAACTACACTTTAACATTTCTTATGCATGTTGAAGTGCTGCATAGGGCACCAATACAGCCCTGCAATATGCATAAGAAATGTTAAAATGGCGTTAAAGTGAGTTAGCTTTATGTCTGTTTTCACGCTATGTTTTCTAAAGATCATTCTCCTGGTTTCAGTTGGCCAAATTCTTTCTTTCTTTACCCCCAGTGCAAATCCGAGGTTCACTCCATTGACGTCAGTGAATTTATTCCATATTTCCTGTGCAAAAATCAAAACTGAACTTTGGGAAGGAGTCTGACCTTGCAAATCAACAGTCTTAATGGAAACATTTCTCTCTGTGCTGCTGCTTTTAGTCTGCATAATATATGAAGCTCTGTCTCCTCGTCACCCAGCTGTGATCATGGGAGGAACCCATGTCTCGCAAGTTATGTATCTTCGGTAGGTTCATGGAGTCATAGGGCATTGAAAATGTAGTGGGGGGGGGACCCTCACTTTCAACTGACATAATACAAAAACAGCCAAGCTGCGAGTGCTCTTTGGTGACCTTCTTTCTGCAGAGGGACTGTCTTTTAAAAACAACAATACAGATATGTATGTGTGAGATGGAGACAGAGAGAGAGGGTATGCATGAGCACAGCTTTTTGTGTCAAGAATGGAGATGGTTTCCTTCAGGAGAAAAACATCTTGTTATTTTTTCCTTGTGAGGATTCATGTCAGCTTTTATGTATTCAAGCAGCTGCAGTAAATGAATTGTATACACAAGGATGTCTGAGTTATAGAAGATTTTATTCTTGTGAAATAACGGGCTCAGGTAGATGTGTATTTCTCCTCTTGCAATAATTATTACAAGAGGAGAATAATTTCTCTTCTTGAGACTCTTGTGACTCACTGTGTTAACAAACATGACGGTGTCCTGCTATGGTCATCTGGGACCTGCGGGACACTGTCATGTTTTTTGTGGGTATCCAGGTGTTCACCCCAGAGTTTCCCTGGGTGTGTTGGTGGCTAGCCTGGACTATGACACCAGAGACCTCTGGGGTCACAACCTGGGCTAGCGGCCAACATGCCCCGGGAAGGAACCGCCTGCCTGACCTGGCCACAGCAGGCTATCTGTCACATGTGATAGCCCACTGTTGCCCAGGTCCAGAGTGGCCCCCAGGAATATTTGTTCTGTGGCCAGAACCGATCCTGATCTGGAAGCAAGTGGCTTCCTGGTCAGGATCAGTTTGTGATGGCAATGCTCCACCATCTTGTATGTTAATACCCTCAGATACTGGTTAAAGTGACAGCTTAAACTCTTTCCTTCCCTGGGGTCATAAAATCCAATATTTGCTAATGCAGTGTAATGGGAGATGAACATAAACCTGAATCCAGAATTCCACCCAGTTTCCATTTTTGCCAGAACTGGGTGGTGGCCCGACGGGAATTTGAACCCAGCAGAATTCTCATCAGATCGACAAATTCATTTTGGTGATTTGCACAGGTGCAAAATGGCCACGGACCATTTTCTGCATGTGAAAAATGGCTGCTTCTGTAAAACAAAATGGTGGCCAGCAGAGGCCATTTTGCACATACACAGAAAGGCCAACAGACATTTTATAAATGAGCAAATTGTTGATCGGAATTCCAGTTGCAATACCAACAGCCATTTCAATTTTGCAGATCTTTTCCACAAAAATCTGAATGACTGTTTCGAATCAGATCGACATGGAAGGTATGAATCTCCTATGATCTGGGGCAGGGGTGGGGAACATCAGGCCCGGGGGCCAAATGCGGCCCTCAGCAAGTTTTTATATGGCCCCTTTCCAGTGCCAACAGACCGATCAAAATGTTTTTGTCTGTTTTGTGTGTGCACAAAATGGCAGCAGCAGTACAGAACGTGATATGTGACCGTATATTTTCCTTTTCTACCGGCTGACTGAGGTCACATGATTCCATTAGGGTCCTCCTCCTGTACCATTTCCTGTCAATTTATTTGCCTGCCATTGCAACTCTGTCCCAATTCTGGCCCATTTTGTGGTCATCTACCTGCTTCCGTGACCTTTGTCTTAGACTGCCTCACCTGGTTTTTCAAACCAGCTCAGTCATTGGCCCACATATTTAGCGCAACCCATACCATTGATGCTTCTCCCAGTTTTCCATAGATTCTGACCTCGACTATATTCCCTGCTTTTTCCTCCCTGGTCTTGGTATATGATGGGCCCCAGTTTGATGACACCAGACCTGTTCTTTCCAAAACATTGTTTTAACCCTGTTTTCACTTAAGCGTGTCTCCTTTCATTGAATCATCTATTTAAGTCTGAAGTTCTTGGTTGACAAGTTTAGACAGATAAACTACTCAACTGCCCTGCAGTATCCAAAATATCCAAATATGCTGGTTCATCATCGATGCGCACTTGAGTCTTATAAGCATCCTCTGAAAAACACAAGACAACAGGAACAATACTTTGTGCACATCCAAGAGGAAATGGATTTTCTGAATTAGAATTAGGATGGGGCTTTGGAAAAGCACTCAACGTTGGCCTACTGGGGGACTCCTTGATAGAAATGGTGGTCAAACACACTTCGACTTCAATGAGCACCTCTGGCACCTTTTCCACATTAAAATTATCCATCTTAAAAAGAACCTACCTCTTCCATGAGGAATTTGTTAGCTTCTCAGACCCACAGGTTGCTCACTGATTGTCCCTCAGTTCCCTTCTCCTCTGTAATTAAGTTAAGGATGTACACTTACTGGCATGTACTGTGACTTTTTAGCCTTGTGAATGTATCCTTGTCTCTCCTTGTTCACTTCTTTTGCCTCTTCCCGATCCTCTCTAGCCTAGATTTAAGTTCCTTGGCAGGGTCATCCTTAGCATTTGTGGGGCCCAGGGTGAAGACAAAATGTGGGGTGCTCCCAACTGGGGGTACGTCTTCTGAACACAAAAGATGGACATGTTTGGGGCCCCACTGGGAGGGAGTGGGGTCCCTGCACCCTGCCCTGATGACACAGAAGCAAAACAGAGGCCATTTCAGGGCCCCAGGAAAGAGGTGAGCCTGGGTTGATCATCCAGAGTTGCCCTGTGGTAAGGCAATCGTGTTTTTAATTAACAATTTTTCAATGGGTGTTAACATACAAGATGCTGGCCCAGTTCTCCCAGCTCTTGCCAGCCTGGGCCAGTGCTGAACCTGCCAGATGTGGGCCCTGTCCAGACCCTAATGGTGTTGCCTGTTATTGGCAGCCATGACTGCTCATCATAGCAGGGGACAGGGTGCCAGCCACAGCACTGGGGTGGAGCCAGCCAGCCACACATTGACCACTCCCCTCTCCCCAGCTGGGTTAGGCCAGGGGAGCATTTGGTTCCATCCCCCAACCTAACCCAGCTGGTGGTGACCATCCCACCCCCAGACATGCAGCCACAGTGGTGGCTGCATGTATGTTTTTATCCAATATCAGGTACATTGTTGTCACTATATAATAATAATAATAATAAAAATTCATAAATAATTCATAAATAAACAAAACAAAACAAAAACTTCCACTGGCCTCATCAGATTTTGGACCAGTCCTTTATGGATATTAGGGGTCCTTTATGGATATTAGGGGTACCGGAAATCTGTCTGTCTACCAGTTCTCCTATCAGTTCTCAGTTCTCTCAGTATCATATTTTTAACATTGTGGTTTTCCCCATTGACTTCAATGGGGAAAACCGCAATGTTAAAAATCCAATTAAAAAAAACAATGCCAAAAATTTGATGCCGCTTATACTGAGAAAGAACCGAGATAATGGATTAATCCAATAGAGCCATTATCGAGTACTTCCGGTTCTCAGCACTACCAAAAGTCCCATCCCTAATGGATATTAACCAAGACATGCAGTCGCTCCCCCCATGAGGCAAGTGTCAGCAACCTGATTTATTTTCCATAAATCATGTAGTTTTCTTCCACCTCAGCAACTCTGCTTTGTGGCCTGCTCCAAGTCCCTCATGGGCTGACAAGCTAAAAGAGAAATCAGAGCTAACTAACGTTTGCATAACTCGTTTTGTTCAAATTTATATTTCACCTCCCTCCCCGGTTATTTACATTTCCTCGCTGAGGTTAAATGGAGCTTAAGCATCGGACAATATTTATACCGGAGATGGGATTAGAAATTATCTGTGTTGTTTAATTAAACAACAATGCACAGCAGGCTGCACAGTTATGCTGATTGATGGTCCGCCATGGTGTGCAGTGAGGTGTGGAGAGAGGACAAGTGATTCCAAGGCACCTGTGAGGCGCCATTTATCAGCAAAAGCATATGGCCGTCAGTGTCCTAGAGTTTGATCTTGTCAGTTCTCTGTAATTAAAAGTCCCATTGAAACCAGTAGCAACTTCACCCTTAGAAGGTTAGCAAGACTGGGTATTTAAAGGCATTGCCTTAGAAGCAGTGGACATTAGGACTGACATATTACAGTAAAGATCTTAGAAATATTGTACTTCTCAAACATGAGGTATAAATAATAAACATGCACAAACAAGTAATTCTGTGCTACAAGTGCTGTCAACTAACAAAACCTCATTTCATAAGGAAGAGGAGGGAGCAATGCTCAAGGAAGGATTTTTTTTTTAGGGCTGAAATTAGATTTCACCAAATTGGGAATTCCTGTTGAAATCCCAGTTCCCGATACAGTTTTGGTAAACTTGAGAACCTCTTGGCACTCGGTAATGTCTCAACTGACATTTCATTTCTTGATTAACAGAGTCTTGTTTACTGCTTTGCTGTATAGCGCTTTGCCGTCTGTTTCAAATCCCAAAAGGTAACACTAACATAATACAACATTTCTTGCACTTCATTATCCCTTTTACTTTCTAGTCACTCATTGGCTATCATGCAGATTAATCTGCAATCCAGGTGTAGGTAAGTCAAAGCAAACGGAACAACACAGAACAATGATTCTGATTGGAGGCACTGGAATATGGGTTATGGGTTACTGAGGGGAAGTTAAGGGGTGGGGTAGGCTATTTGCACAATGATCGGCTCCAAAATGTGAAAACAACAAACCCTGAATAAAATGGTTCCTTAGGAAAAGTGGTAAGCATTAAACGAATGGTAAGTGGAAAGTTGGTAAATTGGGATGGTATCTTGCTGTAATGCAACAATCAAGAAATCACTACAGGTGTGCACCAGAGGCTCATGTCATTTTCATTATTTAAATCTGTTGTTTTTGTTTTTGCTTTCATTTTCCATTGGTTTCAATTAAAAACAGATTTTGGCTGAAACTTGGCTGGATTCTACCTCCAATGTAAGGCATTAAGTTTACCAAATTCCAAAAAGATTGGATAAAGGACTCCAATTTTATAAGCAGTTGAATTATATTAATTTGCAAAAATCTTCATATACATAGTTAGCTGTAACTTCTTTGCCTCAAATTTAATGTAGATGACACTTGGCAGGTTTACACCCCTTCCCATATTTACTATCGCTGCCAACTTTCAGAAGGAGTAGATAAAGCATGCTGGTGGTACAAGCAAATAACTTGCAAATGTATGTCTGACTGTAACATCTTTGTAGTCCAACCAATGTACATGAAATTTGGCAGCTGTATATCACACTTACACAATCATCACTGCCAAATATCAGAAAGAGGTGATAAAGGGTTCCAATTTTACATGCTTGCACAGCATATGACAGGGATTCTCTTACGTGTCACTGTGGTATAAGATTGGTTTGTGGTGCTAATTAGCCAGCAGAAATGTCAACCAAATATCATCATTCTGCTCTGTGACCATTCTAGTTTCTCTCCCCCACTTGTTACTGGGAAGTCAGAAGCATCTCTTTAGGAAAGAGTCAATAGAGACACAGTGTCCTCTGATGGATGTGATTGTGATGATAATTGGCCAGTCTGGATGTGTAAACTATGCCTCCTGATTTCTGGGATGCTATCCCCAAAGTCCCAGTTATGTCCTTTCTATGCCTGCCTTAGGGCCGCCCTCTATGCCTGCCTGAAAGCCACTACCGATTGGCCTGTATAGCTGGAAGTATGCAGTAACTGGCCTGTGAATGTGTCTGTCAGTGTTTTGGGTTGCTCCACATCCTCCCTCATACAGCCTCCCTCCCCCTGCCATGCCAGGTGCCTGCCTTTGACTGGCACTGCATGTGCTGCTATTTATCTGAATGATGGTCTTCAAGGGGACAACTTCAATTGTTTATAAAATTGGGGCCATTTATCAAATTGTCCTGTAGTTTGGCAGAGATGACAGGGAAGGTATGTGATCCATTTCTGCCAAATATATTGTAAACAGGATGGAATATATAAATGCTACAGCTGGAAATGTATTTTCAAGTTTATGTCTTATACCATCAGGAACCTTTATCCAATCTTTCTGAAAATTGGCAGGAATCTTAAGTTTATGGAGGGACATAATATTTACAGGTTTAATGCACATTGGATGGAAGATAAAGAAGTTGTAGTCTCCCCATGGTTCTTTCGAATTTATTTATTTCTATAATTTGTATCCCGCCCCTCCTGTACTCAGCTCGGGGCGGCTTCCAACAACTGAATAAGAAGCAAAAATGTTATCACCGGAAATACGTTTTTCAGTGTTTTCCCTTTATTTCTAAAACAAAATGTTGTTTTCATTTCTGTTTTCATTATTATTATTTGTTGTTTTCATTATTGCGTAATTGCATGATTTTCATTATCATTATTGTAATAACAAAAATTACATGCACACCCCTAGAAATCCCATTGGTATTAGGAAATGGTCAGGAAATCAATTCCAGTTCCCAATATGGAAAAAATTGTCATGAGCAGCAGCAATTTAGCTTCCCGTTTTGCCCCCAATTTTTTATTGATTGGTTGAATTGAATTTATATCCAATCCCATTGCTAGGGTGAGGGTGATTTACAACATTTATAAAATGGAAATGTAGAAACAAATCTATTTAAAATCCCTTACCCCCAGTCTCCCCAAGTCCTGTCTCCACCTGTTAAATGCTCGACCAGATAAAAAGTTGCATCTGTAAAATGCACAACCTTGATGTAAGAAGGAGGTCCTAAATCTATATCAAGTATACTTATAGTTACTTACCTTTGGGCCTACTGCCACCTCACCAAATTTGGGTGAAATTAGCCAATGGGATCAAAAGTAATTGAGGAGACGCACACACATGAACAGGGATGATTACATATGTTTCTTTTTATAAGAAATCAGGATAAAATTCGGTTTTAATTTTAAAAATTAGAAATTGGGTCATTCTTTCCCAAGATTAAACCAGAATAGAACCTGATCTCAGAGATTTGCTTACACTCATTAAATCAGTCTCTGAGGAGGAGGTGAAGTGAAGGCATAACAAACTAGAGTTGTGTACTACAATGGTGCAAAAACATTGATATCCTCAATATGAATTAAATTGATAGAATGTATCAATAGAGTTAGTTAAAATAAATTTAAGTTGACAATGTATTTGTTATAATGGCATCCTTTTTGTTTGTTTTTTGGGGATTTTTTACTTGGATTTTCTTCCATTTTGATATTCAAGTTATATCATTTTAATGCTTCTTTTGCTAAAATGATAGAACTAAATCACCTAGACTGCTTTTAGATTAGCAGCAATACTTACCAGCTTTTCAAAAAGTGCTTCCTGAAAAGCCATGCAGGGTGCATTTAGACACCGGAAGTAGCCGGTTGCCGTAAGAATTGCGGCTCACGCGGTCTCTTTGAAGCCATGTTTGAAAGACGAGGCTTGTTGAAAAGCCAGTAAGCAGAGCTGGTCACCTAAAAGCTGTCTGAAATAGCAATGCTAAAACCCTTCCAGAAACCTGGAAAGTGGGGGGTTTGGGCGGTGGGTTTGGGGTAAGAGAGAGTTGAATGTGGGAAGTGGAGAGGTTGTATTGAGTGGGTTTGGGGGGGGGGAGATTGGGAGTTTTGGAGATGGTGTTTTTGTATGTATGGTTTGTGAGCCATCCTGAGCCTTGGGGAAGGGCGGCATAGCAATTTGATTAAATAAATAAATTAAATGATAATTCAATCTGAAATAAACCAAAAAGATACCCGACAAAGCATAAACAGACACTGTTTTTGCCCAAAGGGCCATTTTCAGCTTGGGCGAGGGGCATCGCTAGATTGGAATGAGGTCTCCTGCAGAAAACAGAATGCCCCCCCCCATTCCTTCACCCACATCTACCTCCACACAAGATGCACATACATTGTGACCCCTTCCCCCTAGGCTTGTAGGCCTGAGTGAGGCTACATCTGCTATGCCTATGACGCTGGTTTGGGTAAAGTATATTTGATGAGCTTACATATTTTGGGGGATATTTGTTTCAGTTCGAGTGAAAACTATTCCACTCCGTTTTCTCCTTCTAGCTCCCCTCTTACTGGAGAGAGAGAGAAGACCACAATGGTTGAAGAATAGGGAGAGGGACCAATCCCAAGTCCTGCAGCTCCTGTGTGCAGCTGTGAGCGTGCACATCCCCATGCAAACCTCTGTTGCGGGCGCATTATACTGTATGTAAACTGTGTGCATGCATGTGCAAGCACAAGGTCTCGAGGGTTTGGGATTGGCCTCAATGTCTGTAGCTCCAAGAGGCATCAAAGGGTGTCTTTAGACAGACGACTCCAAGGCCTTCTCCAGGGGTGGCCAGCCCCGCATCCTGCACGAGAAACCCCGGCTGTGCTGGGTTTAAACAGACCAGGTGCTTCTGCAGTCCACAGTCCGTCCATGTGTCTTCCCCCTTCCCTGCACCATAAAGCTGTGGGTGGATGGAACACTGCGTTAGGCTTCTTCTCACAACTCTATGGCATTTCCGGGCCTCAGCTTGAAGCGGAGTTACAGTGGCCTGCCCGCCAAATAGATGGACCACTGTTGTGCCCCCGGCTGGTGCTCTGGGTTTGGGCAGCCCACTCCATTTCCGATGTTCTGAAGCACTGCCAGTGGAGCTGCCCCCGAACGCAAGCAGCTTGCCCCACCTCTACTCTGCCTCACCCCCAGGCAGGCTGACTTGAAATGGATGGCCCACCCAGCTGTGAGGTGAGGTGGAGCAGAGGCAGGCCAGCTGTCCATCTAAAAACACCCAAAGACTCAGCCTTGCCAGCAGGGGTGTTTACTATGGGGGAGTGGGGGCTGATGGGCCCCAGCCCCCCAAGGATTTCTGATCCCCCATCCCACAGGGAAGGGGCTGCTAGGGGCATGTGGAGGGAGGGATTTTGAGATCTGGTTTTGTGAGTGGGAAGCTGGATTTTGAAAGAGCGGGAAGCGACAGGGTTGAGTTGGTTTTGAGCTGGTTTTGAGAGGCTGATTTTGAGTAGGGTAAGAGGGAGAAGTGAGAGGGGGGAAGCTTGAGTTCTGCACAAGCCAGCTAGCTGTCACTGCCTCCCCCCTAAAAGATTCTGATTGAGTTAATCCACTTTTTAGCAAATGCCCAGTATTTATTGTGTTTGTTTTCCGCAGCAGAGTTTGAAATGTGGAAAATATTATTGTTTAGAGACTTTGACCCCTTTCAGACATCCACCCCCACCCATCCCCCCACCCATATTCTGGCTGCCAGGGGGGAATGCGCAGCCAGGATATGCGCGGGGATCAGCTGTTCTGAAAGAACACCCTCACCCCCATGACTTTGCTGGCAGAGACACGCAGGAATGTAGAGCAGGAAATTGAACTCTGCATCCCTGCATGTGTCTGCTGACAAAGCCACGCGGGGGAAATTTCATACCCCGCGCATATCCTGGCTGCGCATTCCCTCCCACAGCCAGAATATGCGGGGTTGGGGGGGGGAGGGAGGTCTGAAAGCGGCCGTAATTTGGGAGACAATTGGCCAAGGGTTTCCACAAGCCCTGGCAGTTGCTTCTTTGTCTTAGGTTGGTTTAACTAATAGAGGCAGATTCTGGCTATTATGGTTTGTGGTGTGCAAGTGCATTTCAGTAATTGTAATGTTGCTCAGTTGGACCTTAAGTAAAGTATTGAACATTTCTGTAATCTGGGCTAGCTGTTTTGGTACTTCTGATTTCTCTGCTACTGTACTCCTGCCATTGAACACATTGCCTGCTGGTGGTTAGTGGCGACAGGTCCCTGTCCAGTGGGCTTACAATCTAAGAAGGACAAACCCTTTTTATCCCCCTGCAGTTGGCTACTTTTTTTAAGAGAGAGATTTGCATTGCCTGGTTTTACCCTGGACAGATTTTGGCGTGGAGGGAAAGGTTTGTGACTGCTTTGCCCTCATGCC
>QEPC01004157.1:621115-640094 GCA_003113815.1 Sphenodon punctatus | reverse complement strand
TACAGCCATGGTTAAATTTTCAGAAATGTAGGTCAAGCGGTTTCCTCAAAATCGGGGCTTCAGCAGTCCCATTTATAATGAACAGTGGCTGTACATTTAAGTTCCGCTGCTGCCTGAAAATGTATTGCCATGCTCAAATAGATTTTACAGAGTACCAAGGAACCAAGTAATGCCCACAGTACTAGGTTCCTCAGAAACGCTTCGATCAAGGGCAGGAAAGGGTGGCAGATGGGCATTGGGGCAGGTAACAGGGTACTCTGGGGGAAGGGAAGGGACCAGTGGGCAGGCAGGGAAGCAGGTCCAGCAAGGGCAGAAGCCAGGGAAGGGGGGGCAGCAAACTCACCTAAAACCCATGTGATCCAGGTGTGCTTCTGTCTGGACTCTGCTTCAAGCTGTGGGGGCATGCTGTGCTGCTCTGGATGCTGCCTCTTTTGAAGGAGGTAAAGCTCTCTGGGAGCATGCTGGAAAATGAAATCCAGGTTGCTCCCAGAGAGCATTAGTTCTAATGTTCTCTGTGAGCAAGCTGAACTAGACTCCCCAACATGCTCCCAGAGAAGTTTAGGACCATGCTTGGGGAAACCTTAGGTTTCCCCAAGCATGCTCCTAAAGTTCTCTGGGAGCATGCTTGGAGATGTAGTCTAGCTTGCTCCCATTAGAGGTTGGGAAAGGGCAAGATTTTATCATTACACACTTCTGTCATATCTTCTAAGGTTGACATGTGATTCACTAATACATGGAGGAAACTCTCTGCAAGCAAGCTGGACTACTCTGTAAAAAATAAATAAATGGGAATTACCAAGGTCTTGATTAAAGGAATGAATTCATCGATTCAGCCTTGATTAAAGCATGGCTACATTAAAAATAAATAAGAAGCACTGTAAACATTACTTCCTGGGCTTCCCACTTTGCAGTTTCTATTGCCAAATAGATCATCTGGGAAGGGAAATCTTTTCTTCTGACGTGGCCACATGTGGTTGTGAATTCATGAAGCGATGCAGAAGATAGAAGCCAGAATTGTATTGTTTATTTGTTTGTTTCTTTGTATCTCATCATTTTTATCCCACCCTAACCTTAAGGCTCAGGACGGGTAACAATGAATAAAAACATATTCAAAACCACACAAAGTAAAACCAAATATTAAAATTCTCATATGAAACCAAGTAAATCTAAGCTCTCTGGGAGCAAGCTGCACTACATTTCCCAGCATGCTCCCAGAGAGCTTTACCTCATTTAAAGGAGGCAGCATCCAAAGCAGTGCAACTGGCTCCTGCAGCTGGAGGCAGACAGCAACACACCTTTTAGGTGANCACTAAATCTATCTAAGCTAAGCTAAATAAATGAATGAGAATATGGGGGTAGATGTGTTGGATGGGTGAAATGGGAGAAGGATTGCAATGGACTGGGGAACTTGGAAATGCTGGGAGAGGGAGCCTTCTGAAACGCCTGCTGCTCCGGAACAGTGACTAACTCAGAAGGTGTTGGGAAGGGGGGAGGCAGATAGTTTCGTTTCTTGCAAGCCTCTCCACCCCTGGTGCCTGAAAGTCTGCTCCTCAGCTGACTACCCCTCCCTGTCACTTTTGACCTTCCACTGACCCTTTTTTTGCCACCCAAACTCACCTGAACGCGATCCGAAGTGACCGAACAGTTCGGTGAGTTCGGCATTCATAAGTTTGTTCGGTTCAGTCAGTTCATGTTCGGATTCGTGTTCCGGTTCAGTCATCCAAACAGGCCAAGTTGGGGTCGAACTCGGAACTTCCGAACCGCATTCGCCCTTCCCTATTAGATAAGATCTTGGAGGATATATCCATCGATGACTATTAGTCAAATAGGTTGCCAGGGAGTAACTAGGAGTGAAACTAGAATAGCCCAGTTTTCTTGCCTTCTCTGGGGCTGGCAGCTGTCTTGGTGGGGAAAGCTTTTCGATGACAAATTTTCCGGAATGGGCCTCGGAGAGAGAGCATGAAGGAGGGGTCAGACTCAGCTGCTGTCTTAGCATTCTATTGGCGAGTAGGAGTCTGAGCACCTAACTGAATGCTGAAAAACAGTGCTGAGCCCACCTCTTCCCTTCAGCTCTCCCCTTCCATCTGTTTCCAGCCCCAGACAAGGTAATCACATTGGTAAAAATGTGCAAATCAACTACAGTATTCATCCCTGTTTCCAGATGGGAGGGGGAGCTGAAGGGAAGAGGCACACAACTTCTCAATATTTTATTGGGTGCTCAGACTCCTGCTAGTCAATGGAATGCTCAAGATCTGCCCCCTTCATCCTGATCTCCCTCCTCCCATCTGGAAAGGACCTTCTCTTGTTTGAACAGTCCCTAACCAGATGCAATTTGTTTGCGATGTGACCTTTTCCGTACTTTCCTAACCCATCTAAGGCACCTTTTGCACTAAACTGTTAGTTCTTTCCAACCCCAAATTCCATCATGGGGCTGGATGGGTGCGTATTGTGAGAATGTATGGCACCATCTCCATCATTACAAGGAGGCAACCTTCTCTTCTTCGAGTGGCTCCGTAATTCTCACAAATTGGAGTACCACCAAGCTCATTAGGAGGCAGGCGGAATTCCTTAAGTCACAATGTAATCCAGATTCTGAGACAGCATAATGTAAACAATGCTGAGAGAAGTTTATTATAAATACAAAGTCAACCTTTGTCTGGTTGACTTCCAAGAAACAGAGGGTGGTTAAAGTGGAGTTATGAGGAATCTTGTGGGATTTGCAACGGGGCATAGCCAAACAAGTATGTTTTATGCCAGAAATACGTGTACTTTTGTAAAGTGATTTATTATGTATTTTGTATTTGTATTTGTATTTTATTGGGATGGCTATGGCAAAAGCTGATGCCTAAATAAATAAATAAATAAATAAATATAAATACAATGTAACAAATTGCCTATCTATAGCATTCAGTGTTCCTGTTCCCAAGAGCCTATGGTCTTGAGGCTACAGCTATAAATACATATGTTTCATGAACATATGTACTGACAACGAATTAACTGGCTTGCAGATGTCTATAGGAGGAACATTAGCAAACATCGCAACAGAGACACCCACAGCTGAGCTCGAATAGGGAAAGGAGCATCATAATGGGAAAGCTAATGGTGGTACCCAAGCTTGGAAGGCATCCTCAACACATTCACAAAAGTGAATCAAAGTGAATGTAGCCCAGGGTTTTGGAAGTCTGGCTGATGGGCCAGACTTTACCTCCTTTCCTTTTCCTGGATTTGGCCCGGGGTCCAGTCGCTATCGGCAGTTAAAGAATGAGCTCAGGTAAACAGAGATGAGCTGAGGGCATACACTCAAGGATAGGAGATAGATCTGTAGCATAGATCTGTGATCTGAACTTTTCCCTTTCCTCCTCTATTCTGAGCACATCCTAGTCACTCAGATAGTCTGCTTTGTTACAGCTTTTAGTGAAGAAGAAGAAGAAGAAGAAGAAGAAGAAGAAGATGGAGGATGAGGATGATGATGATGATGATGATGATGATGATGATGATAGGTTGCACCCTGTACTGTACATGTGAAAAATGACAGCACCCTTCTTTAAGAACATTGAATACAGTTCAGCCGTGGTTTAAATTCTGCAGTAGAACTCAGCAAGATTTTCGTAAACTGTTGCAAATATCCACCAAGAGGAAAAGGCTGTTCGATGTAGCCCTACTGTTCTATGGAAATACACAAGTTGTTTCTCTTTCTCCAGATTTATATTTCTCATCCAGAACCAATACATGAAAACCAAGGTTTATTTATTTTATTCTCCTTTCTCTGCCCCCGCCTACTCCATTTCCTTGTATCAACAGCCATTGTATACCCTGAACTGGACCAAGATAAATCAATATGGGCAAACAAGTTAGGATAAATTAGCAAAATCCAGCAAAGTCCATATCATGTTCTTCCCAAGGTTAAAATGAATTTGGTCTGCCTCCAGCTCCATCAAAAAAGTTATCAGTCCAAATCTCTCGCCAAAGCCTTGACCAACCTTTTGGATGGGACCAAAGCCAGTTGTTCCATTTGACTGTGTGCACTTACTTTAAGACTGTATTTGAACCAGTAAACAGAATGAATATGAATTAGCTCCAAAGTGTTCTAACCACATTTCTGGATGGTATTAGCAAAGAGGAGTGATGGGAAAATGCTGATATGGTTATAAAGCACTTATGTAATGGACAATTATGTTGGGCAGCTGTTTGCTAGCATTGTTCCTAATGAATTCCCATCTTTCCACTCCTTCAGTGCTTCCCAGCTGCAGTTGTGACCAAGAAGGAACTATCACAGTGCCAAAGGAATAACAGGCCAGGTTTTTGCATGATATAAATTCTCGTAGCTTGAGCAGAATTCTGTTGATTTATGCCAGCTGAAGATGTGGGTCATGGTATTCTGTTATGTTGACTAGGAGCAAGGTATACTTGAAACTACAAGCACAGATTGTAGAATCTAATGCAGGGGAAGAGAATTCTTGGCCTCCAGACTTCCTCCAGACTGACATGTTTTATTATTTCCCAAGGAGTCAGAGCCATCAGACCAGAGGGTGCACAGGAAGGGCTGGGTTCCAGACAAGAGGGGGAGAACTATGGACTGGAGCAGAGAATGAGGCAGGGTCAACTGGAGGACAGACCACTGGGAGGGGTGTGTGGAGGAGAGGAGAAGGGTCATTGGGACCAGGGTAGTCAGGTAGGAATCAACAGCCTGGAGGAGCAGATTATACTTGGGACAATGCAACAGTAAGTAGAGTGTAGTGGGATGCAAGTGGGCAGAGTTGCATTGGCCTGGTGATGGTCTCTGCAGATGGGAAGGGTGGATCTCCTCCCATCCCATCCCAGATAGGGACCCATCTATTGGTGATCCAAGTCATCATGATCTCAGCTAAGTGAAGGTGGCTGTACTGGGGAAAGGGATGACAGCATCAGGTTCACAAAAATGGCTTGAGATGGAGCAATGAATTGGTGATGACATCAAGGCTGTCAGGAGGCTTTTGACATTGTCCAGCAGCCAAGAGTGGGCAGAGACCAATTAAGAAATTAGAGAAAGGCAGCGATTAAACTATCCACACAAGTCAGTTCTATGGAACCTTACCACCACAGACAACTCCTAGCTAGGGCTGTAACTCAATTTCAACTTTTTCTCAGTTATCGCTGAGAATCGCGGTTCTCCTCTCCTTTTAAACAAGAAACAATAACCGAGGAAATTGCCATCTCTTGACAATTTTCGGTCAAGAATCTTTTTTCAAATTACCATTTTCCAGATTGTTGTTTACCATTGGATTGCCAGTTGCCAAGATACTGTTTACCAGGATGTTGGTTACCATTTACCAGCTTGTTGTTTTCTGGGTTGCCTGTGAGCCAAATCCAATACCCAATAAACACAGTAACCAATAAACCAATAATCAACAAACATGGTAATAAACCAATAAACCAATAACCAATTAACACCAATAACCAAATAACCAATCACCAATAACAAAAAAAAACAAATAACCAATAAACCAATAACCCATAAACATGGAAATAAACCAACAAGCCACTAACCAATGAATAACCAATAACAAAAAAAAACACAAAAAAACAATAAACTAATAACCCATAAACATGGTAATAAACCAATAAACCCGTAACCAATAAACACGGTAAATGACAAATCACAGTAACCAGTAAACAAACATAGCACATGGTAAATTGCGATACTGATAAATGGCAAAAACTCACCGGAACCAGTAAATACGGTAAATGATAAACGGTAAATTGCAGTAACCGATAAATCAAGTTTCATCCAAGATCTTGATTGGAGTTTGAAAAAGCTGCAAAATCTCGGCAGCAATTCTCGATTCCCACAAAATTATCATGAGAATTAATTTGATTCTCATTTCAGCACTACTCCTAGCCCTTTCTAATTTAAACACATCATAGTCCAGAGATGGGCTCTTTGTGGCTAGTTTTATGTGATCCCTTTGCACTCCCATTGGCGAGACAAAGGGTGTTAGCAAATGGCTTCGGGGGTGCTTCCATCACCCCCAGGTTTACTGGTCCATCTAAAGGGCATCCACTGGATGTCCACCCAGAGCAGGCTGTGGTTGTTCCGGGGCATCTCCACCATCGGTGCTCTGGAAGATCCCAGAGCATGCCACATGGAGTGGAATGGACTGGTCAAACCCGGGGCAATGGCTGAAAGTGGAGCTGCTGTCCATCTGTTGGACAGACCCATGGTGCAGCTCCATCCATTACCCTATTCAGCACCATGGAGTTACAGGCGCCAGCCTAGAGCATCAGGTGACCTCCTGTAACTATATTGGGGTCCATATGTTGTGGACCCAGGTAGAGCTAGGAACTGGCAGTCACAGTGGTGGCCCCCTGGAACAGCTCCAGGCTCCTGCAGGCTCACCATCCACCTAAAAACACCAAAAGAGGGAGACATAAGGAATTGGGTATAATAGGGAGCAATCCTTTTTTAATAACTTGCACAAACCAGTATCCAAGGCTACTAAGGTCCAGTGCCAACAGGGGTAAGCAGTAGGAAGGTGCAGTAGGACGGTAGTACAGGAAAATTTAGGAAAGTGTAGTGGAAGGTAGTATAACACCAGGAAGAATAGGAAAGTGCAGTAGGAAGGTAATATAGGAATGTATAGGAAGTATAGGAAAGTGCAGTATGCATGCAGTAGGAATGTAGTAATGTAGAATGAAATGCAGTAGGAATGTAGTATTGGAACGTATAGCAATGTATCGGAAAGTATAGGAAAGAGCAGTAGGAAGGTAGTATAGGAAAATACAGGAACATATTGGAAAGTATAGGAAAGTGCAGGAGTATAGGAAGTAAAGAACGTTCTCCATCAATCTGTTGGATGTAAACAAAGCACTCCATTTGTCTCTGGCTCTTGTCAACGAGTCTTATCTCTTGCATGTCGAGAGACAGATCTCTTTTCTAAAGACCTCACGGCTTGGAGTGAAATTGGTTGTAACATCTGCAATTTCTCTTGCCACTCGCACCGTGTTGCAGACTGCATTGTTCAACCGGCAGACCGGTTCATTCTTCTAATCTGGTTAAGTGCATCTTGTTTGCATTGAGAACTCATGTTTTGCCTGAAGAGGATCAAGTTCAATTCTCTCCAACTTTATGCTTCTAATGGATGCGTGTAAATAGTCAGTCCTTTCCTCATTAATAAATAATAATAATAATAATAATAATAATAATAATAATAATAATAATAATAATAATAATAATAATAATAATAATAATAATAAATACTGCTGTCATCTCTCCTGTATTTCAACCATCTGATCCTAGACTAGTGAAATTGGCAAAGCCTCATTGATTCCACTAGTGATTTACACCAGCTGAGTTTTTGCAATTAGTCTCTTAAATGGCTTCATTATGCACATTTATGGGTCCCTTGCTCTCTGATTTGTAAATTTCATTCTAGCCAAATGCTCTGGCAATCAAGTGTGTCGACCACTCTTGCAAGCAAAGCTCTCCTTTGATGCTATCTGATCTGTTGTAGAAGAAGATACAGACTAGCTGGTGTCCTAAATAAAACTCTTGCAATTTTTAATCATCTTAGTACATCCCCCCCAGTTTGCTCTCTATACCCTGATTTGTTTTGAGACTAGTTACTGAAGAAGGGAGCATTCATCCAGAAAAGAGGATGACATCCTAATTATGCCAATAAAATATCTAGAGCTGAAACCATTACCCAATGGTTCCAAAATTTGGGGTACTCAATGTGGTTCAAAATTTGGGGTACTTTTCAGTACCCAAAATACTTGACTGGATACCTGAAATATGTTTTTGTCCAGATTTTTTACTTCAGGTTCTGGAATACCAAAAAAAAATTGGGGATATTATTTTTGGGTTTCAGGGCAATTTAGAGCACGTGAGAATAAACGTTTTGGGTATGCAGGTACCTAATTCGATATCCATTTTAGATCTACAAATTTCCGCTACTTTCTTTCCATTTGATATCTATTCCCTTCTACTGGCCACTTTGAAAATTTGTACAAGTTCCAGAATCTGCATAGGACCTGAGGGTAAGAGTACTTAAGGGGAAACTTAGGATAGCGGATCGAGTATATGAATCCATGAGACAGATCAATGATCTGTACTCTTCCTTTCTTTCCCTAATCTTGATTCTTGAGTGCACATCCTCATTCCTTCTCTCTTCCCCTGACCTCAATCTCTCAGTGGTGAGAGTTGGCAAGGTGGTCACATAATAAATAAATTAAAACAGAATAGAACAAACAGTACCCCAAGTACTGAAGGGATGAATTTCACAAAGTAAATATGGATTAGACCTGAAACTAATAACTGCACAGATATATCTGATTTTGTCTGCATCAAACTTGTTTCGACAAAGAGACTATATGAAGTGCTATCAATTTCTACTTTGTTTCTCCCTTTCAGATATTCATTTTGATCATTTTATTTCAGGCATTTGTTTATTTGGTTATTTGTTATTTCGTATTGCTGTTCACTTCCTTTCAGGTTGCTTAGCTTTATGACACAATCCTGTCACAAAATGGTACTACCGCGCTAATCGCAATGACAAAGAAAGTGCCTGAATAAAATAATGAATAACAGACTAGCCCAAAATATCCCCAGACAAAAATAAACAAAATGAAGGATCTGAAAGGAAATATTCAAAATAGATAGGCGCATATCTTTTTCAGTTATTTGGATATTTGGTGGTGTACATGTGAATATGTGAATAATGGGTGTGTTTACACACACATTACTTCTGCATATTTGCTGTTACATCCTGAACTTTCTGCGTCTAAATCACTCACCCAGATTTTAAACATCGGATCTTTGAACTTCTGCATAGAACTTCTCCCAGAACGTTTGCGTGTAAAATGTTCTCCTGGTAAACGGCTTTGCTCCAGACAGCTGTGGTGACTTGGTTTCCATGGCAGCCCCTCACGTCTACAGCTGCTGCTACTTTCGGCTGCCTCAGGACAGTGTTTGTGACATGTGAAGAATGCATCCAGGAACTGCCGCAGGGCAGTGTGTGTGTGAAGAATGCATCCGGAAGTTACTTGTGGACTTGTAAACCCAGAAAATTGAAAGATCAGCGCTTTAAGGTTTATGTACAAGTGCCCAATATTCAAGCACCTACTAAAAACCTAACTTTTCTGTCAGGTTTTCACCTAGCTCCTCACCCCCCCATACAACCTCAGGCTTCTTGCCAATACTTCTTCTCCTGTCCTTCCATTCAAAGTCCTCGATGTAAACTAAGAACATGCAGCATTGTGGGTAAAAACTAGGGGTGTACCATATTGTTTAAAAAAACATTCACAAGCATTTCTGAGTTTCTATGTTTTCTGGCCCCTCCTCGGGATTTTGGCAAATGCTCTGGAATGCGTATGCAGGGAGCAGGAAGGGGGTGGCAGAGGCCAGCAGGGGAAGGGGGGCAAGCAAGGGGGAAGGGAAGAAGGGGGGCTTCAGGGAAGGTGGGAAGAGAACTCACCTAAAAGCCACTGGAGCGGGTGTGCCACTACGAACTTAGTCGGAGTGGGGCCGCTGTTTCTTTGAATGTAATTTCTGTGAGCATGCTCAGAAAGCTCTCTGGGAGTACGTTGTACTTGGGAGCAAGCTGGACTACATTTCCCAGCATGCTCCCAGAGAGGTTTCTGAGCATGCCTACAGAAACAGAAACTGTATTCAAAGGAACAGCAGCCCCACTCCAAGTAGGTCCACAATGGTGCACCTGGCTCCCGTGGCTTTTAGGTGAGTTTGCTGCCCAACTTCCCTGACCCTGTTACCCCTCTGTCCACCTCTTCCCCACCGCCTTCCGTTCCCTCCGCTGGCCACTTACCTGCTCCCACTGCCTTCTTCCCTCCCTTCCTGTCCTCAGGAGGACACAGCTGCGTCAGGGAGTGGGGCCCCCATAGGCTTGTGGGCCACAGTACAGTTGCTCCACATGTCCCTTCTATACCCATGCCCTTGCCTATGTTCCCGTCACCCTGGTCCTGAGCTTTGGGGCCACACAGGACCCTTCCTCGGGCATGTAGCGTAGTTAGAGCCCTAGTTATCAGCAGAGATTTATCACTGAGATGGGACCTCTTTAAAAGCCAGCCATTTTTTCCCCTCAGGGAAGTAGGGGGGATTTCTTTTGACACATGGCATGTATTGCATGTGAAACTCACCCCATCCTATCACTTTATCAGTGTAGCACAAATCTCAAGGCATTTCTTCCTACCCCAGTAGCTGAAGCATATATTTTGTCTTGTATCATTGGCTGCTCAGATTGTTGGACGATCATCTCAGATTCCAAAAAGCTCATCTTGATTTTAGTTTTCCTCTTAGCTTTTGGCTGCTTTTTAGAATTGACAGGGAAATGATCAAGATTTATAGGTTTACAAAGTGCAAGTTTCAGGGACGTCAGTGTGAAAGAGTTTTTAACAAGGACATAGTCTGATTAACTGTGTGTAGTACAGTGACTCCCTGGCCTCACCCGAGGTCAGAAACTACAGTTAACATGGCCTGGGTTGGGTGAGGGCACAAAAGAAATAGGCTGGTGGCTGGAGAGTCACCCACCACCTGCATAGTCCATGTAGAATGAGGAGCACAACAAACGTGCAGGTGACCTGTCCCACCCAGACCCTTCTCTCAGCACCCTGCCTCCTGCCATGATGGACACCCATGGCAGCCAATGACAGATTGCCGTGTTGGCCAATGACGTATGCATCCTCGCAGAGACATGTAAGCCTGTGTTGACCTGCAGTGGCCTACACGGATGGTCTTTAGCACAGACTGTGACCTCAGAGATTTTCCAAGGACACAGCTGCCTACCTGGAGCAGAAGTGGACCAACATCTGGTGGCACCTAAACAGATGTGCCAGTAGCACATAGTAGGCCTAAGTGGGTCACCGTCATGTCTTTTTTGTAGCCTAGGACTTAGAAGCCAGCAGGAATCTTTCCATTGAGTAAAGTTGTCCCGACTAGAGCTGAAACGAATACCCACAAAACCAAGTATAACTGTTGAATTTCTGGTACCTGAATTTACTTGGAAATTATGGATATGAATCAGTGCCTAAAGGAGCATTTCCAGAAGTACCCAAGATATCATTGTACAGAAATACCAAAACAAGCAAAAGTACCCAAAGATGTTCCCAAACAGGAACCCAAATGATACATCACGAAAACCACTAAGTTCCTGCACTGCTGAAAAAGCAGCAAATATACAATATTTTTAAATGAAAATTGAGTTTGCCTTAATAATGCATTCCAGCTCTCCGTATAATCCCATAAAGCATATGCTATTTCTTTGATTTAGGATTCACTCAGGTAACACAGAAGGAAACTAAGACTAGAAGAATAAAGTGTTGGCCCTTGTTCTGATGTGAGGAGTGAAAAAAATGAGGTGATCTGGGAAGAGTTAACAGCAAGAGGAATCAAGTCCTGAGCCAAAGTGCCACTTCCAAACTTCTGTCTCTCAAGCTTTCTCCTTTATAGCTAGATAAATGTTTGCTTTCAGCCATCTGTCAGTACAGAATGTCCAGGAAAGTTAATCCCAGGTGATGGATGTACCCTGTGGATGTCCAGAGGGATATCGCTGTTCTCATTACTGACTGCTCCCTTTTAAATGTGTTACCGAGAATTTTAAACACTGCCCGGGCCCCTCCAGGATCTAGCAGTAGGGGCTGGTGGGTAATGAAAGGCAGACTGTTTGTTTCAACAGAATGTGTTTTGTAACAGCAATTAAGAAGTAATAAAGAGCAGAAGACACAAGACTTAATTGTGCTTGGCCCTTCATGGAGGGTTCTATGAGTGTTTCCTAATGCTTAAGTTGAGAGAGAAAGAAAGAAAGAAAGAAAGAAAGAAAGAAAGAAAGAAAGAAAGAAAAATATTATGTGCTGAGAGCACATTTTTAACTGTGGTTAATAAACAATATTTTGGTTAGTTTGGTAACTAATCAGGCACCACAGAGGATGACATTCAAAACAAATTACTGAATATTATCATATTACTATTTATCACATTACTGTATTACTGCATTATTGCATAACCGAATGTTACAGTTACTACTCTTAAACAAGGTTTGGAGGGTGGGAGTAAAAATAACTAAATACGAGCAGTAAATTGTAAAATGGTAAACATTTCAAATATCATGGTAAACCAGTAATCCAGTTAAATGGATTAGCAGCCAACCACTACTGGATACCACGAAATCCAGCTGAAAACCAATAGTCGTGGTTGTCGTTTCAGTTCTAGTCTTGTTGCTTGACCCCTGAAGCATGGTGGTATTAAGGCCGTAAGAACGGCAAGTACCAGGTCATAAGAACTTAAGTAGTGCCATATTGAGTCAGACCAATGGTCCATCAATCCCAGCATTCTGTCCTCCAAAAGTGACCAATCTAGATCGCATGGGAGAAGAATCAACAGTCACAATGGGCAATTCATTTCCCGTTGTTCACTCCCAGCTCCTGACAGTAATAAGTTCATCCCATAAGCTACTTGGTTAATAGCCATTAATGGAGCTACTCTCCAAGAACTTATTCAGGCCTTTTTAAAACCCAGCTATACTACTGGACCTGACAACGTTCTCTGGCAACACATTCCATCAGTTAATTATGCATTGAGTGAAAAAGTACTTCCTTTTATTTGTTTTAAATCTGTCGGCAGCTAGTTTCATGGAGTGTCCCCTAGTTCTAGTACTATTTGGGAGAGTAAATAACCATTCCCTGTCTACTCGTTCCACACCACTCAAGATTTTATAAACCTCTGTCATGTCCCCTCTGTCTTCTCTTCTCTAAGCTGAAGAGACCCAGCTTGTCAAGACTCTCTTTGTATGGAAGCCGTTCCATACCCTTTATCATTCTCATCGCCCTTCTCTGTACCTTTTCTAGTTCAGCGATGTCTTTTGAGATGGGGCGACCAGAACTGAACACAATATTCCAGGTGCGGTCACACCATTGATTTGTATAGAGGCATTATGACATCCTCAGTTTTATTCTTCATCCCTTTGCGAATAACTTCAAACATTCTGTTTGCTTTTTTAACTGCTGATGCACATTGGACTGAGGATTTCAGTGTATTGTCCACAATCACTCCCAGATCTTTTCCTGAGTGATAATTCCTAGCTTAGTACTACCCAGCATGGTGTACTCATAGTTTGGGTTATTTTTCCGTATGTGCATCACTTTGCACATGTCCATATTAAATCTCATCTGCCATTTAGATGCCCAGGCACCCAGACTCGTAAGATCCTGCTGTAGTTCTTCACAGTCTGCTCGTATTTTAACTACCTTGAATAACTTGGTGTCATCTGCAAATTTGAACACCTCATTCTTAACGCCCTTTGCCAGATGATTACTGATCTACCAGCCGCTGGCCCACCCCTCCTTTGTCAACCCTTCCCCATGACCTGATTAAACTTGTTGTGGCAAGGAACAAAGATATGTTGACCACCAGGGTTTTCTCATATTGGTTGCTGGGAAGATTGAGATAGATCCCAGCTATCAGGGAAGGGAATCCCAGTATGGAAAAGGAGGTACTGATCTCAAAAACAGTGACAGCTAGTAAAGTCAAGCAACAGTAGCTATCTTGGTTGGATTAAAAGAAAAACTCAACTTACCAATGGTTGGATCATGGTAGTCAGGGAATTGGTGGCTTATGAATTGCATTGTCATAGCTGGAAGAAAAAAAAGAGCAGAGAGAGAAACAATGAAGTAAAACTGCTTTCTCAAAGAGTTGAATGAGGTAAAATAATACTGTTGGAAAAACAGGTAAATAATACTGTTGGAAAAACAGGTAAAATTTTCAGAAATGTTAATCATAATCGATCCCATAAACTTGCAGATCTGAATATAAAAAAATCAGAAATTTCTGGAATTGATTTTTTTCTATTTTCTGATTAATGAATGGTAAATCGGGTTGGAAAAAATATGGTACCAGAAATCAATTTTCTGACACCAGAAGTCGACATTTTGGGACATCGGGTACCCAGATTGGGTCACAATTGGGTGCAATTGGTACCCGATACTTTTGAGTCGATTCAGGTGCTGGGAATCGAGCAGGTATACCCGTTTTTGCAGACACTCATTTCGGCTCCACTTTCCAGCATTTTGTAAAATATAAAAATCCCCTTCACAAAAGAGATCCTACATCCTCTCAAGGCAACTTGTTCTATTGCCCAATAGCTCATAGTTTTAGGAAGCTTTTCCAGATATCTACTTGAATTTGACCTTCCTGTTATTTGATTCTATTATTTCTAGTCCAGCCCTCTGAAACAGTGATGAACACCTCCTTGCCATCTTCTTGAAGGCAGCCGTTTACTTAGTTGAAGACTGCTATCATGTCTCCCCTTACTCTTGGCTAGACTAAAAATACCTAGTGCCTTCAAACTTTCTTCATAAGACTTGCTTTCCAGAAACTTTATCAACTTTGTTGACCTCCTCTGAACCCACTTTAATTTGTCAATGTCCTTCTTAAAATGAGGTACCGCAAACTGGACCCAATACTCCACATGAGGTATATCGGTAACAATTAGAATGGGTGGCGTAAAAACTGGAACCGGGCAAACAATTTGTTCATTTTGGGTCAGATTTCAGATTCAGTGGGTTTGCTCCTTTTGGTGAGTACACATTTCAGCACTAGCTAAAATGAGATTGTTTAATTTCAGAGAGGAATATAGAATTACTCAGACAAGAGTCCTCCAAGGCAAGCTGTGGCAGGGAAGAGCCACAATAGAGTGCTGGCCCTTTAAGACTGACCCTGAGGAGAGGCCATGCCCACATCTGACTGGAGTTATATAAAAAGTGGAGAACAAGGAAGGAGAAGACAAAAGCTCCCAGGAGACTGGAGGAAGCACACCCGTGGCAGAAGCTCCTAGGACATGGAAGAGAGCACATCCTTGACAGAGATGGGTCCCTGAAGGAAGGAGTCCTTGAAACGTGGGGTATGGATGTGAGTGAAGGTAGCCAGTCACTGCCAGAAGACTGTTACCCAGTTGGGCTAGGCCTGTGTATTTTGACTATGTGATGGAATGATGGCTATGAGATATGGAGAACTGAATGGCACTGCCATGGAGCACCCACGCAGGTGGATTGAATGGGGAACTCTTCAAATGAGTGGTTCCTAGCGTGACTACCTCAGCTACAGAAGCGGCCCTGCACGAAGCAGTCCTGATTTCCCAGCATTGGTCCACGTGTGGCCATCAGGGGGTGCACCGTGGCTCACGGGAGCACATATCCGGCAGCTCCACCTTCAGACAGGCGGTCGACTCCGTGGGTTCTGGCTGGCCAGGCGGGGTTGCATCTCCTCTGAAAACACCCAACGTTTCATATGGTTCCTCCACCACGTATATTGGAAACCTACAGCTAATTTATCATTTAAAAATAAATGTCCTGTATTTTATAACCATGTGGACAGCCACTGAGTGAAAAACTAGAGGAAAAAGAGCCAGCCCAGCTGTGCTTTGTTCCAGCACTTCAAAACGAAATTAAAAAGATGGATTCATAAAAACAAAAAACAAAGAAGTTTCTGTTGTCTTTTGCAAGTTGTCATCGGCTGCAATACCCAATTTAATTTCTGATGATTCTTTCAAGAATAAACACTTGCTCCATTTGACGTGAGAGATAAATGATCCCCTGTGATGCTATACGCAATCGGTTTTGTCTGATCACACTGTTTTATGGCTGTATATTATCCACTAATAAAACTATTAGAAAAGTAATTTCACCTGCCAAAAATTAACTCATATCATTTTATGGCTGTGCAATTTGAGGGTGTGAAAATAAAATAGCCCCCATTCTCAGGCCTTATGTGACCCATGTAAGCCCTATTTTGAAGACCTTAGAGCAGGGTGTAGAACCTCTGATCTCTGAGCCAAATCTGGCCAATGGCTCCTTTCTCCAGTTGCTGGATGTGACCTGAAGATCATCCCCTTCTCTCTGGAAGATTAAGTTCAGAGGAAATAACCAGAGATGAGGGCACAAATTTGAGAATAGGAGAGGAATGTATGTTGTATCCATTCTTTACCTCAATCTGAAAACCCATTAAAACACCCTTTCCCTCAACGCCTATATGGCCTTCAGAGCTCATACTAATTTAGAAAGAGGCTCACAAGAGGGAAGAGATTCTTCGGCTGTGCTAGAACATATGTTTAACGCTGACACTCCATACAGAGCTGAATTTCACCCTGGTTAGCTACACAGACCTTAGAGTGACCTTCATTTGCTGAACAAGTAGGTAGGGAGCTGGGGTTAGACCCCTACTGATTTAGAAACATTGGGTGTTTTCACACGAGACGTTACCCCGCATGTGCACTAGAGCTGAAACAACAATGCTGTGCATTGTCGTGAAAATCTTGTGAGATTCTCACAACCCTTGCTTGTAATGCATGTCCCTCCACCCCTCCTCCGCAGTGGCTATTTTGCATATGCTCAGAGATGATTTTTTTAGGTTTATCAAGCATCTCACGAGATGGTCAAAACCCTAAAACACTCTGTGCATGCTCAGAAAGTCCACAGTGGCCATTTTGTGTATGCAAAGAGCTGTTTATTGACCATGCAAGAATCTCGCACAAACGGGTCGAGAACCTGGTTCTCATTGAGATTTTTGAGAATTCTGAGGGCGAGTTTCATCCCTAGTTTTAATTTACAAAACCTTAAATGGTCTGGGCACCATATATTTGAAAGATTGCCTCATCTCTCATGTCTGACTGTGGCCTTTGAAGTCAGCCAGAAACACCTTCTTCTGCATACCATCTGCCCATTGAGTTCACACACTAAAGGGCGTGCAGAGAGACATCCTCAGTAGTTCCCCCCAAATTAGGGAACTTTTTCCTCCTTTGTCTGAGCCCGAGCTTCCTCACCTTCCTTAGCCTAGGTGAGACCTTTTTATTTGACCAGACATTTGACAAGTGGTGATAGGGTTTGGGGATGGTGTGTTTTGGAACATGCCCTGAGCCTTTGTGATATGGTGGGAATAATAATTAATTAATAATTAATAATGTGGTTTATGATTAAGAATTAATCCTAGTCTATTCATTTTATAGGGGTGAGGGGGAAATCGTCCCTTTCCAATTGGAATTGGCTTTTTATCCATTCTGATCAGGCATTGGATTGGACAATAATCCATTCAATCCGATTGGAATGGATGAAATGATAATAATAGTTTTTAAAAAGCCATTGGGGCCTATCCCAAACCCTGTGGACAGGAGCATGGAGCACACACAGCAAGTGCACATGTGCACACATGCAAGCTTCACCCCCCCCTCCCCCAGCACGGGGCCTACAGCATGTGCACAAACCATGCAGAGGCATGTGCACACGTTCACGCAGCAGCAGCGCGGGGTTTGGGATCAGTCCCACCGTGCATGAATAAATCAGCCTGGTGGCTATTTTGCATGTTCACATGGCTATGTATTTTTTTTATTTATTATTATTATTATTATTATTATTATTATTATTATTATTATTTCAGCCAGAATTCCAATCGGAAACATTTCTGAATGGAATTTCTGGTTGGAATAAAGTGAAACTGTTCTATTTTTGTGGAAATGCCTGCGAAAATGGAAGAGTTCTTTTGAACCCCTCCTATCATTTTGTGTCACTACCCCTCCCCTCTTCTGAATTGCCAGAGGCACTCCATAATCATGGGCTTCCCAGGCATACGGCTCTCTGGGTCCATATTTTTACCCCAGTGAGTCTCACACTCATGTTGTCATTTCAAATTTATCAATGGACAGACCCATGTCTTGGGACTCGGTGTGATTGTACAGTCTATCCAGTACTGACGGCATAGGAATCCCAAACCCCCGAGATTTTTACTTGAATATTTTGAAGAACAGAGATGACAGCCTGGATATATTCTGTAAGAAACTAAAGGCAGAGTGGCATTGCTTCATTGCAACATTTTGGCTCTTCTCTCAGAGATCCAGGGGTTAACAAGATGGTTCTGAAATGTTCCAGACAAGTGAAATTAAACATTTATTACCCTGTGAATAAATGATTGCATCTTTAGTGTAGGCAAATATAAATGTTAAGGAGCACCATTATATATTCATAGTAACTCCTCTGAGAGGATAACTGTTTAAAGAAGCTCATTTCAAATACAGACACCATCGAGGAAAAAATGCCGACCTGTACTTCCAATAGTGTTTTCCATCATGTATGCTGTCAAATATGTTTCCATCTTGAACACAGTATGTACTTCCAACACCAAACTGCTGGTTTCTGTGCAACTAAGTTTTATAATAATCTTAATAATCTTTATTTTTATATAGCAACCCCTTGCCATGGCACTCAGACCACTTTTCATAATTAATAAACAGACCTTTTAATCCTAACAAGTTACAACAACCTTGTGAGGTAGGTTAAGCTGAAAGAATATTGTGACTGGCTCAAGGTCACCCAGTAAGTTTCCGGCTAATGCAAGACTTGAACCAGGGTTCCCCCTACCTCCAAGGCCAAGTACTGCACACTTTGCCAATACACCATACAGCTAAGATTACCGTCACTTAATGGCTGTTCAGTGGCCCACATGAGACAAAGATCCTGTATAATAATGTCTGCAGATTGGTATCGTATATGGATGAAACAAATAGGGATTAGAGGGTAGTCTTGGAGCAGGGGTCTAGATGACTTTGGAAGTGACTTCTTACCATATAACTCTATTATTCTATGTTTCTTAAGAAGTCTTTTTGTATTTATGAAGAAAATGGGTGCACGCACGTTCCCCCACCTATCCTGCTCGGTGTTCAGACGGGCAAACAATGAGTGTACACCCATCCCCCCACCCACCGCCGGCTGTATACACGGAGGCCCACCCACCCACCCAAACACTGAGCAAGGGAGGAGCACTTCCATGTAAAAACGGCCCAAACCCGACGCCTCTGTTGGTATTATCAACAGAGAACAAGGACTTTGTGTGGAACTTGGGTCTACTGATGGTGTATCGCTTTTACACAATTTAGGGTTGTTATAGCTCTCTACTCAAAGTAAATTCAACATTCAATGAGGAAGGAAGGAAGGAAGGAAGGAAGGAAGG
>QEPC01004157.1:561270-601138 GCA_003113815.1 Sphenodon punctatus | reverse complement strand
TCTCAAGTGCGGAGTCTGGGTGTGCTCCTCGATTCATGGCTCAGCCTGGAATCTCAGGTTGGGGCTGTGGCAGGGAGTGCATTTCGGCAGTTACATCTTGTCCGGCGACTTCGGCCATATCTCTCAGACTCCGACCTCGCCACTGTCATCCATGCCTTAACCCACCTGGAGGCTGAATTACTGCAATGCGCTCTACGTGGGGCTGCCCGAGAAGCTCATCCGGAGGCTGCAGAATTCTGCGGCCCATCTCCTTACGGGGGCGGGTCACAGGGAGCGCATGATACCAGTTCTCTGGGCTCTGCATTGGCTGCCTATAAAGTACCGGGCCAGATTCAAGGTGCTGGTTTTAACCTTTAAAGCCCTTCATGGCCTGGGCCCTGCTTATCTGACGGACTGCCTGACTCCCCATGTGCCCATGTGACCCTTGAGATCGTCTGTGGGAACCTTTTGGGGGGCTCCCCGGGCGAGGCGGGTAGCCACCGATGTTAGATCTTTTTTGGTGGCCGCCCCTGTACTGTGGAATTCACTTCCGGAGGAGGCTCAGTTAGCTCCCACTCTCCTGCTGTTTTGGCGTGTATGTAAGACGTGGCTGTTCTGTCAGGCTTTTGGCAAGGGGTAGGGGTGGGGTGTGGGGTTTCCCCACATATTGTATTTTTAAATTGTTTTAAAATGTTTATATTGTTTTTATTGAATTTTGTTCACCGCCCCAGGCTGCCCTGAGGGCAGTAGGAGCGGGATATACATTTTAAATAAATAAAATAAATAAATAAATAGATAGATACGCACCTCTCTTTTAAACCTTACATTGACCCTGTTGCCAAATCCTGCCGATTCGCCCTCCATAACATTGCCCGCATTCGCCCCTTTCTCTCTACCTCCTCGGCCAAAACCTTTGTTCATGCCATGGTTATCTCTCGCCTTGATTAGTGCAACCTCCTCCTCGCTGGCCTCCCTCGCTATCACTTGTCCTCCCTTATCGCAATCCAAAATTCCGCTGCCAAGGTCATTCACTCTGCCCGTCGCTTCGACCATGTGCAGCCTCTCCCCTTCTCTCTTCACTGGCTCCCCCTTCCTGAATGTATCCTGTTTAAACTCCTGGTATTCACGTTCAAAACACTCCATGACCAAGTTCCCCCTTACCTCTCTGACCTAATCTCTCTACACACTCTCTACACACTCCTCCTCTTCTGTCCCCTCCCTCACTCTCCCTCGTTTCTCCTACTCACCTAACCCCTTTCGACCATTTTCCCTTGCTGCCCCCCATGCCTGGAACTCCCTCCCTACCCACATCCACCTTGCCCCCACCCTCCGCTCCTTCAAATCCCTCCTCAAGACCCACTTTTTCCTCACTGTCTTTCCCAACGCCTGTTAGTCGTTTCCCATATACTTACTGTCTATCCTCCTCTGTAGACTGCTGCAACCAACCTGATTGTAACCAAGCCACATGCACCTGAGACTTCACATCCACTTGAATGTTTGTTTGTCTTTTCCCCTGTCTCTCCCTCTGTCCCCTCTCCCTGTCTCCCACTCCTTGTCTTTTAGATTGTAAGCCACAGGCAGGGACTGCGTCCATTTCTATGTTCTGTGCGGCGCCAAGTACATGACTGGTGCTATATAAATGTTTATAATAATAATAATAATAATAATAATAATATTATTAATAATAAATTAGTGCGGGGTGAAGGTGGTGGTAGAGGAGGAGCAAAGCTCCCAAATAGGAATGTAGAGGGGAAAATGTCTAGAAAGATAAGTTGAGCAAGGCTATGAAGAACCTTGAAGGTAAATATGAGACTCTTGTCTTGAATGTAAAAGGGGAAAGGGAGTCAATGAAGGGAGGCCAGGAGGTGTTGAACCTGATCTAAATGATGGCCATGACCTTGGCAATGTAAATATGAACAGAAATGTTTTCACTTAAAGATTTACCAAGATTGGATCAAAACTGTTCCCCACTTCTGTATCTCTAAGTAAGATCTTGAGAAGTATTTTGGTAGACAGCCATGGAAGTAGTGGGTGCCAATTTTTTGTGTTTTCTTAATTAGAATTATTTTATTGCAAAAAAGTGTGAATCAGTTTTCTGTACAGGCCACCAACCTCAATCAGCTCATTAGCTAGCTTTAAAAGTCAGATTTTACTGTAGCAATTTATTTAGAATAAGAACTACGGGGATTTCTAATTATTATTCTATAAATGTTTGGATGGAATATTGGAGAAGCTTGTAATGCTCATTCCAATGGACAGCTTGTTACGAAGCCAGCACTGCCTCTCAAGCTGATGGTTTAGAATCTTGGCAAACAACCAGTTTGGATGATTTCACAAATAACAAATGCATTTCTCCTACTTCTGAAAAGAGGGGTTATTGTTCTAGACTAATAACGCATATGGAGCTTCTCTCTCATGCAATAGTTAGAGAGCCAATGGTTCCTCTTGACACCAGAGTAATAATGAAATAATTCCCCTCAAGATGTGATACAACACAGGATTAGAAGAAGCTTTCAGTGCAAAGCATATTCTGAAATTGGATGAGAGGCTACAGTAACCATTCTTTGAAAGTGACAGAGAACAGAAAATCTTTAATATGGAGTAAAGGACTAGATGAAAGTTAAATATGACCTTTTGAAAAATAATGACAATATTTTGCTTTTCAAGCAGCACTGAAATTGAGGACATTTTTAAGCATCCAGGATTTCTCCCGCAGGTTAAAAATGTGACTTGAGGAAACCCCTGCAGGGAGGATTTAGATGCTCCTCACTGGACTGAAAATCACTCGAGCGCCATTGGAGACAGTGGTGCGGGCAACTCCTGGAAGTTTTGAGATTCGGAATGGTAAGACCTCAGCTATCGGAGACTTACCTAATCCACATCTCAAAACTTCTGAGTGTTGCCCGGTGCCGCTGCTTCCAACAGTGCCCAGGTGACTTTGGGTTCAGCAAGGAGCATCTTAATTCCCACATGCTGGGTTTTCCTTGAACCAGATTTTTAACCTGTGGGAGAAATCCCAAACTTTTAAAAACTCCCTCAGTTATTAATGATATTTTTCAGGGCTTTTTTCCATTGGAAAAGAAAAAAAAATCTACCAGATCTTTCTCAACAGTACTTCCTTTTGCTAATTCCTATGGTTATTCTCCCCTATTATGGTGCTTCCAAGCAAAACACATTTATTTTGCAGGTGACAAATCTCTTTCCTCTCTTTGTTAAATGATGTCTTTTTACTCAGCATAACATTGGAATTAAATAACAAGGGGTAATTTTGCAAAATATATTTTTGATCGTCAAAATAGATAGTTCACTTCCCCTTGAAACATTTGCAGGAGATGATTGCTAAAAGATTGCTTTCCCTTTTTCAGTTGATTTGCTCCATCTTTGATCCTGAGACACATTTCACAAGAAGGAACACTTGAGCTGCAAGAAAATTATACTTTTGTGTGCCCTTTATGTTTATTTGGTTTTTTAAACAAAATCGTATTTGTGTTATGGGTTGTTATATGATTAATATTTAATATTTATATACTGCCTCTCAATCAGAAGACTCCCCAAACACACTACTTTACAAATGGGAACTAGGTAAATTACATAGACCACAAAGAATCCAATTCTCAAAGCACTCCACTTCACTGCCCTGTACTCTCAGAGTATTCTCAGGATCAGGGTGTCAGTATTAAATTTGCCAAAGAGTATGCAACAAATAGAGCTCATATCAGACCAGAAGGCTATGCTACTAGACCAGAAAACTGGCAGTCAAAGACACCACATCCCTGTTTTCTGGGATAATAGTGATGAATAAATAATGAAATAGACAATAACATTGCAAGCATTGTGATGACTATCCAGCATTTTACAAAATGGAAACACAAGTAGACATGTGCCAATGAAGATTTATTTGGCCTTTCATCATTAGTTTGTCACAATACAGCACGTCAATCAATGACAGAAAGAAACACAGGACCATTTTGCTGGGGTCTGAATTGATTTCATTGATTGGCATATACAGAATCTTTGATTGAGTTAGGATTGATGGTCCATCATTTGTCTGCCTGTCAGATTGATTGTAGCATGCTATTGATTGTATTGAAACTTGGAACAATCTAAATTACAATGTACTGTGTACAGCTCACTATAAAGTAGATAGCAAAACTGAGAAACAAACAAATGGAAAAGCAGGAATATAGGTTTCCTATTGCTAAACATTAGCACTGTACCATCGGGTGATATATGGTAGAGGCAGCTGGTGAAACATATAGATTCATGCCTGAGAAGAAATATGCCACACCTAGAGCTGGAACGGGTAGTTAATTACTGGTGGGTAATACCCACATTTTCTGGTACTGCATTGGGTACCCAATAGGTTACACAGGTCCCAATTAGGTACCTGGAAACCTCCAAAATCAGGAAGTTCTGGGACCAATTTCTCAATTTTCCAATTACCAATTGGTATATTCACTCAGAAAACCAAAAAATCTGTGAAGAAATTTAAAAATAAATAAATATCAGGACTGGAAGTCGATTTTCGGGGACCAGAAATAGACATAAGTTGACTTTCCAGGATGAAAAATCAATAAATAAGTGTCAGAAGCTGATAAATCGATAAGAAAGTTGAAAAAATAATGATGGAATTTGACATTTCGGGATATCGGGTATCTGAATCGGGTTGCAGTATGGTACTGATTGGGAACCAATGCTGTCTGGTTGATTTGGGGACAGGAAATCCATTGACTATAACCATTGGCGGGTACTCATTTCACCTATAGTCACATCTTTAATGATGATGATAGAGAAAGGAGTCAAATGTTTCTCCTTTAATTCCTCGTCCAATTTCGTGAAACAAATTATGTAAATGTTATCGTGGGGCAGCTTTGTATGCTGGAAGCTATTTATTTTATTTTATTTTAAGAAATGTTATCCCATCCCTCCGGTTACAGGCTGGCTGACTACCATGCCCCAAGTGTGGCAGAGCCCAGCTGGCTGGCTGGCACCCCCACCTTGGCATGCTTACTGAGAGCAGGGAATTTAATTTTAATGATTGCTAATCTATTGTCGATTATTAATCATCAATTATCTATTATCAATTATCGATCATTGATTATGATGATGTGAGGGAGGAAAGAAGATGTGATTTCACTTGTGGCGGGCCAGGGAAAGCCTGATGGAAGAGGGAGAGCACACAGGTTGTCCCGAGTAAACAAAAAATCCTATGCATTGGACTTTATCAACAGACTTTCAATGAAAAATCCCCATGTAGTAAAGTTGTTATAAATGGGATACCTAAATGACTCAGAATATTATTGGCTGAAACCATGCTTGCTTGCTTGCTTGCTTTCCCACCCTATCCCAAAAACCTTATCACAGTCTTATATGTGATAAAACACACATAAAAAATACAAATGATAACCACCCCACCCCGGAAATTGTATAAAATACCCATACTCCCCCAAAATCATAACCCTGCCTGTTAAATGCCTGTCCGAATAAACAGGTCTTACACTTCTTCTGCCTTCTGGAAGATGCTCAGATGAGAAGCTTAGGTGACTCTCTAAGGGACAGGAATCCCAAAGCCGTGGAGCAGTCACTGAGAACGCCTCTCTGCATGCCTGGGTTAAAGAGACCCGGGCTACTAATGGAATGTTCAGGAGAGTGCTCCCGGCTGATCTTAGCGGGCCAATATTAGAGGTCACCGAGGGATGTAAGGGGGGAGCTGGTCATTTAGAGGTCTTGCCCTCTGAAAATTTCCATCACCCCCAGTTTGTTCTGGTGTTCTGTCACAAGGAGTGCTGTAATTTTTTAATGCCAAAATGAACAGCAAGACTCTCTTTCTTGAACTGTGAATAATATTTTTCTATCAAATGCCTGAGCTAATAAAAATATTCAAAATATGCAGATAGCCTCAGGAAACATAATTTGGCATGTGCCCAACTTAGCAGTGACCAAGCAACTCTGAGATCTCTGAAGCTGTAGTTTCGGTGCCAAACCTTTCATACATTCATATTCAGAAGATGGCCCCAGGCAAACGCACTCCAACCTACACTCTCAGGACGGTATGTGCTTGGCAGAGGCTGCCCTGATGTCACTGTCTGGCTGCTGCAAAGAGTTTACAAGGGTGTTCAAAGACTCAGTTCGGGATCTTGCCTTTTTCTTTACCTTGAGGTGTTTTTACCTGTGCTGCAGCTGCTGTGAAGATTTCCGCTTTCCTAGTCTTCTGATATTTCGAATACCTCTGCCTTCAAGTCTAGTGGTTAGGGTGGTGGAACAGATAGAATGTGAGCTCCTCCTATCAAATCTAATGAAAGCCTGTCTATAGGGATGGGAATTTCGGTTTTGGATAAAACTGAAAGTACCCGAAAATGGCCATTTCGGATTAATCCAAAATTTCGGTTCTTTTTCGGTTTCGGTACTATCAGATTTTTGCATTGATTTTTGTACTGGATTTTTTAACATTGTGGTTTGTCCTCCATTGAAAAACTGCAGTATTAAAAATCCTGTACAAAAATCAATGCAAAAGATCTGATAGTACCGAAACAGAAAAAGAATCGAAATACATGAGAACCGAAACCAAAATTGACCGAAACTAACATTTTTCCCAGAGTCCCGTCCCTACTGTTTAGTTTCATTTCTATATGACAAATCAGTGTAGTCCACGATTAATGTCCCGGTGATCGAAACAACCAATGATCAAGCCCCTTAATTTAAACCACAGTGAAACCACTGGAAGTTTTGTTTGTTTGTATTTGCTGACTTCATTGAAAAGTTGATTGGATGCTTTAAATAGGACAAGGACACCAGGAAGACAACATTTTTTGCTCCTCCTCAGCCATCACCTTCACCTACCCCAGACTCTTCTGCTCCCTAAACTCTCCTTGCACCTTCTCCAATATTGCCATCCCCCTCACCCCCCGCCATGCCTGAAACTCCCTTTATGAACACTGCTCCCTTCAAATTCTTTCAGAAACTTGCCTTTTCCAACAGACTTTTCCTAATTCATCATCCCTAAAGATAGCTCTTTTGTGCTTCATCTTTTACTAAGGGGGTGAGGAGTGGAACCTTTTTTCCTTCCAAGAGCCACTTTGAAAATTCGTACAAGCCCCAAGGACTGCATAGAAGTTGAGGGTGACAGCACTTGAAGGGGGTGTGACCTTTACTCAAGAAACCATCTCTTGAAGTTGGCTCTCTGGCCAGTTATCAGCCAGTCTCTAACCTTCCCTTTTTAGTGATATTTATTGAACGGGTGGTGGCCCAGCAGATCTAGGGACATCTGGACCACATCTGTTTCCCTGATCACTTGCAGTCTCACTTTTGTCTGGGTTATAGCACTGAGACTGTGCTTGTGGCCTTGGTTGATGATCTACACCATGAGTTGGACCAGGGTCAGTACACTCTGTTAGTTTTATAGATCTGTCAGTGGCTTTTGACACGGTTGATCATTAGATGTTGGTGACCCAACTGTGGGACCATGCTAGGGTGGGTGGAACTGTTCATTAATGGTTCTGCTCCTTCCTGGCTGGAAGAACTCAGTGAGAGATACTGGGAGACTTTTCGTCATCTCCCCAGAATCTCTCCAAAGGGCTCCATTCTATCCCTTAAGCCTTTGGGCAAGATTGTAAGAGGTTTTGAGGTTTGGTGTCATCAGTATGCTGATGACACCCAACATTACCTCTCATTTTCATCTGACCCAGGACCAGCAGTCTCAGTGTTTCTGGTGCCTGACTGCAGTGGGGGATTTATTTATTTATTGCAGCATTTTTATACCACCCTATTTGCCATACAGCAAGTCAGGATGGTGTACAACAAAGATAAATGACAAAAAAATATAAAATCCTAGATAAAATAAACATTAAAAGCTCAATTAAAACAGCCCAACGTACACACACACCCCTATCCCCCTCACCGAATGCCTGGCAAAACAGTCAGGTCTTGCATTGTCTACAAAAGGAGGAGAGGTCCTAAGAGAGTAAAATCTCTGCCAGGAGGGAGTTCCAAAGGCATGGTGTGGCCACTGAGAATGACCTTTCAAATGTTCCCTCCTAAGAAACCTGGGGCACCTCTAACAGAGTGCCCCCAGATGACTGCAGGGGTTGATTGAGGACACAGGGGGCGAGGCGGTCCTGTACGTAGATGGGGCCCAGGCTGTATAGGGCTTTAAAGGTAAGAGCCAACACCTTGAAGCAAACCCTGAAGACTATAGGCAGCCAGTGCAGAGAATGGAGCACTGGTGTTATGTGTTTCTGGAGGCCCATCTTTGTAAGGAGGCGGGCCACCGCATTCTGCACCATCTGTAGTCTCCAGATTATTGCCAAGGGTAGAGCACATTGCAGTAGTCAAGTCGTGAGGTGATAAATGCATGGATGATGGTGTCAAGATCAGGGCCTGAGATATATGGTCAGAGACGATGGACCAGAGGTAATATACTGGGCATCCAGGAAGACCTGTGAATCGAAGGATTGGATGAGGAGAAGCCATCTGAGTCTGAATCCAGTTAAAACAGGGGTGATGTTGGTGAGAAGGGGTGAGGGAGGTGGAGGCTCCCATCAGTGATGAGGTGCATCCCTACTTGGTCCCTCAGGTTCAGAGTCTGGGTGTAGTCCTCAATTCACAGCTCTGCCTGGATGCTCAGGTGGCGGCTGAGGCAAGGAGTGTGTTCTGTAAATTACATCTGGTTCGTCGCCTTAGGCCCTGTATCTCAGGCTCCGATCTTGCCACCATCATCCATGTATTCATCACCTCAAGACTGGACTATTGCAACATGCTCTACATGGGGCTACCCTTGATGATGATCTGGAGATAGCAGCTGGTGCACAATGCAGCAGTCACCTCCTGATGGGGACAGGCCGCAGGGAGCACCTAATAACACTGGTGCTCCATTCTCTGCACTGGCTGCCTATAGTATTCCGGGCCTGATTCAAGGGGCTGGTTCTTACTTTTAAAGCCCTATACAGCCTGGGTCCTACCTACTGGTGGGAACGCCTCATCCCATCAGTCCTGGATCAGCCCCTCCTGTTAGGCAGGGGTGTCCTCTTTGAGGTCCCTTGTGGTGACCTTTGAAAGGATGCTCTCGGTGTGGCCACACCAAGACTATGGAATTCTCTCCCTGCAGAGGTTCGCTTCTCTCCGGCTCTCCCCTCTTTCCGCAGACAGTGTAAGACCTGGCTGCTTCACCAGACGTTTGATGAGAGGAATGGGTAGTGGGTGGGAGGGTTCTTGGATGAGTGGGTGGGTATTTGTTTCAGACCCATTTGATTGTTGATTTTTTTTACTACTTTATATTTCTATGTTTTGTATGTTAGCCGCCCTGAGCTGCCTTTGGGCAGGAGGGGGGCAGCATATAAATAAATATTATTGCCTCCGTTGTTTCCAATGGCTATTCAAGGTCATTCATTTTAGTGAATGGACATTGGGCCCAATGCAGCCCATGGCAAGTTTTTTATGTGGCCCCTTTCCAGTTCCTGGATCTGGCCCCTGGATCCATATCTTACCCCCAAACACTGAAAAACCGAGCTTGGTGTAAGTGAGCAGAGATGAGGGCATGCACATAAGGATACAGGACAGATCCATGGCACAGTTCTATGATCCGGGTCCTCCATTTCATCAGCACATCCCTTAATCACCTTGCCCAAATGTTGACGTGGCCCTCAGAGCTTGAACTAATTCCCCTTGGAGGGAAAAGGTTCCCCACCTGTGGCATAGAAGTTAGGGGCACGGGTGCTTAAGGGCTGCATTCAGAAAGAGAAGCATCCAGAATATCACAGATTTGTCTCTTATACCTATGTGCATGCCCTCATCTCTACTCCCTTACCCTGAACACAGTTTTTCACTGCCCTGTGTGTGTGTGTGTTTAGGATCCAGGGGCCAGTTTGAGAAAATGGAAAGGAACCAAAATAAAAATTAGCCATGGGCCACACTGAAAGAGTGAACTCAGGATAAGGGAGCCACGATGAGGGCATGCCCATCAGGATAGGGAACAAACAGATCCATGGCACAGAACCCTGATCTGGACCTTCACCTTCCTGAGCGCACTCCTCAAGCACACCCATCACCAGGAGAAGGGGGTCAACCCTGGGGAGAAAGAAAGGGGGGAGGGGGAATCCAAACAATAGCAGAGAAGGGGATCCCAGATCAGGGGTGGGGGAGCCCAATGAGAGAGGGGTGGAGGAAGGGAATGGAGCCTAAGCTACCATTTTTCTTAATTCTGCTGGATTGGGCTCTGGGAGAGGAGGGAAGATGAGAGGTGTGACCCCAGTCCCTCCTGCTGATTTTCTCTGCTGTGATTGGCTGGGGGTGCTGACTCCATTGCCCCTTCAGCCAGGCTATCAGCCAGACTATTGGCTGGGGGATTCCATAGCGGACAGCAGGGAGTTGCCCAGTCCCCACTCCAGCCCGTTCCTGGTGCTGAACTGCAGCAAAACAAGAAATGCATTTCCCTTTGTGACCTGTTAGATACTTCTCCCAAATAACTTACATTGGCCACTGTCAGAGACAGGATGCTGGTCTCGATGGATGATAGGTCTGACTGAGTATGGCACCTCTTATGTTCTTTTCTCCTTCTGCCCTTGTCAGTTGAAGATTGTAAACACCTTTGGGCATGGATCTGTTCCTCCAATCCTGACTTTTCCGCATTAGGTAGATTACTAGCACTAGTAGCACGAGAGATGATAAAGGGCCCGGAAAGCAAGTCTTATGAGGAAAGATTGAAGGAGCAGGGTATGATTAGACAATGAAAGAGAAGATTAAGAGGAGCCATGATAGCGATATCTAAAGAACTTTCCCCAAGAAGATGGCAAGGAACTGTTCTGCACTGCTAGAGCGGGCAGGACTGGAAATAATTGGGTCAAGCTGCAGGAAGTTAGTTTTTGGTTAAATATCAGTAAAACTTTCTATTTAAAAAAATGCTGCATGCGTGGGTGCCTCCCGTGTGAATGCCGTGGGCATGCTGGCACGCTCCCGCAGAACACGCATACCCACCCACCTCCACCCATCGCCCGCACATGGGGCCATTGGCCAAAAGAGAGGCTGCTCCATGTACATAGGGATGAGGAGGGGGGGTTGGTGTGCACCCATGTGCAATGCCCTCCTCACACCACCCATGCTGTGTCATGACCAGCCATCAGGGATGTTGTAGGTGTAATCATCCTGCATATGAGCAGAAGATTGGACTAGATGATTCTTGAGGTTTATTGATGATGATGATGATGATGATGATGATGATGATGATGATGATGATGTACCCATGAAACCTTAAGAACATAAGAACATAAGAAGTGCCATACTGGGTCAGTCCAATGGTCTATCGATCCCAGCATCCTGCCTCCGACAGTGGCCAGTCACGGGGGCCTGGGAGAAGCACCCAACAGGTCACCATGCTATCCATTCCCTGTGGGTCACCCCCAGGTTCTCAACAGTAAAGGGTTTTGTTCATTTAGATCATAACAATAATAATAATAATAATAATAATAATAATAATAATAATAATAATAATAATAATAATAAATAAAACATCTGCTGGCACTTCCCACTGTGGTCCATAACTGTGTTTCCACAAGATTCTGGAAGAGAAGGGCTTTAAAAAAAGATTATGTGGCTAATTTCAATGTCCATTTAAGAAAAACAAAGACTATAGAGAGAGGTCTGCAATAAATCAGTATAACAGACATCATGTCATAAAAGTCTTCAGCATTAAATGGCCACAGATTGCAAAGCTACTTTTCCATTACAATGAGCTGGGTGCTACCAGAGGGCCATGGCGTGGGCCAAAAGGTTCTGACTGCTGGTGTCAAAGGTTTAATGAATGGTGTGCAAGCTGGCTCTCCCCCGCGGCTAATAGCAATTGGGAGATGAGCTGAATTACCAAAGAGCTGTAACAAAGAGAAGATTCTATCCCCAGCAAATGAGAAGAGACAACACTACCCTCCCCACCCCCACCCCCGCCTCTCACACGCGATGTCAGCAGCATATGTTTCCCTTCACACATTGTAAAGATTGTTTTGCAAAACAGGTTTGATTTAATGGCGCATGGTAGATGGTGGATCACAGCCCAAATATAGCAGCTTTCGTTTAGGGGAGGAAAACAAGTCCATCAAACTTAAGGCAATTAGAAAACATTTAGGGGTTTCATTAGAAGTGAAAGAGGTAGACTCCAAAACTGATATGCCCATTGAATATGCACGATCCAATTCGCCATCTTCAGGTTGAGTAATAGGCAGTACTCGCACAGGATCAGATGAGCTCCCATTTGGATTCAAAATGGAGGAAGAGAGAGAGTGGGCATTTTAAAACCAGATGCTACCCTGCATGGCCACCCAGGAGGCATGCATTTGAACATAATTGAAGGGGAAGTCGGGGGATGTCACATCCACGAGACACACAGCACTGACTCGGGGCCACTCACGGGGCACTGCTGAGAAATGCAGAGTGCTCCATTCGGGGCAAGCCAAAACGGCCCGTGGCAACAGGCAGCCATGCATCCCGTGCCCGTATGAATGGCAGCAGTTAGGCACATCAAAGAAGAGGGCTGCCACTCATACCGCATGCTTTACTCGTGCATGACAAGCCGCAAAATCCAGAATCCCATTTGACGCGGCAGAACCCCATTTGGGACTCCTCCCCAGTTTCTTGTCTTTGCCTCACGTCATTTTAACAGTGTCAGGCATCTGTTGTGAATGTGGTATTAGAGACACGGTGGGTGAGGGAATGATCTTTGCAAGTCACAGAAACTGGCCGAGACTTCCTGTTTGCAAGTCACAGGTAGTGGCAGGGAGCGCTGGGGACACGACACTTGCCAAGGCCAGTCCAGTGCACTTCACCCTTTCCCATGGTTTGTGGTAGGGGTGGGACACCGGGGAGAATACCGGATACCGGATGTACCGGTATCGGATCTCCCTGGTACTGGATTTACCTGTACCGGCGTACCGAATTTTTAACATTGACTGCGGTACTGGATTTTTTTACATTGCGGCTAGTGACTTCAACGGCCGCAATGTAAAAAATCCGGTACAGTGGCCAATGTTAAAAATCTGGTATGCCAGTACAGGTAAATATCGGCTTTATCGGATTAAGCCGATACACCCAAATACCGGCAATATCGGATCTCGGGAGAACCGGAATTCCCACCCCTAGTTTGTGGCATGAGGAATACTTGGCAGCTTCCTCTGTGGCCACCCTGGGTGCTGCTCACGCACTCCACCTGAGTGAGTGCTCTGCAGCAGTGCCACTCAGTAACCATGGGCTGCCCCAAGCCTTGCTCATTTAAAAAACACCAAGTGTATGTGTATGTAGGTTCCCACTAATTTGATAAACCGGCTGCTAAAAATGGGTTGTAGTAAGCAGAGGGCAGCACAGAACTAGGGTGGCCATACCTCCCCTTTAAAAGAAGACACTTATGAAAAATACATGGTGCAGGGCTACATTGAAGCAACCTACACAGAACCTAGGAACCTTGGCACAGCTGTCCCAAAGCAGAGCAGCTGAGCCACGCCACAAAGACCCATCCACTCTTTAGATGACCAATATACAGTGCCCAGTCTCATGATCAACGTAGATAGGCACCACTAGCAAATTGTTCTTGTCATTCTCCCGGTAGAGCTATGGAAAGGTGGGCAGGTCAAGGCTCCTATAGGCAATGAAACCACATGGAAGCATCAGAGGCTTCACCAGATGGAGAGGAAAATAATTCTGTCTTCTTTTTTTTTTTAATAATGAAGGAACAGTGCCTAATTTCACAGCTCTGGCTGCATCCTACATCCTTTAGGGTCAATAGGAGCTGAGAGTTTGTTTTGTTAAAGTAAGTAAGAGGCAGGAAACATAATGCAAGCTAGAATCCGGGCACAGAAAGCACAAAGCTTTATCTTAGCTACCCGGCCACACCACAACTGCATCCGTAACACCCTTACAACTATCTAACTTGTTGGGTATTATATAGAGTCCTTCCCTTGCTGGTTGATTGAAACACTATGGCTAACAATTTTGCCTACAGCTTTGCTGGTAGACTAGGGAACAGGAGACTGATAGGCCAAAGGTTCAAATCTGGACGGTGTGGTAAGTTTGAGGTGTGATTTCTTGCATTTATAAGTTTACTTTGGGAAACAATAATATATAGTTTCCCTCTTGTGTGGTGGATTCTCTGTGGTTTTCATGAGGTTTCTCTGGCCATTGACCTTGAACCACCAATCTAAGGTCACTTTCAGACATGCCCATGCACACACCCCTGCTCATATTTGGGCTGCAGGGGGGGAATGTGCAGGCTGCAGCCCAAATATGCGTGGGGATCAGCTGATCTGAAAGCCCCTCCCCCCACACATATTCGGGCTGAGCATTCTCCCCCCCCCAGCCAGAATATGCGCGTGGAGGTGGGGGGGGGGGATTTCTGAAAGTGGCCTAAGTTTCCACTTCTTTTCCACAATTTTACCAGGAGAGTTACCAGTGTAACCATTAGTAGGGATGGGTAAACAGAACCAAGTTCGGAAATTCGGTTCGGTTCAGTTCTGAAATTTGGTTTGGTTCAGAAGTTTGGTTCAGTCGACTGAACTATTTGAGTTCGGTCATAACTCCGAACTTCCGAACAAAGTTCGGAAATTCAAACCCCATTGAACTAAGTTCGGAAATTCGGTTCGAAAATCGAGTTCAGTTTGGAAGTTCAGTTTGGTTGATCAAACTGGTTGAGTTCGGTCCAAACTCCGAACTTCCGAACCGCGTTCTCCCATCCCTAACCATTAGCTCCTGCTGTCTACTTTGGTCATGAGGATGGGCTCAGCATCTTTGTCACGTCGTAAAGAGTTTACAGTTAGTGCCTTGAAAGTGCCCTCATGTTGTGGCTCAGCTGCTCTGCTTTGGGACAACTGGACCAAGGACCCAGGTACTATGCTGCCCTGAAAAAAAAAACCAGAATCAAGCAAAACCCCCATCTTGATAATTTTTCATTGTATAGGTTAAAGAACAAGAACTCCTGTTTCATACTGAGAGGTAGAGAGGCAAGATAGTCAATTAAATATAGGTTGTTCACTAATGAATAGGGTTTGTTTCCCTGCTCTGACTCGTGCTGGGAGGTGTGGCTTCTGGGGCAGAGTTGTAGCTTTTGGGGCTGGCTTGGGTCCTGGCAGTTCATTTTTCTTACAAAACAAGCACTGGGGAAGGGTCATATCTCCTGTGCTGTTAGCTTATTCCTCCCTCCTCACCTCCTGAGATGAAACAATTGCAACTCTCTTGGTGGTAAGAAAGAGGAGGAAACCCCTCTTCTCCCATGATCTGTAGACTTTAGGGGTCGCCCACTGCCAGTTCATATTGCCCCAGCTCAGTTGTAGCTTTGACAGTTCAACCGAGACTTTCCTTGCTCTTAACTTCCCTCCAAGCGGCTCATTCCAACAGGGGGATGAAATCAGCTGAAAATAACATTTGCTCTCAGCTCACACAAAGCAAATTTATTCCTAACAAGGATGAGTTAGACCCCAGGAGCAGAAGGGCAGCCATTATTGATCACATTATTTATATGAAACAGTCTGCTGCTGTTTACCATAGTGCTCATTAAATAAATCAGCGATTAGCTAGTAAATCCCCTACACTGCAATACACTTCTGTTCAGCCTGAAATCACCAGAGCAGCGCCTCCTCTGCATAACTTTCTAAGCAACTGAGATGGTGGCAGCTTTGACTTGCCTTTATTTCTAGGGGTGTGAGGAAGGGACCCCTAGAATTTTTTTTCATTTACAAAAGCTGCTGTGTTTTTTTAGGGGTGGGTGGGGCATAAATGACCCTACTGTTTTTGGGAGGGGAGGGGTTGTGTGTTTTCATAAAAAATATATTTTTTTTAAAATCACTGTGCCCTTTGGGAAAAGGTGCACCTGTGCAGAACAGCCCGATGGCCATTTTGCACTATATATATATGCAAAATGGCCATTTTATATCTATATATAGATATAAAATTATTATTTTTAAACGAAAACAGATGAAAGCAAACGATAATGGTTTGCTTCTTCATCCATTTTTGCAATATTCATTACGAACACGAACGGGGCTCAATTCATTTTTGTAACTAATAGGAAACGTTATCAGTGCGCATTCCTATATTATTTCCATTTATGTACTTCAGTATAGGGATGAAAAAAGATTGGTCCTCTCCTCTCCACAGATATTAGCTGCAGTTCCAGAATGTTGTACAGAGATCCAATGGTCTATGGAGTTCAACAGAAACACGGCCAAGAAGCTGGTTAGATCTCTGCACAACATTCTGAAGCTGAGGATAATACCCATGGAAAGGACAGGGCTGAACTTGTTGAACCATAGGGTTCATTTGTGTTATGTTTCTAGGGTAACCTAACAGCTGAATCCCATGGGAAATCTTGAGGGCATCGTGCTTCTTGCTATTTCCCTCTTGGGTGCACTGTCCTAGCCTTCGGTGTGCATATGGTGGAGGGGGTTGGGTGAGGGCACCAAATAAACTTGTCGCCTAGATTTCCAGAGTGAAGGACAGATATGTCTTCTGTGTGCAATTAAAGTTATTTCTTGATCCTAATCAAATCATAGTAACCCTGGAGGACAAATCCTTTATCAAATAACTTGTATGATCCCACTGTGCTTTTTACAAGCTTGATTTAAAGCCTGTTCAAGTTTATTTATTTTTATTTTTTTATTTATTTTATTACACTTATATCGCTCTCCCCGCCCCCCCATGCCGATGGCATCTCGGGGCAGCTTCCAACAAATAAAAAACTATCTAAGACAACATAAAACCACATTAAAATCTAAAATTTGTTACCAATATTATTATTTAAACAAATTTAAAACACCCTCCATACAAAAAATTAATCCACCCTCCCCTCCCCACCTCTGAAGGCCTGGGAGAAGAGCCATGTCTTACAGGCCCGACAGAAGGCCAACAGACTTGGGGCCAGCCGTGCTTCCTCTGGGAGGGAGTTCCATAGCCGTGTCCCGGCCACCGAAAACATCCTCTCCATTGTAGCCCCCCACTTGATGATATAGTGGTATTGCTAATGGATGCAATTCAACACCTCCTCATAAAGTGCGCCTACTCCAGGCAGAGTTAAGGTACACCGGCGCACCTTTGTGTGTGTGCTGTGCACTCACTGCAAGCCACTCTGAGGGGTGCGTGAGCTGGGGGGGGTGTCGCACCCGGAGGGATACACCATTGTGCGAGTGGCTTGCTGTGCGCAATCTGCCCACCTGGCTGGGCATCGCGTCAGCGGGCGGTGTATGCCACCTCTTGGATTGCACCCAATATGTATAGAACATTCCTGTCCTTCAGGGCCCCCTTACCCTCTGTACGTGATCCAAACATGTGTGCTTACAACTTTTCAATTTCATGAATGTACCCCCGTCTCTCCCTAAATTTTAGACTCCCTTGTCTCTTCTCCTTCATCTCTCCTAGACTATCTGTAACTAAGCTAAAAATCACGCACATGCAAGTTCTCAACTTCGTGAGTGCATCCCTGTTAGGGTTGTAACAAAATTCTGGCTTGGAGTCTGGTTTTGATGGATCCAGCTATTTTGATCATTTTATTTATTTATTTATTTTCGATATTTATATCCCGGCCCTCCTGCAAGCAGCTCGGAGCGGCTTCCAACATTGCAAAAACAGTTATAAAAATATAAAACAATTTTAAAAAACATCAACAATTTAAATACTTTAAAATAGGGCCCCAGGAATACGACTTAAAACATTAAAGTCGTTTTATCTGCAGTTCCAGAATGTTGTACAGAGATCCAATGATCTATGGAGTACAACAGAAACACGGCCAAGAAGCTGGTTGGATCTCTGCACCACATTCTGAAGCTGAAGATAATACCCACGGAAAGGACAGGGCTGAACTTGTTGAACCATAGGGTTCATTTGTGTTATGTTTCTAGGTAACCTAACAGCTGAATCCCATGGGAAATCTTGAGGGCATCGTGCTTCTTGCTGGACTGGAATATGTTCCTGTCCACATTTCATTGGAACAGTTGGATTGATTTCCCACCCCTTACTGCAATGGGTTCCAAAATGGCGGCACCCTGTACCACACATGCACATGCACCATTTTGTTGTGCAAGAGCAATATGGGCACGCCTATTTTGCTCCTGTTCTGTGCAGGGTGCAAAAGGGTGGTGCCCTGCTGTCAGAACTTCAGGCAGAATTCTGACCGACATTCCAAAAATTCAGATATTTTCCACAAAGAAGAAATTTCAGTTTCTGCTGGAATTTCTGCTGAGACAATTGCCTGCAACAGGTTGTTGTCCAATTATAGCCATACAGCACAGATAGCAGGGGCTATTTCAACTGTGTTTCTTAGGATTAAAGGAATAACAAAAACAAAAAATTACTTCCCATGCAAGGAAAGAAGTCATTCTGGAAATCTGTGGCAGCTGGTATCCACATATACATAATTATCTGAACCCAACACTCAATACCGATTGGCACCCAGAGGGATGCGTATCAGGGTGGTCTGCCATTGGCTGTTGAATCTTGGGATCAGATAACCATGTTGCTGCTGGAAAATGGAACATTTCAATGGCACTGTCCATGAAGTCTCCGTCATTCCTGGAATTTCAGGATTCATTTACACAAGCGGCAGGATGCAGCGTGTTGAAGAACATGCTTCCTGAAAAGCCCCATGGGGTGCGTGTAGACGCATCGGAAGAAGCCGGCTGCCATAGGAATTGCAGTTCGCATGGGTTTTTTAAAGGCGTATTTGGAAAACTCCAATATCAAAAGACCACGCGAGCCACGATTCCTATGGCAGCCAGCTACTTCTGGTGCATCTAAATGCACCCCGTGAGGCTTTTCAGGAAGCACGTTCTTCAACACGCTGCATCCCACCGCTTGTGTAAAAGTGGCCTCAGTTGCTTAGTATTGTAAGATTTATTATTACATCATGGGCACCAAAAAAAGGACAAATGCCATTCCCTACTCTTGGACAGGGTTGGGCATCCACTGCCATTTTGGACAAGGGAACACATGTGCAGAATGGTCTGCTGGTCATTTTACGCATATGCAATGTTATTTTAAACTAATTAACATTATTTTAATAGATTTAAATACAGATCAGTAATCCAAATCCATAATCAAATCCAGAAATTACAGATCTGGATCTGTAATGGATCTGAAACTGCAATTACTTCTGGACCCCCACCTCTATCCTTGGACATGATGCTTTTATTGATGCTGCTGTAGAACTGAAATAAGTACTTGAAAAAATGGCCATAGGCATTGAATTTCCACTACATGAATTGGCTCAAAAGTGTTGGGTATGAATCGATACATGTTTTTGATCCTATTCGAGTGCCCGATGTTCCAGAATGTATTATTATTATTATTATTATTATTATTATTATTATTATTATTATTATTATTATCCTGCCCCTCCTGCCTCCGGCAGCTCGGAGAGACTCACAAAATAAGCAATACAATAAAATCTAAAAACACTCAGTTAAAACACAATGAAAAAACAAACTAACCATACCATAATATATAAACTAACCAAAACTACTCCTTCCACTACACCAAATCTCTCAGAATGTCGACTTCTGGTTCTGGAATACTGACCTTTCCATTTCCCATCCCAATTTATTTATTTTTTTCTGTCCCAATTTACTGAGCAGTAACAGAGGGGAAAAAAATTCTGCAATTTCCAGGAAATTACCCGATGTTCAGGTAACCAGGTGTCCATCCAACAATTGTTCTTGCCTCAGCTTTACTTGTTGGCCCCTATTGGTGAACCATCCATGAGAAGATATTCCAAAGAGGCTTTGACAGTTGTTCTTAGCTTCTGAAAAACCTGGATACTTTTTTACACTTCTTCTACCATTCACAATTGTTTAATTTGGAATCTGGATGTTTATCAAATAATTAGGAAATATTTCACCTTAGTGGTTTTTCTATAAAATCCCAGAAACTGTTTCATCTACCAGTTTAATTTATTCTGCTTTTGGTATACAGTTTATGATTATTGTCTGGTAAACAACAGAGAGAGGAGGGGTTGGGGTTGTCTTCTACCATTTAAAAACAAACAAACAAAACAAGTTGAGTAAATGCTATATCAAGTTAAATATCCAATTTTTTAAAGTTAGCTCCATGCAACAAGAATAGAGAATACATTAAAATTCCTTGAACAAAATCACACACCTCAACCCCTATCCCCATCGGCCGAAGGCTTTGCCAAAAAGAAAGATTTTATGCTGCCTCCAGAGCCCAGAATATACTTGAACTTGGGTTCTCACAGGCCTCTGGAGGAAGGAAGTTCCACAAAACTGGGACAGCAACCTCTCTGTGGGCCCTTATGAGTATGAACAAGTTTGGCAGGTGGTACCTGCAAGAGAGCACTCCTGGACAACCCCAGGGGTCACAGTGAAGCACGGTTAAAAAAGACAGTCTTTCAGACATGTGAGGACCATGCCATTGAGGGCTTTAAAGGTCTCAATACCAGCCTCTTGAATTGTGCTGGGAAAGCTAAAGGTAGCCAGTGCAGGCTTTGAAGCACTGATGTAATGTACTCCCAGTGACCTGCACTCGAAAGGAGCCAGGCTCATGGGTGACTGTTAACTGTTGATGGGGGGAGGGCAGGAGTGGGGGCTAAGCAGGAGGCTGTACAGGGATTCTATAGGGTTCTATAGAACTTCGAAAAATCTAGGCGGGGCATGTGCCCCCCAACACGCCCCCCACCCCCGTTGCCTATGGCCGGGCTGCCGTGTTTTTCACCTACTGCAGCTTCCAAACAGTCATCAAGGGCAGCCGCAATGTAGAGCACATTGCCGTAAGTAACTTTGATGTTTTACTTAATACAAACTGATTCTTGGGAAGAGTGAACCAGTGACAGTTATGTTTTTAAAAACCCACATTTAATTGAGTTTTCATAGCAGCGGCACTATTCTCTTTGCCGTGAATATCTAGTCCAATGCATCCATATCACTTTGAGAGTCTTTTTCGTAGAACTTTTTGTGTACGTAAAATGTGATATAGCCATCGAAAAAATTCTGCCAGCTGTAAATTTCACCCCATGCTTGGTGCAACTCTCATTACAGAACTGAATAATTAGTTTTCTCCCCTACATTTCTGGATTGCTTCTTTACGGTGTTTACTAGAACAGCTGCCTCCTCCAGGTTTAATCTGCTAGACATGAGGGTAGGCAAGATAGTACCATGAGGATTAATGTTTCATCTCTTCAGTGGAAAGGGGAGTATTAGACATGGATCATTCATTCTGAATGCATTTATTCCACAAAGAATCTTAGAGCTGGAAGTGACCTTAGAGATCATCCAGTTCAACCCGCTTCTCAGGGCAGGAAATTCACAGCTACAGATTCCCCCAAAGATGGCCGTCCAGTCTCTGTTTGAAAACCTCCAGTGAAGGAGAGCCCAGCACCTCCCTAAGCAAATTTGTTCTACTGTCGAACATCTCTTACTAATAGGAAGTTCTTCCAAATGCTTAAGCAAAATCTGCTTTCTTGTAATTTCAGCCCATTATTTCTAGCGCTCTTGTTCTGTCAGAAAATATAGACCTTTCAGGAGTGAGGAGGAAATCGAACAACATTTTTGACATTTTCCGTGACTTTCTGTTATTTTCTGCAATTTCTGTAGTTTCTGGTAAATTTTGGTAATTTTCAGTAATTTTCGATATTACTGATAGCAAATCACCAAGAGAGATTGTGTGGTTGCTGTGTTGGATATTACCAAAAAATACCAATAATATCAGAAATTACTAAAATGGCAGAAAATAGTGGAAATTCATAAAAAATGTCCAAAATGCAAGGAGTTTTTCTCCTCACGCGAATGAAGGTGAAAAAGATGTTTCCATTCGAAACAGCACTCACAGAGATTTTTCATTTCAGCTCTCGCTATCATGGTTGTTTTTACAGACTGGGGTGGGTGGATGAGGGGGGTGTTTTGGCACGGCAAGTGTAGGTGGATGTGTTCCCGTTTACATGGACACCTACCCAAAACTACCTACACCCACGGAGTATCCTCTATTCTGTCAGAGGGCTCCATGGTGTGCGACGGGTGTTGGCGGGTGTGCAGCAGGAGCGCGCATGCACAAACACCTGCCACCTGTTGTGTTTACATGGGCACACACCTGCTGCACACCCATCCCCCCACCTACGGGTGGCTGTGTACATGGACTGGACACCTGCCGCACACCCGCCCGAACACCGAGTGGTGGTGGTGGGGGCAGTCCGTATAAAAATGGCCCATGCCTTGAGCAGCCTTATTCTCTCTGAGCAGGTGGGAAATCATGTGACTGGTGCTTGCCAGCTGTTCCCCCCATGCCACTATGGGGGAGGGGGGGAGCAGTTGACTGCTATGTGACATGTCCTCGTAAAAATTCCGATGATGCATCACAGAGCAATCTTGCCCAACATAGGGTAAGGCAGCCCAAGGTGGGGCAACTAATTATTGTAAGTGCTTGCCCCACCACATGGTGAGCTCTACTGCCGCTGTAGGGGCTTGAGCAGCAGGTGCTGTTGCCCATTGCACACAACCACATCATAGCCAAGGATGGGATTTTTTTCAGGTTGGGGGAGGGAAATGGGACAGGGACAGGTGCCTTCTCTTGTGGCTGGTGCTTTTAGCTGGTAGGAGCTCCAAGAGTGGCCAGCTGCACGGCTTCCTTGTGGGGGGTAGGGCTTGCATGGCCTGGGGCTGTGTGAGGATTGGGTCCTTGCTGCTCATCTGGAGGGACCCAAGAATGCATTCATGAAGTTGAGAAGTTGCAGGTGCATGTGCTTAGCTTTGACATAGGGTAGAAAGGGGACCCTAAATGAAAGGATATGAGAAGGTGCATTCATGAGTAACCCTTAGGTATTGGTTTTGCTAAACAGAAAGTTACTGCAGTGAACAATGATCGAGCAACTGATTTTTGGTATTTTCATTCATTTTCTGTATTTTCTTTGATTTTGGTATTTCATAGAAGTCTTTTAAAAAAATTCACTATGTTAACCATATAAGGGACAGCCTTCAAATGCTGACTTGTAACTCTCCTCCATTTTATTTTTTTCAAACTGAAAAGCTTTTCTTCCATTTCTGCAGTTTGAATCAGAAAAAGCAGATGTACTGAGCTAAGTTGCCTGAGCCTTTTTTTATTATTATGATTCCACTCTTATAAAGGAAAGAATGATGGGTCTTTTGAAGGTGATTGACCTTCATATAAATCTGAAGTCCATTTCCTGCCTGAATTCAGCATGGATACTTGCGAATCCAATATTTCTGCATCAGTTGTATCATTTAACCACGGAAAGCCCAAGAGACCCAAGCACTTAGGGAGAATAACGACATGCCATGAACTGCTTGGCAAAATGTTGACCACTCTATGGCTGTTTTTACATGGATGGGGTGGGTGGGGGGATGGGTATGCTCGCGTGGTGGGTGGGTGTCATTTTACACTTACACAGACCCACCTCCACCCATCTCCACCCATGGGGCCGTGGCCGTTTTCACCCACCGCTGAATGTTCCGGCGGGGGTGCAGTGGGGGTGCCGTCCATAGAAACAGGCTGTCAGTGGGATAATGTATGGCTGTGCACCTGGTATTCACCCGTGTGAACACCATGGGCAGTGGGCATTTGTGCATGTGCGTTCCAATGCACACCCACCTACACCCATCACCCACCCATCTCCACCCATGGGGCCCTCTGGAAAACCGGAGGAGGCCCCTTGGGTGGAGATGTGTGGAAGTGGGTTGAGGTGAGTGGGTGTCCGTGTAAAGGGAAACACACACCCCTCCACCCAGCACTGCTGACACCCATCTCCCCACACTCCCCTGTTCACGGCTGTTTTTACACGAACGCCACCCACCCACGAACATCCATGAACACCCATCAGATGGGTGGGACAGCATCTGTGTGAACATCAATGGGTAGATGTGTGCACTCCTGCGACCCACCAATCAAAACCCACAGAGCAGTCAGGAAGGAGCCAACATTCTCTATGGGTGGAGATGGGTGTTCAACACCCACCCGTCCATGTAAATGGAAAAACAAACACATCCACGGGAAGGGTCCACCAAAACCACTGAGACAAGGGTTGAGAGGCCCCGCAGGAGCCTGCAAGCAGACACACCAACCGGGCGAGGCACCCAAAGCCCGCCCGGGAGGCCTTAAAGGAGAAGCCAGGAAGGACAGGGATGCGCCAGCTCCCAACATGTCAGGCAGGAAAGCCACAGACAAAATGAAGGGAGTCAGCACCACGGCTTAGACGGCAAGGGGCAGGGTAAGCAGAGGGACCCCAGGATGCGCAGGGGAGAAGGGCCCAGGACAACAGCACTGAGGAGGGGGGCAGGATGGCTTCTGACAGCACACCTTTCCTGACACAGGGCAGAGGGTGCAACGCATCCCCAGAACCACCCGTATTCTTGTCCCAAACCATGACCACGGGGCACAGGGAGGAGAGCGCCTTGGAGGGTGAGGTAAGAGTGAGGCTACCCACCCATGGAGTGGGGAGGGCACTGACAAGCCCTGAGAACACACTGGGGAAACCCCGGGTGGACAGCTGACAGTCATAGCATTCCCCCGCCACAGGAGAGCACCCAGACCCTGATGCACAACACCACCAGGAGACAACTGAGGAGGGCCTCCATGGCAGTCAGGTAAAACAGCGGGAAACACCCCACCCCCAGGGGGAGGGGGGCTAAGGAACACCCCACAGAAGCAAAAGGGTGCAGCAGGACAACAGTTCACCCCCATGCATTGCCCCAGCAGGAGACCACCTGCTCCACTGCCACAACAGCCTCCAGGTGGGCCCCAAGTTGCCAAGATGGATGCCCCCCCCCATGCGAAACCAAAAAGGGGAAATACTGGTCCAGGCAGGAGACCCTGTACTTCATATGCATGTTTGGGGGGCTGAAAAGGTCCAGTACAACCTGTGCGCAGCTACAAGACCAACAGGTCTATGAAGCCATTACCCAGGAGATGCAGCAATTGGAGATACAGGAGATACAGATGTCACCCAATGCATAAAGCAGGCAAAGGACTTGAGGTCTGGATATGACCATATCAAGGACAACAGTCTCAAGTCCGGTCATGCCAAGCGCACAATGGAGTTCCAGGATCTGCTGGATCAGTTCCTCTGCATGGACAAAGACATTATGGCCTCCTGCATCCACAACACTGCCTTTACCAGGGGCAGAAAGAGAGCTAAAACAACACACACACACCAGTTCAAACCACCTGTGCAGGGGAAGCCCTCAGCCCCTGGTGAGACCAGCCAGGATGTGGGAGGGGACAGCCCAATCCTACTGGTGGAGGAGGCATCCCTGGAAGTAGAGATGGGACATATATTATTTTATTTATTTTTATTTTCCAAATTTATACCCCGCCCCTCCTGCAACGCAGCTCAGGGTGGCTTCCAACAATAAAACAATAAAATACACTAAAATTCATTTAAAACAATCAAATATTAAATATTAAATATAAAACAGGGCTAGACAGGTAAAATAAATGGGTAGGGGACTAAAATCCTCCCTCCCCACCCTCCCTCGCAAAGGCCTGGGCAAACAGCCAGGTCTTACAGTTCCGCCGAAATGTTAAAAGGCTTGGGGCCAGGCAAGCTTCCTCCGGAAGGGAGTTCCACAGCCGCGGTCCCACCACCGAGAATGCCCTCTCCATCGTGGCCCCCCGTTTGACACGGGGGACCTCCAGGAGGGCACCCCCGGCAGACCGCAGGAGCCGCTCTGGGGCGCGAAGGGCGAGGCGGTCCCTAAGGTATGAGGGGCCAAGACCGTGTAGGGCTTTATAGATCATCACTAGGACCTTGAACTTGGCCCGGCACACTATCGGCAGCCAGTGCAGAGCTCGGAGCACCGGTGTAATGTGCTCCCGGCGACCCGTCCCCGTAAGAAGACGAGCCGCCGCATTCTGCACCAGCTGCAGCCTCCGAGCCAAGAACAAGGGAAGCCCCACGTAGAGCGCGTTGCAGTAGTCGAGCCTCGAGGTGACAAAGGCATGGATGAGGGAGGCCAGGTCCGGGCCAGAGACATACGGACGCAGCCTACGCACAAGATAAAGCTGGCGGAAGGCAGCCTTAGCGACTGCCTCCACCTGCCGCTCCAGACGCAGGTCTGCGTCCAATACTACCCCCAGACTCCGAACCTGCTGAGCTACAGGAGGGCGAACCCCCCCAACTAGGGGGGCCACCACCCCCTTCGCCCTCCCCACCACCATCACCTCCGTCTTATCTGGGTTGAGCTTCAGTCTGCTCAGCCGCATCCAATCCGCCACGGCCTCCAAACATTGGGATAGCAACGAGATAGCAGGGTCTGGGTCAGTAGAAAAGGAGAGGTACAGCTGAGTATCATCAGCATACTGGTGACAACGCACCCCGAACCCTCTCACGACCTCCCCCAAGGGCTGCATATAGATATTAAACAACAGCGGAGACAAGATCGATCCCTGCGGAACGCCACACGGTAAAGCGCGGGGGCACGATGTTTCCTCCCCCAGCACCACCTGTTGGCTCCTCCCCGAGAGGAATGAGCGGAACCATTCAAGAACGGTCCCGCCCAGACCCCCCAGGTCACGCAGCCGTCTCAGCAGCAGCCCATGGTCCACGGTGTCAAAAGCGGCCGAGAGATCTAGCAGGATGAGAAATGTCGAACATCCTGCATCCATCTCCCGGCGGAGGTCGTCTACCAAGGCCACCAACGCCGTCTCGGTGCCATAGCCGGGGCGGAACCCAGATTGAAAAGGGTCAAGGAGCCCGATGTTATCCAGATGAACCTGGAGCTGGAGCGCCACTGCCCGCTCAATAACCTTCCCTAAAAAGGGAAGGTTAGAGACAGGTCGGTAGCTGGCGAGCGCGTCTACGTCCAACGATGGTTTCTTCAGCAGGGGGCGCACCACAGCCTCTTTAAGGCAAGGCGGCAACCTCCCCTGCCGAAAGGACGCATTCACTACCCTCGCCAGCACCGTCCCCAACGTCTCCCCGGAAGCTTTTATTAACCAGGACGGGCACGGATCCAGTTGACAACACGTGGCCCTCACAGACCCCAGGACATCCACCACATCGGCCGGCGTCACTTCCCGAAACTCTCCCCACAAAGATGGACCAGACGGGCCCTCCGCCCCCCCGCGCTCTTCCCCTACTGCCATCAACCCAGCGTCAAAGTCGGTCTGAATCCGAGCAATCTTGTCTGCGAAGTAGGTGACAAACTCCTCACAGCGGGCCCGGGACAAGTCCCCATCCAGGCGGAGGGAGGCCGGACTAACCAGCCCCCGCACCACCCGAAACAGCTCCGCCGGACGCGACTTCGCAGACGCTATGAGGACCGCAAGGAACTCCTTCCTCGCCGTCCTCACAGCCTCAACATAGGACCGCAAATGGGCCCTATGGAGAAGACGATCGGAGTCAGATCGAGTCCGACGCCAGCGTCGCTCTAGCCTCCTGCCTACACGCTTCATACACCGCAGCCCCTCAGTAAACCAAGGGGTCCTGCGGTGACGAGACCAAGGCAGAAGGCGCCTCGGAGCCACCCTGTCAATGGCCTCCTCCAGCAAGCTGTTCCAATGCCGGACCAGCTCATCCACAGAGTGACCGTCCACGTCCAGGGTAAGCTCCCTCAGGACCTCCTGGAACCGCTGGGGTTCCATCAGCCTCCGAGGGCGGACCATCCTAACTGGTCCCTTCCCCTTCTGGAGGGGGCGTGCTAAAAGACCGGCCTGAAGGCCTACATCACCCTACATCTATGCCCCCGAAACTCACAGGGTCAGAACCCACCGGAACAGGGGGCGCACGGGGAGCAGACTGACAGCAAGATGTGGAGGAATACAATTCAGGATGTGGAGGAATACAATCAAGGTAAGAGAATGATGACAGGGAAGGGGGGCGGGGGAAGGGCCCAGCCAACAACAGTCAGGGCTCCAGCTGGGCAGTACAGCCCAACTAACAGATCACATTTCCTCACGCAGCTCAAGGGAACCTGGAGGTGCATGAGGAGGAGGACGTGGAGGAACCAAAGGCCATGCGGGGGCCCAGCAACCAGGAGACCAGTGGTAGGTACACGCAGACGTAGGCACAGTGGCGGGAGGAAGTGGGGTGAAGGTAAGTGGACAGAGGCAGAGCAGTACTACCAGCCCCAGCCCCATCCAAGGACAAGCAAGGGATGGGCCAGGGGACAGCAAGGAAGGGGGCCCAGAATACCACAGGACAACAGGTGGAGACAGCACAGGGGATGGGGGAACACGGCTGCAGAGGAAGAACATGGGGATGTGGACGTGACAGAGATGGGAAACAAACACATGCAGGGATTAGGGGAGCAGGGACAGTTCTATCGCTACATGTCGAAGTGGAAGTTGGAGCAAAGGGGGAGAACACCAACAGAGAGGGAGCAACTGGTGTGGAGGGTGGGAGAAATGCCAGTGCTACTCCGGGCACCAGAACAGATGACCAGGGGGCAGGTCCCCATCCTGAAGTTAACCACAGGAACCCTTGCTGTTCACAGAGGAGCAGCCCAGTCCATCCAGGGGTGCCATCACTGGGAGTGCAGAGAGGAATCAGGAGATGCGGGCCTACAAATGGCATAGAAGGAAGGACCTAGGAAGGGAACTGCTGGCAGAGACCAGGCATCTGGTAGACGCTCAGAGCTTGGAGCAGGCGCTTAATGGGGAGGTACAGCTAGGGGAGGGTGAAAGGGACCAGGAACAAATGTCAGCTATGCTCACCCAGTCCTGCATAGAGCACCTGTGGGACAGGCGCCAAGCTGCTGCCCTCCTCCATGAGCAGCACCTAGACAGGCAGGAGAGGGAGAGAGCTCATGTCACGTTGGAGGGAACCACCACAAGGGTCTTCAGATTGATAGAGGACACCTTGGAGGCCCTGCGGCATGTCCCCCAGCATGACATGGGCCCACCAGCTGTGGTAGAAGGACAGGCAGCACTGCAACCAGCACCTGTGGGACAGGCGCCAAGCTGCTGCCCTCCTCCATGAGCAGCACCTAGACAGGCAGGAGAGGGAGAGAGCTCATGTCACGTTGGAGGGAACCACCACAAGGGTCTTCAGATTGATAGAGGACACCTTGGAGGCCCTGCGGCATGTCCCCCAGCATGACATGGGCCCACCAGCTGTGGTAGAAGGACAGGCAGCACTAGAACAACATGGTGGCCTCCCACAGGTGCAAGGGTCCCCTCCCCAGTTCATCTCTCCACCCTGGTTTCCCCAGAAGCAACCTTACACGTCCTAGGCCATGGCCCCCCTCCCTCCATGGTCCTCCTACAACACCAAGGGGGGGTCTACCCAGTCTGTCCCACTCGTGGTTCCCCTCCAGAACCCCCCCTCCCAGGCTCCCTACCACCCCAGATCATCCCTGCACCCCCAACAACCCAAGCACCAAGGCAGTCCGCCCCACATGTGTAGGTAAGCACGGGGAACAGGTGGTGGCCAACCGACATGGGAGGAGGAGAGAACACAGGAAACGGTACCCATCTGGCCACAAGGAAGGGCAATAAGGTAGCACAGGAGGTGGTGATGGACACAGGGAGGCCAGTTACAGGAGCATGGGAACTGGGGCACAGTGACTGGGTAACCTCTACCACTAATACAGAATGTCCAATCCACAGGAGCAACCACCAGACCATGCAGTGGAGTGGCCGGTGGAGGAACGAGAGCCTGGTCCAGTCAGCCAACGGTCTCAGCTGGCATTGGCTCCATTGCCCACAGAGAACCATCCCCCAGTGGTGCCGTAAAGAGGGGACATGGAAGAACCCCGAAGACAACCCCACCCCCCGTAAATATTCCCCACACAAAAACCCACTAACTGAACATATCTGTCTGTCCTGGTGTCTGTACATAGGGATGCAAGTGACGTGAGGGAGCCAGCTACAAAACACAGTGGTGGGCTGGTGGCCAATGCCAGGGAACCAGGGGCTAACAGCTGCGGAACAGGCAGGCCCGTCAGCTCACATGCATCCCCTATATGACCGGTGAAACCCAGAGGACACTGCCTAGGGAATGGATCGAGGGGCCAGGACTGCCAGCCACAGGAAGGGATGGAGGGGAGGGATGGAACTGCACCCTGCAGAAACCCTAAAACTGGCATGGAGAGAATTGAGAGGTGTACGGTAACAGGAATGGTGTGGGAAAGCACACACACACCACCATGACCTATTGGGCTCCAGTACAGGGGACATCACACAAGAGTTCCAATGGGATGTCCAGTACACAAGGTAGTAGGGTGCAACAACAGGCAGCCTTGCCATGGCATGGGGGATCCGGTATCCATGGCGGCACCACACCAGTCAACAGACCCTGGTGTGTGTGTGTGTGTGTGTGTGTGTGTGTGTGTGTGTGTGTGTGCGTGTGTGTGTGTGAACTATCAAACAAGACAGAAGCAGGAACAAGAGTAAAGAGGACAATGTATTCGGACACGATTTACAGGGATACGGGACTGTTGGAAAGGGGCTGCCTAAAGACCACAGTCAGTCCCCGGTCATTTGGGCAACTATGCGCCTGCATGGTTCTCCTCCGATATCTGCCTGAAAGCCCCACCCTGTACATGTTGGTACAGGGACACTGGGCTCAGCCTCTGTATAGAAGGGGGATAGTCCAAGGCAGCCCTGCCAATCTCACAGATGTTATGGAGTACACAGGCCGTCAGGATGAGGATAGGGGTGCGCTGCGGATCAAACTGGCTCAGGTTAAGCAGTAGGCACGACCTCATCTTGAGCAGGCCGAAGGTCCTATCCACCATGCACCTTGAGGAGGCCAGGCTCTCGTTGAAGAGCACCTGATCGGGGTGCAGGCAAAGGGATAGGCCTCATCAGCCATGGGGTCAGAAGGTAGGCGGGATCCCCCTATAGCAAACAGAGTCATGGATACACCCTCGATCATATTGGACAAGTTCGGGGCTATCTCCCCATCAAACATCCTGGCATAGAAGGGGGAGAAGTGCAGGATACGAGCATCGTAACTCCTCCCCAAGCAGCCTGTGTGCACATCAATGAACAGGCATCGGTGGTCAATGACTCCCTGCAGGTTCAGAGAAAATGCTTGCTTCCTGTTCAGGTAATCGGTCTTGGCATTGTGGGGGTTAAAGATCGGGATGTGCATGCTTTCGATAGCACCGATGCAATGAGGGAAGCCCATTGCCTCAAAGCCCCAGATCACTAGTGTAGAAATAAACTTTTGATACAGATTTCGGAGACGCTCAGTCTTGATTTCAGGTACACAGCTGCAGGTGTCACTCAAACCGAGTGAGATGCCGAACAAAGAGTACAGGCAGTTTATATAGGTTTTCTAGCTGTTGTTCAAAATATAACATGCATACATCAGCAATCACGAGGTAAGTAAAGGCAATTAGCTCATCTATGCCCAAATAATATAATTTCCTAGTCCTCCTTCTGATCCGGGCCATCTGTCCTAGCCCCAAACCAGCTGCATAAGCAGAAATCTTTGATGTACAGACATTTGACCGATAGGCCATCTGTTACCTATGTGATCACGAGCCCAGACCGGACTGACCCAAACTTCCCTATCTGGTCAAATCCTATATCTCATAGCAAAGCTAATTTATGTCCCAACTAAAAAGCGGAAATCGGAGACTTTTGACAGTCAACAAGGCTAAATACTAAAGACTAGGGCAATCGTAAACTTCCCCAATTCTATTTTAAAAGATAATGCAACGGTAAACACATTCTTTGACTGTACAAGGTTCATATGGAACAGCCGTTTCTGTCAAGCCTATACAAAGCAATACTTTGGTCAAAGCTTAGGGACAAGTAGGCCCACAATCCTACATTTCCACACTAGGGATGAGAGAACAGAATGCGGTTCGGATATTCAGATGTTCGGTCATTCAGTTCAAAACCCGAGTTCGGGTTTCGGACTGAATGTCGCAGACATCATGGAGTGCCTTGTTCACCGTCACTGCCCCCGCACCGAAATGCTCACCCACACTTCGGCAGGAATTGGGGGGGGTGCTAGGTGCCACACAGCCATCGCCACCCGCATTCCTGGGGGTAACATTCTTGCAGAGGTGGGGGCCGAGGATCTCACCGATCCAAGTCAGATGGTGATCAGTCCACTCCTCATTGGTCCAGGTCATCAGCATGTTCTCCCACCAGTCATTGTTCCATGACTGCTTCCAAGCCATCTGTTGCATGGGTAGGGTCACCTGACGGCCATACACATTGAAGGGCAACCTGGAGAGATGAGCTGGGAGATGAGCAATTTGGAGATGTCCTGCCTTGTGTAGCTGTCTTTGTTCTCTTGCTGGGTCTGTGGGTCCATCACTCCTGCTACTGTAGGTGCTGGTGCTGGTGTAATGGGTGTGGGTTGGGTCTTGGGGAGATCAGAGTGTTGTTAGGGCGGGATGGTTGCTCCAGTGGCTATCCGTATCGGGGGGGGGTAACTCAGAGTGCCGGTGCTGTGCGGTGCCCATGCACCTTGAGGGCTCTTGCAGCTCGTGGTTCATATTATCTGGGTGTTACTTTGCTCAAGTGCCCTACCTTTCACACCCTTCAACTGGCCCCGGAGTTCAGGGTCCACAGAAGGTGGGGCCATGGGGGTTGTACATGGGTACTGTGCTGTTCTGTCGGGGTTGCCCGTGCACCCCTGCACATACATATGGGGGGGTGGTTCCTAGCTCTTCCAGTTGGGATATTACGTGGTATGGGCTTTTAACTCTCGAGTGTGTGTTCCCTCCACGGTCTGACACTTCCCGCCCTGTTGTTGCTCTCCCTCCATCCATCCATCCATATTTATTTCTACCCCGCACTCTCTCCTGAAGGTCTCGAGGCGGCTTACAAAATACATAACATTTCTGAGTTTTCCACACAGGGGCTCAGAAACATAAACAAATATCTAACATAATATACAATTTAACAAGAAAAATAAAAAACCATATATTCCCAATCACATCCCCCAGCTCATCCAATAAACCATTCCATAATCTCTTCCACAAACACAAGATAGATCCCATCAACACTTGCTCATCAAGATTATCCCTCGCTGCCACCGAGGGAAACCTGACCACCTCCACCCTCCTCTCACCAGGGGGAGGTGGTCAGGTTTCCTTCTAAATAATCCCTCTTCCTCCTCCCCCTCTCCTATCTTATACCCCAATCCAACCCAGGGCACACCCCCAACACACCACTCTTCTCTACTCTCTTCTATAACACTTCTCCCATCCCTTCCCAACGAGTTCCCAATCTCATTTCCACAACCCCCCCCTGCCCCCCTCCTGGCCCCGAAGGGCCCCAAAGGACCGCACCCTTTGGCCGCAGCCCTTCGGCTTGCGGACGACGGCTGGCGGACAATGGCGCAGCCGCCGGTCTGGGTTTTAACAGCTCCCCAGCACTTCTGGGTTCCAGCGTGGGGGGAGGGAGGGCAGGGGGGGGCAAAAAGCATGTCCAAAACCCCCTCACCTGTTCCCCTTTTCCCCTTCAGTGACCAGCAAAGTCCCTCAGCCATCGGGGCAGTGACAGGAGCAGCAGCGGCGGCGGCGGGGATGCGAGCCCCTGATGGTAAGGCTCAATGCTTGGCTGGCCATGCGCAAGGCTGTTGTGGGAGACATCAAAGTCCTGAAACATGCCACGAGGCTCACAGAGCCAGGAGAACACAGTTAGGGAGAGCAACAACAGGGCGGGAAGTGACAGACCGTGGAGGGAACACACACTCGAGAGTTAAAAGCCCATACCACGTAATATCCCAACTGGAAGAGCTAGGAACCCCCCCCCCATATGTATGTGCAGGGGTGCACGGGCAACCCCGACAGAACAGCACAGTGCCCATGTACGACCCCCCATGGCCCCACCTTCTGTGGACCCTGAACTCCGGGGCCAGTTGAAGGGTGTGAAAGGTAGGGCACTTGAGCAAAGTAACACCCAGATAATATGAACCACGAGCTGCAAGAGCCCTCAAGGTGCATGGGCACCGCACAGCACCGGCACTCTGAGTTACCCCCCCCCGATACGGATAGCCACTGGAGCAACCATTCCGCCCTAACAACACTCTGATCTCCCCAAGTCCCAACCCCCACCCATTACACCAGCACCAGCACCTACAGTAGCAGGAGTGATGGACCCACAGACCCAGCAAGAGAACAAAGACAGCTATACAAGGCAGCTCATCTCCCAATTTCTCATCTCCCAGCTCATCTCTCCAGGTTGCACGTCAAGGTCCCATCAGTGCCCTCCACACTATCATCACCCTCCATGCCACCTGTCTCTGTTGTATATACCTGACTCCCTTCGACCCACCCCCTCTCTGGCAGTTTTACTTGCTGCACGGGGCAGGGTCCCTCCTTCTCTCCGTGTGCTACTGTCCATTTCCATTGGCTCATGCTCGCTCTGGCTCTGACCCCATGGTGTGCTATGTCTACCGCCCTGTATCGGTCCCCCATTCCTACTCTTGCAGCCAAGGATGGCACCGTAACCGGAGGGCTCCGGATCATGAGTCTGGGTGGCCCTCTGGGTGCGATCTCCCTCCCTGTGTGCTCCCTTGGGCTCTGCCCCTGGGCCAGTGGCTGGGAGGGCCTGGTCGGAATGGTTGGACTGTTGTGAGCTTTTGGGTGGTGACCAGGGTGCTCCCCCCTCTCATTGCCAGCTCCCTGTCACCATCTCCCACTTCCTCTTCCCTTCTAGCTGCTGTGATTGTGTTCCTGACTGTGCTGCGGCTGAGGGAAGCTGCTGCACTTCATGCTGGAGCCCAGGTCTATCAGTGCCCATGCTGGGGCCCAGGTCTATATGTGAGTTACCCCTGTGTGTGTGTCTGTCTCCCCCACTCCTGAATGTGTGGCTTCCCTGGATGTTGTGGCTTATGGTCTGCCCTACTGGTGCGCTCCCTCTCCTTCTCTCCTTTAGTGCAGGCGATGATTAACGAGAGGACCAGGGAGAAGGAGGAGGTGGTGCAGCTGCTGATGCATGTGCTGTAGCAGGTACACCTCTTGAACCGTGCCCAGGCGGATCGCTGGAGCTGGTTCCCTGGTTGCAGGCCCTGATGAGGGCTCAGCTCTACCCCACCACCCCACCTTGTAGCCATTCAGTGTTGATGTTTGTTGTTTGATGTGAGCCTGTTGCTCTAGTTGGTTTGGTTTGCTTGGTTACCCCTGGTGTCTGTGTTCTCCTTCCCTATGTTGTACCCCTCTGTGTGGGTCATGTCTGGTTGGTGTGGAGTAGTTGTCTGGCAGGGCATGGGTCCTTTTCTCTGTGTTTCCCCCCTCCCCATTGTTGTGCTTTGTATCTGTGGATCCTCTTTGGCTTGGAACCTTGGTACCCTGTCATCTGGGTTGTAACCCCTTTGCTGTTTGTGTGGGTTACCGTGTCTCCCCCTTCCCTGCCATGGTGTGGGGCTCATTCTGAGTCCTGTACATCCCTGCCCCATGTTTGTTCGGCTGCTGCTGCATTGCAACCGGTTTGTGTTTTTTGGGAAGCGCCTGTCTGCTCTGTGCCCTCCGATCTTGGTTCCAGCTTGTGCTTTGGCACCTGCCACCCTCAACCCAGCTGTCCCATTCCTGGCATGTTGTTCTAGGGTTTGGGGGTTCTGTGGGCAGTGGTCTTTGCTGGGGGGGGAGGGCGGGGGTCGTGTGGTCCCCACCAGTTTCAGGGCTCACCTGTTCTTCCTGGTGACTGTGCTTGCTCCTGGTCCCCCTCCCCAAGTTGGAGTCCTGTTTCTCCCTCCTTCGTCTGGGTTTCCCTGTGTGCTTGTGTGCACTGTGGTGTGTGGGTGTGGTTTGGGTTCTGAGAGTTTCATGGTGCCTGGCTGTCTGGCCTGTGTCTCGGGGCTTGACTGGGGCTGCTTCTTTGTATCTCCCTCCTCCCCCACCTGCTCAGAGTCTGGCAGTGTATTTTTATTTTATTTATTTATTTATTTATTTGTTATATTTATTAGCTGCCCCCGCATGCCCACAGCATCCCGGGGCAACTTACAACACTAAAAATGACAACAATCATAAATTATTAATTTTAAAACATTTTTTAAGAAAACATCTTCCCCCCCTCCTACCCCTCCCTCTCACCCTCCCCTCCAAAGGCCTGGGCAAACAGCCAGGTCTTGTAGGCTTGGTGAAATGCCAGCAGATCCGGGGCAAGGAGAGCTTCCTCCAGAGTTGCCATCCAGCCACTGAGAACGCCCATTCCATTGTGGCCCCCCGTCTAACACAGGGGATCTCCAGGAAGGTGCCCCCGGTAGACTGCAGGGATCCCTCTGAGACATGGAGCACGAGGCGGTCCCCAGGTATGAGTGTAGGGTAGGGGAAGTGCTGTGTGCCATGGCTTAATTTGCCCTCGCTTGGCCATGTTGTAACGTCACTGTGCTGGGCATGGGTTCCCCTCTGTTCCGTGTATGGGCGGTCCGTGTAAACATCATGGGTGTTTGCTCGGTGTGGCTCTGAGTGTGTGTGTGCCCAATGGGTGTGTGCCGGCCCCTCCTCTTCTTTCCCCCAACCCCCCATGGTGGTGTCCATATAAATGTATCCCTGCTCAGCGCCAATGGTGTTTGGTGGGTGTACTCACCCACCCATATCCAGCCACCTCCACCCAACGGGCCCGCAGTGGCATCCATGTAAAAAAGGCCCTCCTCTGGTTTTCCAGATAGCCCCATGGGTGAAGATGGGTGAGTGATGGGTGTAAATAGGAGTACGCCAGGAGCACGCATGCACAAACACTCACTGCCCATGGTGTTTACATGGGTGCACATCCAGTGCACACCCACCCACCCCTCACCCCCTGCTGGCCTGTTTGCATACTTGCCAGAACACCCAGAGGTGGGTGGGGCTGTCTGTGCTAAAACAGCCTATCGTTTGATGCCATAGTTTCTCTAGCAATTGGATCCTATATGCAGTTTGGCACACGACAATGTGAAACCTACCAGGTATTCTCTCCAGCAAATTGCTTTTGCATTATGTGAGAGACACTGTGGTCACTTTATTTCTTAGTGTTGGCATTAGAAAGAGTCCAACCCAATCAAATGGGAGTAATGCCAGCAACAAGTCCATCAGCACTAAGCAGAGAAAGAGAATTGCATCCTAAATGTAGAATTGGAAGGTCTTTTTTATAGGAATGGGTGAACAGAACCGAGTTCGGAAATTCGGTTTGGTTCAGTTCGGAAATTCGGTTCGGTTCAGAAGTTCGGTTCGGTCGACTGAACTATTCGAGTTCAGTCCAAACTCCGAACTTCTAAACAAGGTTCGGAAATTCAAACCCTATTGAACTGAATTGAATATTATCTTTTAGGAATGGGCGAACAGAGCCAAGTTTGAAAATTCGGTTCGGTTCGAAAATTCGGTTCGGTTCAGAAGTTCAGTTCGGTCGACTGAACTGGTCGAGTTCGGTCCGAACTCTGAAGTTCCGAACTGCGTTCACCCATCCCTACCTTTTTAGAGTTGAGAGAGGTAGAAAAATAAATGCTCAAGTTTTTCTTTCACACTTTTGAGCAGGGTGTGGACGATCTGAATGACATTCGCTGCAATGCTCGAGAAACCGCTTTTTCACAATTTCATTCACTTTGAATATTTGATTTGATTTTAGTATTCTGTTTGTTCCCTTGTTCCTTGAAACATATTCACCATTTCTCCATTGCTGCCCCCATCACCATACGTGGAACTCCCTCCCTGAATACTCATTCTGCCCCTCCTCTCCCAACCTTCAAATCCCTCCTGAAAATTGACCTCTTCTCTCAGACTTTCCCTAGCTCTTCTTCCCCATGGATTTGTCACTGATGCTCCCTCTTCCATCCTTCACTCAGACTCCCGCTCTTCATTGTAACTAATCTCAGCACATCAGCTGTGACTTCTCAAAGGCCGTTTTTAAACGAGATGCATCCATGCATGGACCCGGGTGGCCTTCTGAAGGTGGCATGGGTGGAGGCACACTCCCACAACCCATGCACTGCCCACCCATGCATGGAGCAACCTGTGTTTTTCCCCATTGCTCCATGTGGGGGCAGGAAGGGGTGGTGCGTGGGGGCAGGCATATACCAACCACACACCCATCCCCCACTGTCTGAAGGCCCTCCATTTACCGGAAATGCATGGCGGTGCACACAGACCTGCCCTCCAGGTGGGTTTGACTAAAAACAGCCACAGTCATGAAAGTATTCCTGACTCTTCCTATGTTCCCCTCCCCTTTGTCTCCCCTCCCTCATCTTTCCTAGATTTTAAGTCGCTTGCAGTAGGGACTTGCCGCTAATTAATGATAGCTATAAAATTTTGATTATTATTAAATATGTAATAATATAATGTTGAATATTTATAACAACTATATAATATATAATAACATAAGAGCAGTCCTATGCCGTGCACGGGCTGCACACTGATGGTATGTACATGTACGCAATATTGTGCAGCAATGGGGTGCAAGTAAAGGGTGCAGAACAATTCCATTGGGCCCACAGGTGCATGCGCTACTGTGCACGTGTCCAGTACTTGTGCGGCATTGCATTCGCATACATACCATCTTCACGTGGCGCGCACACTGCATAGGATTGATCCCAATAATAGTTGTGTGCAATCATGAATTAGAGTCAGGTCCCTACTGCAAGGGGCTTACTATTGAGGAGGAGGAGGAGGAGGAGGAGGAGCAGGAGCAGGAGCAGGAGCAGGAGCAGGAGAAAAAGAAAACAAAAGAAGATAATAACCAAAACAGCCAGATACCCCTCTCAGGTTAATTTTTCTAGCTAATCTGCTGTCCAGATATTTGGATAATGAGTTATTTGGTTTAAATAATACTAATACTAATGCTAATACTACTAATAAGCTGATTACGTGTTTTATTTTTTATTTATTTAAAACGTTTAATATCCCTCCCCTCCTGCCAAGGCAGCTCAGGGAGGCTTACAATATATAAAGCAAAGAAATATCAAATCAATATAGACATAACCCAATATAAAACACTATAAATGGGAGGAAAGAGGAAAAGAGGGGAAAACGTACCCCAGGGGAAGAGGGGGATGCCAAAGACATAAAAATTAAAAACAAAAAAATACCCCAACCCTAAAAATAAATAAAACCCCACCTTCAACAGTCTCTGTTGCCAAAAGCCTGGCAGAATAGCCAGGTCTTGCAATGACGTTGAAAAGAGGCCAAGTCTTCTACCGAGGACTATCCGAGCTTCTACCGGGAGGGAGTTCCACAATGTGTGGCCACCAAGAACACCCTCTCCATAGTCGCCCCCAGGAAACCCAGGGGACTTCAAGAAAGGTGCTCCAGGTCAACTGCAGGGGCCAATCCAGAGCACAGGGAGTGAAGCGATTCTGCAGATACATGGAGCCCAAGCCATATAGGGCTTTATAAGTAAGAACCAGCACCTTGAATTGGACCCAGAAGACTATAGGTAGCCAGTGCAGAGAATGGAGCACTGCTGTAATATGCTCCCAGTGGCTCCATAAGGAGATGGGCCGCCACATTCTGCATGATCTGCAGTCTCTAGATCATCACCATAGGCAGCCCCACGTACAGCACATTACAATAGTCCAGTCTTGAGAAGATGAAAGCATGGATGATAGTGGCCAGTTCATAGTCTGAGATATATGGCCAAACCTGTTGCACCAGATGTAATTGGTGGAATGCACTACTCGCCACAGCTCCAGCCTGGGCATCTAGGCAGAGCTGCACATCGAGGATCACCCCCAGACTCCGAATCTGGGGAGACAATGGGGGGTGAACCCCGTCCATGAATGGGAACATCTCACCCATTGCCTTCCCCAGTAGCATCACCTCCACCTTGTCAGGATTCAGCCTCAGTCGGCTTGTCCTCATCCAGTCCCCCACAGCCACCAGACATTGTGTAAGCAGGGCCCCGATTCTTCCGCGGAATTTTTTTTAAAATTCCGTGGGAGTCAGGGCCCAATTCTGCACCTCGGCGCGATTTACCATGCGGGGGGGGGCTTGGCTTGCCTCCTCCTCCCCCCGCACTGGTAAAATCCTCAGGGCTTCCCCTCCCCAGCTGCCGGGGCTTGCCCTCCCCAGCTACTGGGGCTTGCTTGACT
>QEPC01004157.1:547710-559680 GCA_003113815.1 Sphenodon punctatus | reverse complement strand
TGAGACCTCGCATCTTCATGAATGTTAGACCCCTTGTCTCTCCCTCTGTTCCCCTTCCTAAGTCTCTCCCCCAGCTCCTGTCTCTCAGATTGTAAGCCTTAGGGACAGGGACCGTGTCTATTTTATTAGTTTGTAAAGTGCCAGGTACACTGCTGGCGCTATATAAATGTTTGTTAATAATAATAATAATAATACTCCTGAAGCTTCTGAGCCACTACCCATTCAATAACCTTCCCTAAAAAGGGAAGATTAGAGACAGACTGATAACTGACAAGGGAGTCAAAGATTGTTCTTTGAGCAGCGGCCAGACCACTGCCTTTTTAAGGCAGCTTGGCACCCTGCCCTCCCAAAGGGAGACATTGACCACCTCCACCAGTAACAGCCCCAACCTCTCCTGGCTGGCCTTAACCAACCAGGATGGGCACAAGTCTAGTTCACAAGAAGTGGCTCTAACAACCCCCAGTACATCCTCCACATCAGTGGGCAAGATCCACTGAAACTGATCCCACGAAATCGGACAAGGCAACGCTTCCATAACCTCCTTCCACTTTTTCCTATTGTACAAAGTGCAGTGTCGAAGTTGTGGTGAATCTGAGCGATTTTGTCAGCGTAGTAATCTACAAACATGTCACAGAGGGCATTGGAAGGTTCCAGTTCCAGACGGAGGGAGACCGGACTGATCAACTCCCTCACCACCTGGAAAAGCTCCGCTGGATGAGACTTTGATGGCTATAGCCACAGTAGAGTTTCCCAAACTAGCTCTGTGTCGCAATCTGTCGGTTTCCAAGTGAGAACAGCACCACCACCACTCCAACCACTTCCCCTTCTTGCTTCAGCAACCGCAGGGCTTCAGTGTAGCAAGGAAGCCTGTGATGCCAATGCCTAGGGAGCGGTTGCTTGGGAGCCGTCCAGTTGATGGCCTCAGTCAACAAGGTGTTCCAGAGATCATCAAGGCCCTCGAGCGTCTGGTGATCAAGATCAGAGGGTAGGTCCTCCAGAGAAGTCCAGAACCTTGCTGGTTCCATCAGTCTCCAGGGGCGAACCAACTGAACTGGTTCCACACCCTTCCAAGGGCAGACATGTGCTGCGAGACAGGCCTGTAGTCGGTAATGGTCCATCCACAAAAAGGGCACCATTGACACCTCCCCCACCAATGGATCACCCACCTCAAAGCCAGTGCAGAAAATCAGGTCGAGGGTATGTCCCCCATCATGCATTGGGTCGGTGACTACTTGAGACAGGTCCATGGTTGCCATGGTGGCCATGATCTCATACTCTCCTCCTCCAAGAATGGGGTCAGCATGAATATTGAAATCTCCCAGGACTAAGTTTAATGTTAATTATATATTAACAATACATGCTTGTATTAATAATAATAATAATAATAAATTATTATTATTTATTATTATTATTATTATTATTAAAAACACCAAATAACTGATTATTCAAATATTTGGACAGCCAAATAGCTGAAAAAATTAACCTGAAAGAGATAACAAGCCAAGCACATGTACCTGAGCTCTCGCATCCTCATGAATGTTGCATCCCTTGTCTCTCCCTCTGTTTTCCCTTTCCCTGTCTCCCCTCCCCCTGTCTTTAGATTGTAAGCTCTCGAGCAGGGACCATGTCTATCTTATTCTTTGTAAGCGCCAGGTCAATCGCTGGCGCTATTATAATCAATCAATCAATCAATCAATCAATCATCATCATCATCATCATCAAACCAAAGAACGGTAATTATCTATTTTGTTGAATACCATTTGAATGGAGATGATATTTGCCATGGTTATTCATTTCAGGACTAGTATGGCGATACCTTTGAACTTCATGAGTGATGCCAGCGAGCATAGTTAAAATCCAGATCTTCAAGAGAGAGATTTTATATTCCATGCTTGAAGCTGATTCTTCTCCCCTCCCCATATTCTACCATGATCTCTAAATCCATTCATGCTTGTTGTGACTCATGCTTCTAGTCTGTTTTCTCATATAGCCCTGGGCTGCCCTTCTAGGCACTGTATGGGGAAGGAGGCAAATAAAGTAAAATTGAACAAGGACAGGAATGTAGCTTGTAGCATGAAAGTCTGATGAAAGAGGGGATTCTGTTTGCCTGCACTGCAGTAGTCAATGGATAAGACCTCTGATTGCTGGGTATTGGAAGTGAATAGCAAGTAAGGGAATACTCCATTATGACCTGTTGCACATTTCTCTAAAGCAACTGCAATTGACCACTGTTGGACACATGATACTGGGCTCGATGAACCATTAGTCTGACCCCGTACGAAGCTTATGTTCTTGCTTATGTTCTTGCTTGAATGCATACCCTGTGCAAACTGATAAATAGAAATTATTTTATCCCCATTCTACATATAGGCTTTGAGGCGCAGAGAACCCAAAGCAACATGGAACTCTATGGGTGAAACAAAAATAAAATGTCTGATTACTGAACTTCTGGATAGCATCCTAAGCACAGAATTGTCATTTCTTTAAATTGGAAAATGCCAGTTTTCAAATCCAAACAAGCACCAAAAGAATTATCTAATCTAAAATTACTGGGGCAGACCGAAGCAGGCCAAATCCTGGGTGCATGTCAACATTTTTGGAAGCTGTAATTGACAGGTCAGTTTTACATATCTCTCTTTTGTACCGTGTGCTCAGCTTTGACGTATCTGAATTTGATGATAATTATTAATTAGTTACTGATGTTGCTCCAGATGATTCAGCCACTTGTTTTCAGGAAAGTAATAAGTTTAACTTTATTCCTCTAGTGTGCTGTAGCATTAATTATTTCTGCCGATAGGTGATCCTTTATTTTGTTATTTTTATTTTAATGTCTAGGTTATTTTACTGTTTTATTTTCCTAGAGGGGTAAGACCAATCTGATTGAAATTTGTTGGGATACTCCTGTCTCACAGAGGTAACATTTGCCTGATCTCCTATTTTGTTTAGGATTATATCTTCTTGACTTGAATTTGTTGGAGTATTTTTGCCCTTCAGGAGACGAGATGGGTGGAGCTCCTTCCCCATTTAGGAACAAAACCACTCAGATTGGAATTAGCTGGAGGGTTTCTAACCCTCTTTCTTCGTTTAGGAGTAAGACCACATCGACCGGAATCTGCTTGGGTACTTAAGGGGCTGAGGTTGGTTGATCCCATTTTCTGTCTAGAGAGATTTGCCTGCCAGCTTTATATTGTGTTCACCTCTACGTCTTTGTTAAATTGGACTTCCCTGGGGATCTATTTTATTGTCTGTCTTTGTATTGTGTTTTTGTGTATTGTTTCAACCAAAGGTCATGACAAATAAAAGTCTGATGATAATGATTACTCTAGTTTAGAAGCAGATATTACACCTCACCTGTCTGTTATTTAAAGTTCTCATTTCATTTATGTCTTTATTTCAAATGCTCTTTCATCTTACAGAAGGCAACACATAATACAGAGGAATGTGTTCATCTAATGTTACATCTTGGCTTGATTCTGAAAGATATTCATCCCTCAATGATGTTCAGCTTGGTCTGTAACTATCCAGGGAGGAAACATATTCTGGAGATTATGGTATTGGCTAGAGCTGAAACTCAATCCTTGGATAACTTCAGAATCCACTGGGGATTCCAGTCCTTGGTTCCGAATTTCCAAAGTCCAAAATTCCGAGTACCAAGGCCGGTCCCTAGAAAACTTTGGAAAACTTCGGAAGCCTCCATCAAGTGCTGGCGCCATTGCATGCATGACTGCAGTGATCCAGACGGTTGACCCCCTAACTTCTCTGAGCTAGGAAATGAAACTTAGCGCCATATTTGGTAGGAGGGAGGCATGGGAGGGGACAGTTGAGTGATGGACAAGTGAGATGGCATGTTTTGATTGGCTGACAGTGGTCAAATAAAAGTGACTGAGTGTGCAACCATTTTCCATTCTCTTTGGTGAATTTGGCTGTGTGCACGACACTGCTATTCTGTAAGTAATTGGCTTGGGGGGAGGGGAGGGGTACCTGACCTGGCCTGGCCTGGCCTGGCATGACCTGTCCATAGGGGCAATGCTGGAAGATGGGGGTTATTTGTTTCCATTATGACATGCTTTTTAAAAATAAATAGTGGGTGCCACACTGCTGCTGCCTACTGCTTGGCACCATGGAGGCTGGAGGCATCTCTTCCTAGCTCCACTTCCCCTGGCCTGGGCTGTCCATATACTTGGGGCAATGCCAGGGGTTGCCACCAGCGCCAAATATACTTAAAGTTTGGGTGCTGCTGCTGCTTGCATTGCCCGTTGGCAAGCTGGCAGCACCCTAGAGGCCGGAGAGGAATCACTTTTGTTGTGGTTTTTGTGGGCTCTGTGACCGTACTTTGTCTGTGGGTTCAACTTTGCCAAGATGTGACTGACCATTGGGGCACAGGGGAGTTATACTTTCTTTCTGGTTAAAATAATATGGTGTGTGGGGAGGGGGCTTGTCACTTTGCATAGGTGGGCACTGGGCAGGCACAAAGATGGATTTTGTGTGTGAGGGGGGTGAATGTCTGTTTTTTTTTCTTGTGGGTGCTGTTGTTGTTGTCTGCTGGGCTGGCTTTTTTTAATTTCTGCCCTCAGTTGTGCTTTTGTGGGTTTTAAAATGAATGCACTGCTGATGGTGGACCATGCTGTTGGTACACTACAGCTGGTTTTTGTTTTAGTTTTCTGCCCGCAGTTGCATTTTTGTAGGTTTGTCTTCTTGAGCGATTGTCCCACTTTTGTTAGAATGCTTTTCCAGGCCCTGCTTGGTTGACAAAATTATTTTAAAGTGGATGCACCGCTGTTGGTGGGCCATGCTGTGGGTACTTCTGGCTTTTTTTCTTTTTCTTTTCTTTTTTTGGCTTTCTGCACACAGTTGCACTGTTGGGGTTTATCTTCTTGAGTGATTGTCTCACTCTTGCCAGCCTGCTTTTCTGGGCACTGCTTGGCATAATGATTTTAAAGTGGGTGCACATTAAAATCATTAAAGGGAAGTGTTCCGAAAGTTCTGAGTTCCGGGGATTTCTGAGGTCCAGAGTTGCGAGTTCTGAATCCTGGGTCTTCGAACAAAGTTCTGAGGTTCGACCGAGTACCCGGATTGGTTACTCGGAACTTCAGAACTCGTTATGAGTATTTGAATGGCCTATTCTGCGCAGCCCTAGTATTGGCCTAAAATTTAAGATCTAAGTCCGTTTCCTGGTTCTGGCACAGATGCTTGGTATCACCTCAAAAAAGTCACTTACCGTGTTTTAAAATGAAATGCTACCAAGCATGGCTACCCAGGAGCCATTCCTCTGACCACCTGTCAGGTGGTGTGGGAGGATGCGCACTCCCATGATCCATGCAGCAGATACTCATGGCCAATCATGTCGCACTGTGAGAAATCCAGAGGACACCATGTGGGACAAACTGAAAAAGGGTGTGGCAACGGGCACCCACGCATCCCCTGCCTGTTTGAAGTGGGGCAGTCACCCACACCAGCAGACAGGTTCCCCGCTCATGGGGCGGGTTCGGCCTTTACAAGTCACAGGAACTGATCATGGGCACTGAGTAATCCAGATCCCCAGTACTCACGCCGGGGACATGTTAATTTCAAAGGTCAGCCTGATGTGCTTTGCCCTCCCCCACGGTCTATGGCGGGGGTGCGTGTGTGCGCCCAGTGGGAGCTGCCCATTAGAATCCCTCCCCACGCATTCCAGCTGAGTGGGTGCTCCGCAGCTGTGCCACTCAGCGGGCATGGACCCACTCCCCTACTGCCCTTGCTCATTTAAAAACACCCATTCCCATTGACGGCCAAAGACTTGTACTGGGCCAAACCTAATTTACTCCAATTGGACTTTTGGAAAACTTTGAAAATTGGGCTACCATGTATAATATTTTCATTGGTCCTAGGTGAGGATTATCCCCCAGCCCATGGGCCAAATTTGCTTGTGGATAGTTTTTCTTTGGCCCCTTTCCAGGTCCTGGATCTGGCCCATGAATCTAGACCCAGCATTCAGGCACTGGAAGGTCATGCTTAGGTGGAAGGGACCGATGTACTGGGGAACTCTGTAAAGACGCCCCCCCCAAACCCCTCCTCCCCAACAACACAGGCTTCTATACAATTGCATAGTCTGTATTTGCCTGGATCTGGCCCTGGCTGGAGGACAGAGACTGGAACCATGGAATTGAGAAAAGAATTGGAACAGGAGCAAAGAAAAAATAGTCACAGACAGGATTTGGCCTATGACCCAGATTTTCCCAACCCCCTGGGCTATAGCTCTCATAGGAACCTAAAAACATAGAAAGTGCCATACTGGGTCGGATCAATAGTCCATCAAGCCCAGCATACTGTCTCCAACAGTGGCCAATCTCTGTTGCTTTGGAAAAGTACCGACAAGTCATAATGGGGTGATCTATTTCTTGCTGGTCACTCCCAGCTTCCGAGAATCAGTGATTATGTCCCCAACCTACTTGGCTGATAACTGTTAATGGATCTAACCTCCAAGAACTTATTTTTCTTTTTTTTAAATTTCATTTTTAATTTCTATCCCGCACTTTCTCAACAAGCGACTCAAGGCGGCGAACAAAAATGAAAGTACATACATACAATATAACAGCAATATAAGGTCAATACAATATAACAACAGTATAAATTCAGTATAACAGTTCAATATATGCATAAACAAACCCTCAAAATCAAGATCTTACTAACAATCAGTCCAAAACATTTAACTGTTAACCTGAAATCCCACAAAATAACATACCCCTTCTCCCTCTAATTTCTGGTCACCCACCAACACTTTTCTGCCGCCACCAACCTCTCCTGCTGCCACCAGGAGGGAGGGAGGGGGCCCTTCACCAGCATCCCCTTCTGCTCTCACCAGGAAGGGGAGGGAGAACCAACCACATACCAGAATTACCAACTACTACAACATAACACAATAATTCAACATCAGTAAATTTCACAGCCGGCCTAGCAAATAATTCAGACATACCCATACCCATCATATACCAACTCCCTTAACACATCAATAATGTATCAGTTCTTCCCATCCTCCTCCTCCCTCCCTCTTTTACCCTCCAACCATAACTCAAATTACTCCTTCCCCCTACTCATATCAGGGGGGAGGACCCTCATCCCCCATCTAGTCAACTCCCCTTGCCACCATACAGTAATGATATTAACCTTCTGTAGTGGCCTCGGCCGATATGGGCTGCCAAAGGGCACCGCCAAAGGACACGCCCCTTTGGCCATGCCCCTTCGACATGTGCCACCGGCACTGCCGCCGGCCACCCCCTGTTTTTGTTGGGGCAGCCTGGAGGTGGGTCCTCCCTGACCCCGCCCCCTTGTTGAATGTAGGAGCAGCGGCGTCTCCACCCCGCAGCTGATCACAAATCCCCGCTCTTGTTCTTGCGTGTGCTGATGACCAGCCTCCCGCTGGGGTGGTAGCAACCCCCTCCCCCCACTGTCCTCCTGGGAAGAGGAGGAATGGTGATATACAATCCCAGGGGATACCCCCCTACAACCAGGAGGGGGCTTTCTCCCCTTGCCCTCCTCTTCCTCGGGGTGAGTGCATAGTTGCCAAATGCCCCCGCACAAGCTTTCATGGGGGGGGGGCACTCCAGACTGAGTATCACTTATGTTCCCCATGGCACACTTCCTACCCCACATGGCTTTGTCAGCAGCAGCAACAGCAACGGTGTCATGGGCACCAACACAATCCTTTTGTTATAGCCAGCTATACTACTTGCCTTGAGCCCTTGACCACATCCTCTGGCGACAAATGCTGATTCTTCACTCATTCTTGTTTGTCAGAACGAGCTGAGAACTGTGATTCTCATCAAGAAACACGAGACTCACAAGATTGAGTTTTAGCCCACCTCCCAGATGTAAGATCCCTTACATCTCCCAAGTCTCAGTCTCTACCTCATCACGAAACTAGATTCTCATCCATGCTTATATAGACACCTAGATTTACAGCTGCAAAATGATATTTGTGTTCATTTAATTTTACTAGATCTATTAATGAATAGTAGTCAATTTGATCAGTGGATGAATCCCTTGACTGCTAAAAGCTTGGATAATCATATTAGAGCTGAAAGTTGAATCTGCAAAAATGGCTATGCCCAGTGGAATTATGGTACTCAACTTGTCCTGTTATAATTGGCACTAATAATCATTACCTGATTAGTGCCCAATGGGTAACCTGGAGTTACCAATTTACCATTTTTGTCCTAATTTTTATTACTTCCTGTGCCAGTTTTTTTCCTTACTTTACATCCTGTTTCTTTGCAGTTCTGATATCGATTTACCATTTTCCGACTGGTAAAATGGTAAATCAATAACTCTGTAACAGAGATTCCCAGTATTTTTGGGTGCCTAATGCAATACTTGGATATGGACTGGGCACCTGGTAAAAATGCATTTAAAAAGGTGCTACCTGTTTTAGCTGTATGCCATGTACTCCCTATTTTTGGACACTTCCTCTGAAGCATCCCAAACTGGTCACCATTGGCGACAGGATACCGATCTAAAATGGCAGGGCTTCTGTTTTTAATCTACTGAAAGTACAGAAGATTTGTTCTTGAGACTGAAAGTTGTTATTTAGTATTAGTTATTTGTTTTATTGCAAATACCAAAGAATGATAAAGCTTGTGGACAGAACTGAATTTATTTCACCCCATTCTCTATCTGCAGAGCAATTACTTTATTATTGTACAGATAATTCAATTCTGTTAGACCACATCAGTTCTGTCCATCAGACCACTGCCAGCAACAGAATAGAGTAGTTGCAATAACAACTTTTCAGAAGAGGCTGAGACTGATCTATTCTATTTGTACTATGGAGAAAACAATTGGTCCTCCAGATTCAAAGGAGAGGAAGCATCACAACAAGCTATGAAAAAGTTTGTTTGTTTTTTGGACACCTGATGAATCTCTCCTGACCTTATATCCTTGGTAGAGATAAAACAAATACCTGAAAAACTGGTATACCCATCAAATTTACATTACCCAGAACAACGTGCAGCATTCCAGTACAAATTAGTGCCTGAGTTATACCCAATTTGGGTAACGAATGTCCTAGAATGTCAACTTCAAGTTCCAGAATATCAACTTCTGGTTCTAGAACATCAACATCCCATCCCAATTTTTTTAGTTCCTTCCCAATTCACCGATTTGTAATTGAAAAATCAGCAAATCGGCAATGGAAATTACCAAATTTTGGGACAGTCGGGTACCCGATCAGGGGTCAGGTAGCCCACCGGGTGCCCAACATGGTGCTTAAAAATGTGGGTATTACCACCATAGGGCTAAGATTTTGTCATGGTACTTTTTTAATTAAAAAAAGCCATGACTAGGTTATGACAGAAAAGATAAAAAGTCATGGGTAAATAACAGTTCAATTTTACTAAAGGGACCCCTCCTCCCCGCTTAGATTGTAAACCCCAGGCAGAAGGAAAGGGAATCCCCCGCCTAGATTGTAAACCTGAGGCAGGAGGAAAGGGAACCCCCCTCTTAGACTGTAAGCCCCACTTTCCCTTCTCTCTTTTAGAATGGAAGCCCCAGTCAGGAGGAAAGGGAGAGCAAGGCATGAGGAAATGCAGAGGAAAGGGAAAGGGAGAAGTCACCACGGCTGCTGGAGCTGAGTGCGGTCTCCAAGCTGCTCTTCTCGGAGGCTCTGCTCTTCCCCAGGGTGAATAGGAGGCGGCTCCTCCAGGGCTCTTTTCTCTGAATGCAGGGCTCAGGAGGCACTTCTAAGCGCCTCGTTTGAAAGTGGCCTGAATCTTAGCCCTACCCATGGGTACTAAGTGTAAGGCCCCTAGCCTTGAACTCCTGGCTTGCCAGAGCACCAACCTAGCTACTGTTCCCACTGTCCCACTGTCCCCACTGTCTAGGCTTTCCTCCCAGTCTGTGTCTGACCCTGTCTTTTCTCCAGTTTGTCTTCCCTTTAGCCCTGCCTTCCAGCTTCCTATATAACAGTCAGTATATGCTGGTACCAATAGGAAACTGGGTGGGGCACTCCTCACTATTTTGGTGTCCCTGGCTCCTCCACAACCCTCATGTTCCTTCCTCATGCTGCTCTGTTCTCCTCTCTTCTTCATTGTGTTCCTGACCCCTTGGCTCTCAGTGCCTTGATTCCCATTTTGACTCCTGGTACCTTTATCCCTTATTGCCTAGCCTTACTCAAGCCCTCTCCCCCACCCCACCCCCCTAGCCTCTTTTTCTAGCTCTTTGCCTCTGTGTTTCCAGCCCTACGTTTCCCTGGTTTCATGCCCCCTAATCTCTGGATTCCTAGTTCCTTGTTCCCTTGCTTCCTGGTTTCCCATACTCCTTGACTCTTACTCTCCCGGAGATTGGAGACTGATGATGAGTCGTCTCCCTGAGATTGGAGGAAGGCTGAGAGGTCTCGCCTTCCGTTGCTCTTAGACCCCTCTCTGGTTCCCAGGCCTGTCCTTTCCCTTCGCTAAGCCCAATCCCAAACGTCGTGGAGCTGTGCACACATGGAGCCATGCGCATGTCACGTGGATCTCTATGGTGGGCAAATTGAGCCCCGTGGATCCTGCACGCATGCGCGCACAAGATCCGCAGGGTTTGGGATTGGGCCAACTGACCTTTCCACATGTGACACTAACTTATGTATCTATATCAGCTAGAATCCCTGACCATGATAAAGGAAAGAGTTGAGACAGGAAAAACATCATCCAGAGGCAGCAGAAAGTAATTCTGATGCCAGGGGATATGGCCGTCTCCTCAATTCTGGCTCATCTTTCACTGAATCCTCTAAACTGAGTGACACCATTTGGAAGCTGCTGACTACACTTGCTTTGATTATTCTATGAATATCAAGTGCCCAGCTGAGAAAATTCTCCATCTGAGAAAGAGCAGAATAAAAAACACAGCGTGTCATCAGCTATCTCCGACCCAAACAGCCTTTTACAAAGCTGCAATGTCATGTAGTAAAAACTGTTTTTTGTCAAGAAGAAATGAGGTCTATTATTGTGTATCTTGGCTATGGGAACACCAAGAAAATGTGCAAAATTCTTACTTGCAATGTTGCCATTTTTGGAACTGGAATCAATTTCCCAACCATTTACTGACACCAATAAGATTTCTCAGTCCTCATAATTCTGAGAAATACTGTCCCAATTTACTGACTTTCAATTTGCTAAATACTGTGCATTTACTGCTTACCACATTGCCAATGGTACCATTTTACTTCAGGGTTTCTGTCTGTTGGTTGTTCATCCCTTACCTCCCCCTGCCTGCCCTAATATAGTTTAAATAAACATTGCTTCCATGCCAGTGCCTCCAATCAGAATTGTTATTGAACTTTGTTCCCTTGGTTTTGACTAATCTGCAACTGGCTTGCAGATTTCTAAAGGAATTTGCATACTAGAGAGAGGGTATTAACAGATGTCCCAGAGAGACGTCTATCCCACTATGTGGAGGGGAGTTCTTCCATTGCCCAGTTATGCTCCAGCCATGGGAACAAATATTCCTGCAGCCTCTCCCAGCTGGGGGGGAAGGGCAGGGGGCAAGAAGCAGGGAATGACGTTAAGCCACTTCGCCACATTCTTGACGTCAACCCCCCCCACCCATTATGTACAGCCATGGCTGTCTATTACAGGCAGCCATAGCTTGCCGCCATTGCAACCCCAGGACACCGGTAGGAGCCAGGCCAGGAACACCCGTTTCCACCTGGCTTGCTCACTCTGCCCTAGCCAGGTGTGTGCCGGGTGAAGACTGTAGGCCCATCTTTATTTATTTATTTTTATTTTATTTTACAGATTTATATCCCGCCCCCTCCTGCAGTGCAGCTCGGGGCGGCTCACAACGATCAATATCAACATTAAAATTCATTTTAAAATATATATAAATATAAAACATATCATATAAAACAGGGCTAGAAACATAATAACCAAAAAAACTAAATGGGTGGGGGATTAAAATTATCCCTCCCCACCCTCCCTCCCAAAGGCCTGGGCAAACAGCCAGGTCTTACAATTCCGC
>QEPC01004157.1:503449-547447 GCA_003113815.1 Sphenodon punctatus | reverse complement strand
GTGGCCCTCACAGACCCCAGGACATCCACCACATCGGCCGGCGTCACTTCCCGAAACTCTCCCCACAAAGATGGACCAGACGGGCCCTCCGCCCCCCCGCGCTCTTCCCCTACTGCCATCAACCCAGCGTCTTGCACTGAACCCACATTTTCCACCCAGATCCCACCTGGGTGGGGTAGGAACCAGGCCCACATCTGGTAAGTCGCAAACAGACATCCCACCATGATGCTGGCCCAGTCAGGATGAACTGGGCCTAACATAACCAGGCCTAACCAGCATCACGTATGTTTTTACCCAATGAGTGAAAAGGACGTAAAAGGGAAAACAGAGTGCAGAGTAAAGAAATGAGTTATTGTGTCGGTATTCTCTGGATTTGAAATTGACCGAAAAGTGGCAAATGGCAAAACAGTAAATGGGATCCTGGTAAGTAAATTATCAGTAAATCAAGAAATGAAATGTCGAATGAAGCATTGTCAAGTACTGAGATATTCTTGATTCGACTGAAATGGGGTTGGAAACTGAGTTTTTTGTGAAATCTCATTTCAGCCCTAGTTTTTTTTTTCCTACCTGCAATGAAAAACACTTTATTCTTGTGTCTGTGGTTTTCCCCAGCTCACATAGGCTTTCTGCCTTGGTTTCATCCCTTATTGGCTATGGACAGGCTTTCTGAACCTGGGATAAAGTACTATTAACTAGGCACTTCACTTAAAATCTGGCTTTGTGTCAGGAATAGTGCATCACACTATATTTAGACATGTTTTCATAACCTTGATGGTAGACTATTGCAATCTGCTCTGCATGCGGGTGCTTTGAAGACTGTTTTGGGGCTCTAACTAGTATAGAACATGGTGACCCTCCTTTTGATGGGGGTGGGTCACTAAAAGTCCATAGCACCAGTGCTTCAGAGTCTGCACTGGTTGCCGATAGTGTTCCAGAAACAATTCAAGGTACTGGTTTTTTCCTATACAGTCTCAAATAGCATGGGTCCTGCATATCTAAAAGATCACCTCCTCCTTTATGTTCCATTATTCTCCCTAAGGTTGACTGATTGCAACATACAGTTTGGTTACGTACCTATGCCGTGGCAGCGCAGGCATCAAAGAAGGCTTTCTTTGCTGTCTTCATTGCATCCTCTAAGTCAAATCCAGCTGAGTTTTTCTGGGTGGTGAGGGGACTGGTCAGTCTGGCCTCCCTCTGCCTGGATCCAGACTCATCTAATGCTCACTGTGACTTAGGGTATTTTCAGACATGATGGGGCCAGTATTGGCCCCATCATGAAATCAGCTATTGATCCCCCGCCGGGATCAAAATGGCATGGCCAACAGATGTGCCGGCTTATCCTGGGGGGGAATCTGGGGTGGAGCTGCGCGGCTCAACGTGCAGGCGCACAGCCCCACCCCCCACAATCCCTAGGACGCCCGCCCTCTGGGAGATGGGTGGGCACCATGGCCAATGCAGCCGCAGCACCCGTCCGTCCCCCCGGTGAATTGACCACGACCCAGAATCAATGGCGGGCACGGCCGCTGATTCCGGGCTGTGGTCAGGGGACAGAAGTTATGATCCCACGCTCAACCACAGTGAATTCTCCGTGGTTGAGCATGGGAATGTCACGTCTGTTGGCCCGAACGTGATCTTCCTGCTGGGTGTTCAACCCCATGACCCACGGACGGGAAACTCTTTGACCATGCAAATGGCGATGGTCCGGGCTGGACCGCCGTTTGCATGGTCAAAGAGATTCCCGCCCGTGATTCACAGGGGTGAACATCTAGTGGGAATCTCTTGTCAGGCCAACAGACGTTACGGTCCCTTGTTCACCATGTGGGCATTCACCGTGGATGAGCGTGGGATTGTAACGTCTGAAAATACTCTTATTTATCAACTTTTTTGTGGATAAAATTGCTCAAATCCACCACAGTATTGACACTGCACTTTTAACCAGAGGTGAACCAGAGGCAGTTGAAGCCCCATCTTGCCCTGTTTTATGGGATGAATTTTAATGTGTGTCAACCTCTGATGCGGGGGATGTTCTTGGGTCTGTTCGAGCCACTTATTGTGAATTAGATCCATGCCTGTCCTGGCTGGTTAAATTCAGTCGGGAGACATTAGGGCCGTTGCTGGCTCGGATAATCAATGCCTCTCTTAGGGAGGGCAGGGTGCCAGTCTGCCTCAAGGGCGAGGTGGTGTGTCCCCTGCTCAAAAAACCATCATTGGATGTTGATGGTCTGGCCAGTTATCGGCCTGTCTATAACCTCTCCTTTTTAGGGAAGGTTATTTAATGGGTGGTGGCGTGTCAACTTCAGGAGCATCTGAACCGAATCAGTTTCCTGGATGCCTTGCAATCGGGATTTCATCCAGGTTATGACACTGAGACTGCGCTTGTGGTCTTGGTTGAGGGCCTCTCCTGAGAGTTAGACCAAAGAATAAAGCTGAGGATGCTGTAATGCCTCTATACAAATCAATGATGCAATCGCATCTCAAATATTGTGTGCAGTTCTGGTCGTCCCATCTCAAAAAAGACATAGCTGAACTAGAAAAGGTACAGAGAAAAGCAACAAAAATGATCAAGGGCATGGAAGGGCTCCTGTATGAGGAGAGGCTTGGTAGGCTGCGGCTCTTCAGTTTGGAGATGAGACGATTGAGAGGAGATATGATAGAGGTCTATAAAATCATAAGTGGTGTGGAACTAATAAACAAGGAGCAGTAACTTATCCTCTCAGCTAGTACTAGAACTAGGGGACACTCCATGGAACTCATGGGTGGCAAGTTTAAAACTAGGGATGGGTGAACGTGGTTCGGAAGTTCGGAATTTGGCCCGAACTCGGCCTGTTCGGATGACCGAACCCGAACCCGAATCCAAACCCGAACTGACCAAACCGAACTCAAGTCCGAACATCGATGACTGAACAGTTCCGTCAGTTCGGATCGCGTTCGGGTGAGTTTGGGTGGCTTAAACGTGGTGTCACTGGAAGGCCAAACGTGACAGGGATGGGTAGTCAGCTGAGAAGCAGGCTTCCAGGCACCAGGGGTGGAGAGGCTTGGAGTAGCAGCCAGCCTGCCCAATTACCATCCATTTTCGCCTCAGACCACTGGCTTGGCAGTCTGCGATTGGCCATGGGCTAGGCTGATGGAACCAATGGAGCTTGCGGTGAGACGGGCGCAGCAAGAAACAAAACTGTCTCCCTCCCCCCTTCCCAACACCTTCTGAGCTAGTCACTGTTCCTGAACAGCAGGAGTTTCAGAAGACTCCTTCTCTCCCAGCAGTTTTTGTTCCTTCCTATTCCTAATCCATTATCATCATCCTCCTATTTCACCCATCCAACCCATCTACCCCCATATTATCATTTATTTAGCTTATCTTAGATAGATTTAGTGGTAATTTTTTGTTTTTACCCCCTCCCCCCCGCCCCCTGTTCCCTGTGTTCAATCTTCCTTCCTCCCTCCCCTGTCCATTGAATCTTTCCCTCTTCCATTCCATCCCTGATTCCCAGGTTTCATTTAAGTTTTGTACCCCACCTTGTGTTGTTTGTGTTGTTTGTGATTCCCCGCATCCCATATATATATATATATAGATAGATAGATAGATAGATATAGATATATATAGATAGATAGATAGATAGAGAGAGAGAGAGAGAGAGAGAGAGAGAGAGAGAGAATAGGTAAGTGATAGTAGACAGTTGTAGGAGTTAGCTTAGTGATAGAGATAGTGTTTAGTGATTTAGTTTTAGTGTTTGTATATATATATATGATATTAGATAAAACATTTAAATAAAAAAATAAAAACAAAAAATATATCAAAACATTATTTTGGAGGGAGAAATGGAGAAGGGAAGGAGAGGCTGATCTCCTGCCCATAGGAGAGGCAATGGGGCATATGCCAGAGGCAAGAGGGGCCATGCAAGGGGAGCTGCAACAGGCAGCAACAGTAGTCGGAGGCAGAGCACATCACACACACACCCCAAACTCAGCAGGTCTGCTTTAGGGCAACAGGCTTCAGCGGCTCAGCATCGCCTCCTGGCAGAGCCCTCCTCCACTGCCACGCAGGGCACTCGAAGGCCTGCAGGACTTGAGGTTGCATATGTCTCTGCTGCTGCTGGTGCTTGAACAGGTGCTGCTTCCGTTGTTCCTCCAGGGCCACCAATGTCCCCCACTGTCGAGGCGATCCCCAGCAGTCCAGAGCTGGTGGATCCCACCCTGGCTGCTAGAGGCAGGACCCGATCTCCGGGCAATATCAGTAGGGAGAAGAGAAGCAGCAGCAGCACTAGCAGCTACAGAGGGGGGCACAGGGAGAGTGGCAGCAGTGTGGAGGGCACGGGCAGTCTAGCCTCAGGGTTCCAGTACTCCCCTTCACGGGACATCACCGTGATCGCAGACAGTGAGGAAGAGGCAGACACTAGTGCCGCAGAGGAGATGTCTGTACCTGAGGTGATATCTGACCCTCCACCTAGACCTGTGTCACCGGTGCCATGAACATCTACTCCTCCCAGCAGTGCTGGCAGCAGTGCATCCACCGGGGCAGGCAAGAAGGAAGGAGGGGGAAAAAATTCCTCAGTCTGGGATCATTTTAAGCAGGTGCGGGTAAATGATCCCAGAGAGGTTCAGTGCACGCTGTGCAATAAGGTGGTGAAGCATGGGCAGGTGCTCGTTAACTTTGGCACAACTGCAATGGCGAGGCACCTCAAGGCATGCCACAGTGCTCTGTTGTTCAGCGGGAAGGCAGGGAAAGTGGATGCCAGTGGGTTACTTACTGCAGCAGCCAGTCGCCCGGCTCCTTCAGTGGGCCAGCGTCCTGCACCAACTGCTGCTGCCTCTATCAGCAGGAGCAGCATGGGGGCAAAACAGCAGCAGGAGCCTCCCCAGCAGCGCCGTCAGTCCACCATGGAGGAGATGGGGTGAGGTGATGTGTCAATGCCATCGTCAAGGCACCGTGGCACTGGCTTCCAAAGGAAAGCTAAGTGCCTGTTGGCAGAAATGATAGTCCTGGATGGCCAGCCCTTCTCAATTGTGGAGGACAAGTGCTTCCAGGGGTTGATTGGGTTCCTAGCCCCCAACATTAAGATGCCTTCCCACTCCACCCTGAGTCAGACCGTGGTGCCACAGCTCTACAGGGCTTTGAAGGAGCTGGTGAGGGAGCTGCTGGCAGGGGCTGGGGGGGCACAGTCCACTTCACCACCGACCTGTGGTCTGCCACAAACGCCCAGCATGCCTACCTGGCAGTGACTGCACACTGGTGGCAGGACCCAGACGCAGCGCTTGGCAGTGGCAGGAGGGGACCTGAAGCAGGGTATAGGTGGGCCATGATTCAGGCCCAAGTCATGGACAGCTCCCATACCTCCAGGAACCTAGAGGCAGTCCTGGCCAACATGATGAGGGAATGAGTCACCAAGGGGTCACGGACAATGTGGCCATTATACTAAAGGCAGTCCATGACGGAAGTTTCAAAAGCATCCCTTGCTCAGCACACACACTCTATCTCATGGTGAAGGATGCTCTGGGCTTGGGGGAGAAGGGGATTGGGCCAGGCACCCTTAGCTCCCTGGTTGAGGGATCTGGCGGACTTCTTCAACCACAGCGTGAAGGGCAGCGAGCTCCTCTGGGAGAAGCAGGCCAAGTAGGGTCCCCGGTGCACAGCTGGTCCAGGATGTCTCCACCAGGTGGAATTCCACTTTCCTGATTGTCGAGCGGCTTCTTGAACAGAAAGCCGCCCTGCATCAGGTGGAACTGGAGACAGAAATTGAGGCACCTCCAGGGTACAACAGGGTGGAATGGGAGATGATTACTTACACGGTCTTTGTCCTGAGACCATTCCTGGCCGTCTCAGAGACCGTGAGAAGCTCCACCTCCACCCTCAGCCAGGTGACCCCGCTGCTCCATAGTCTCAAGAGGAGTCTGGACGAGATTCTCGAGAGGCTGGATTGTGGCCCTCTGGGCAGGAAGCTCTCCGATGAGGCGGGGTTGAGTGTGTGCTTTGATGAGCTCCTGTACCGGGAGGAATATGTCTTGGCAACCATACTGGATCCCAGGATCAAAGACAGCATGGCATGTGAGACAGCAGTCTATGGCCTCCAGAAGGGTGCGCTGGTGCAGAAGATCTGGCAGGGAGAGTGGTCCATTCAGCAGGACACCCCTGCAGATGGTGGGAGTGGGACCAGTGACCCCTTCCAGCCATCTGGGTCTATCCAGCAGCAGGATGAGCAGCTGCAGCAGCAGAACCCCCACTGCCATCAGCTCCTCCTCTGTGCAGTCCACTCTGGGGAGGATGGTGCCCACCACAAAAGGGAAAGCAGCATGGCTGAGGGCAGTGGAGCAGGTGGTGCCCACCCAGAGCTACCAGAGGGAGTATGATGGTGCCTCATCAGTAGTGGAGACCTTCCTGGCGGAGGAGCCATACATTGATCCCAGTAGTGATCCCTTGGCCTACTGGGCCGGCAAGGCCAACGTGTGGCCAGCCCTATCCAAAGTGGCCAAGGGTATCCTGTCCTGCCCACCAACCAATGTCCCCAGTGAAAGGGTGTTCTCCATTGCGGGGGACATTTGCATCCCGCAATGCCTGATACTGGGGTCCAAGTTGGTGGAGCAGTTGCTGTTCCTGAAGGTGAACCTTCCGCTGCTGGGATTCCCTTTGCTGCCCCTGGACAATGAGTGATGGTGCAGTGGCACACGCCATCCCATGCCAGAGGCAGTCTGGGGATGGGGCTCCTCCTCCTCCTCCTCCATCTGGGCTAGGGCTACTGTTCCTGTGCTGCTGAGGTGCTGTCCCTCCCTCTCAATGCCTGGCACTCGCCCTACCTCAACATACTATAAGCCTGCCAGATGGCCTATGGCTACACAATCTCAGCCCGCCTATGTGACTCTGACTGGCTCTCGCTGTCTCACACTGCACAGGCTTTGCTAGCCTATCTGAGTGCCCTGCTGCCAATGTCCCAGTCTGTCTGCCCTACTGCCTCCGATGCCACGCTGCCTGTCTGCCTGCCCAGCTTGCCGCCAAGCTCAAAGCATGCTTCAGTCCGTCTTCCTGCCTCCCATGCCAAGATGTCTGTCTGCCCACCCAGGTTGCCTAGCTCAAAGCCTGCCAAAGCCTGCCTTCCCTACTGCCTCCCATGCCACCCTGCCTGTCTGCCCGCCCAGCTTGCTGCCAAGCTCAAAGCATGCATCACTCCTCCTTCCTGCCTCCCATTCCAAGGTGCCTGTCTGCCCACCCAGTTTGCCTAGCTCAAAGCCTGCCAAATTCTGCCTGACCTACTGCCTCTCATGCCACGCTGCCTTCTTGCCCGCCTGCCCAGGTTGCAAAGCTCAAACCCTTCCTCAGTCTGTCTGACTGACGCTCATGCCATGACACCTGACTGCCTGCCACGGCAACCAATGTCTGCTGCTGCTAGTGCCAATGGCCCCAGGCCAGGCCTATATGTCATCTGTGCCAAGGGTTCTGTACCCTGGCAACCAATGTCTGCTGGTACCAATGTCCCCCAGGCCAGGCCTTTATGCCGTCTGTGGCAAGTGTTCTGTACCATGGCAACCAATGTCTGCTGGTGCTAGTGCCAATGCCACCCATGCTGTCTGTGCAACCGGTTCTCTGGCCCGTCATTCATCACACAGAGGTGATGTCATTCCAGCGCATCAAGAAACAGCCACTCCATCCCCAGGACCCACCATCAAGGTTGTGGCGGGGCCAAGATACAGGCAGGGAGGACTGTGGCCAAGATCCAGAAGCTGCCACTCTAGCCCCAGGACCCACCATGATGGGTCTGAGGCATCATTCCTCACACATTCCGATGTCATTCCAATGCACCAAGAAGCAGCAACTACAGCCCCAGGAACCACCGCCAGGGTTCTGGGGCCCAGTTATAGGCAGGGAGGGCTGTGGCCAAGATCCAGAAGCTGCCACTCCAGGACCCACTGTGATGGGTCTGGGGCCATTATTCCACTCAAAGACTGCTGAAAGCACATGTCCTGCTGGGCTGCCCTTGTTTAGCTCCAACTGTCAAGCACAGTTAATGCTCTCAGGCTGCTTCCTGGGAAATTGAACTACTTGACAACAAAACAAACCCCACTCCCAAATCCCCTGGATAAGCAACCCCAAGAGGAGCAATGCATCTTGCTGTGGAAGATTTTCTCCTGGTGATCCCTTGGGGTATTTTGAACTTTCCAATCAAGTACTGCGAGGAAGAGAAACTCAGCCAGCTCTTCCTCCAGGTATGTGACGTATCTTTCATTATCTGTGAGGGCCTTGAAGAAAGAATGGTGCTTGCCTATCTATTAGGATCGATCGACACATGGTCAACTGATGTTCACATGGAACCCTTCTCCACTTCGGCCTTCAAAGTTCTCCATCCCCAGGACCAACCGTCAGGGTTCTGGGGCCTACATTATAGGCAGGAAGGGCTCTCTATCCACTGTATCTAGAAGCTGCCACTCTAGCCCCAGGACCCACCATCAGGGTTCTGGGGCTCGTCATTCCACTCACAGAGGGCCATCTTTCTATCCACTGTCTATCCATCTTTCTATCCACTGTATCTAGAAGCTGCCACTGTAGCCTCAGGAACCACCATCAGGGTTCTGGGGACCATCATTCCACTCACAGAGATCCATCTTTCTATCCACTGTCCATCCATCTTTCTATCCATTACATCTAGAAGCTTGCCTTCGGATGATTTGTTGCGGGAAATGGAGGCTATCGGAGATCGCCCATCCCTTCTCAACAACGCTCACCTATCTCTTAGGATCGACTGTTTGTGTTCGCACATCCCTACAGATGACATTCCAAATCCTCTCCACTTCACAGATTTGACCGATGGTGCATATCCAGTTGTGCAACCTGCATTCCATGATGAGTTCCTTGAGGATTTCTGCAGTGATGACATACTCAGTTTTCTTGCCTTTGGACAATGTGGAGCTGGCCCAGGATGATTCTGTACCCAGCTACCTTTCGATCGACTTCAGGAAACAGAGGTTATCGGCGATCGCCCATCCCTTTGCAACAACGCTTGCCTATCTCTTAGGATCGACTGTTCGTGTTCGCACATTCCTACAGATGACATTCCGAATCTTAAACTTCTCCTACAGTCCAGGATCCTTGCTCTGTTGCTTTGCCAAGGTTACCAAAAAGTGCCAGGGAACTTCCACCCTCTCCAGCCAGCAGGCACCTGCCCATGCCCAGCCCTCTTACCCCTGTCCCCTCATCATTCTTAGCCTGAACCTCAGTGCTCATGGACTTTAAGGTGCTGAAGGATCCCATGCATGGGACCATAAATAAAGTATGTCACACAAGGCGTGCAGATTAGCAAAGTGGTGCCAATGGGTGACAATCGGGGATGAGGGGGATTGGTCACGTGACATTATACCCGTATGTTTGTGTGTCTGTCACAGTTATTTTGTATTTGGGTATTTAGGTAGGTGTGGGCAGGTAGTTCTACTTGCTTTCCTGTCTCACCTCAGTCTCTAGATCTCCTCCCATTTGTCGTCATTCCGCTCATGGAGATGTCTCCCAGGACTTGGCTTATATGCTGTCCGTGCCAAGGGTTCTATACCATGGCCATGAATGTCTGCTTCTTCCAGTGCCAATGGCCCCCAGGTCAGGCCTATATGCTGTCTGTGTCATGATGCCATGGCATCAGTAAACAGCTGCTGCCAATGGCCCCAGGCCTATATGCTGTCTGTGCCAAGGGTTCTGTACCCCATGTTGCTGCCAAGCTCAAAGCCTGCCTCAGCCCTCCTTTCTGTCTCTCGTTCCAAGGTGCCTATCTGACCACCCAGGTTGCTGCCAAGAGAGACAGAGAAAGTCCACCCACTGCTTGAAGGAGAGACAGAGACGATCCCACCAATGCTGTCACCTGCACTATGGCCAGAGAGGGGGGTGGGTTTCCCAGCTAGAATGAGGGAGATGGGCATTAGAGAGGGAGAGGTAGGTGTATCCAGCTACCCCTGGATGCCATCTGCCAGAACCAGGAAGAACTCCCATCTGTGCTCATGCACCCAATGCCCATTGCCCACATCCAGCACACAGCAAACCTACGATAATGAGATGGAATATAACACACAACGTTTTATATGTGCCTGCCTGCCTGTGTGGGTTCCTGTACCTATCGCTGGATCAAATGAAGTGTGCACCATAGGCTTTAGGCTGTCATTCCACTATCCATGAATCAGTCATGCCCGTCCATCCCAGGAATCATCAATGAAATTCTGGGACCATCATTCCAGTCACTGGGGGCTGTATTCCATTCCAATGCATACAGAAGCCTGGTGACGGCATGCCAGCCTCCCCCCCCCCCCCCAGCCTACTCCATGGCAAACACCCGTGGATGCCTGCTGAAGCTGCTGGATATAATAGCCCCTCCGACCACCAGCTCCCGCCGTCTGCTGCCCATTGCCAGGGAGCCTGTCTATCTTTCTCTCTGTCACACCCACCCACACAAACACAAGCCCTGCACCTCCTGGGGGGTTGTCTGCAAGTTGAGACCCTGCTGCTGGCACAGTACATCTTTGGGTTAATAACTACGCTACATGGGGTGGCAGGTGCTGCTGGTAGGGATCATCAAAATGTATGCGATTCTGCCACCTGCCAGCCAGAACTTAAACACAGAGGGATAAAAGATTGGAAGGTCAGCTTGTAACAACAACAACAAATATAACTTTAATAAAACAACAACAACAACAACAACAACAAATTTATAAAACCAAAACCAAACATTTTTAAATAGAAAGGAAACTTCTGCACTAACAAACTAATTAGTCTTTTGGCCTGCCCCCTGGAACTTGGGGGAAAGGCATGAGTGGTTCAGGGGACCTAGGGGCAGGGACCGCACCTGCCGGCATTTCATAGCCATGTGCCATGGCATATTCTACAGCCCCTGCCATGGCTGCCCCCCAGTTGCACACCGACTGGTGGAAGAGCTCCAGGTTGGCCCTCTCCGTGGAGATGTACTTGGAGACCTACTCCGAGTACGTCTCCACCATCTTCTCCCGCAACTCGACCACCTGGAACTGTTCCACAAGTTGGTCTTCAATTACCTGGAGGCTGGCAACAAAGTCCCGGCTTGTCCCCTGCACCTGGCTACGAAAATTCCTTGCTGCCGCAGACTGCTCCTGGGGGGGATCCACATCTGAGCTGGAGGGGGGGGAAGGGCATACATGCCTTTGTTTCTGGGTTGCCTTCCCCCCCTTCTTCTGACGCTGGGGCTCCATGACCACATCGGAGTCCTCCACCTGCCGCCTCACTTTCAGGTCATGCCTCCACTCGATGTGGATGATGAGACAAGATGTGGTTCCCTCCCTCTGGTGCTGTAATATTTTGTAGTAGTGCTAAAAAGAGCAGAAAAAGATAGGAATATAGGAAGTGCCATACTGTGTCAGACCAATGGTCTGTCAAGCCCTGCCTGCATTCTGTCTCCACAAGTGAGTGGACTGGGTGGAGAATCTCTCTCTGCAGGGGACTTTCATTTCTAACAGGTCAAGTGATAGAGCAATTCATTCCCTGTTGTTCCAATCCCCGTGCCATACCTTGCATATGGCGATTCTGTCGCCCTTGTCGTAAAACCTCCAGACATCCGACTTCCGGCACCGAATGTCTGGGGGTGTCACTGGCCATGGCAGTGACCTCTGCCTAGGGGGTCCTCCTCCTTGTCCTTGTCCTGGCAGCAGCGCTGGGGCCGGCATCCGATTCCTCTCTGAAATGGGAACACATTAAGAACACCAAAGTAATATCATGCATTCATGATGATGCCTCTAGTACTCCCTCCTTGGGGTGCTAGGGATTGCAACTAGAAAGCATGTGGAAATCCTGCCCTCCCTGGGGTGCTAGGGGATGCTAGGGAAGGAATTAGAAAGGCCCTGGCTGACACGTGCAAATACTGCCCTTATTTGGGGGTGCGTAGGGAATAGGATGGCAACTGGAGAGTGGAGAGCCTTGTTACCCTGGCACATGTTTGGGTGGGGGTGCTGCTCATGCCAAAGCCCCTCACACTACAGTACCGTCCCTCTCTGCCATACATCCACTGCCACCCGCTGATGCCCATTGTTTGTGCCTGACTTATGCCCACCACCCACGCACCCACCCGCACGCCATTGAGCTCAATCTAACAGATAGAGCCTTTCTTGTCCTCAGAGTAAAAAAAATGTTTACAAACCTGGCAGCAGCACCTCCTGAGCCCGCGGCTTGCTCCTCATCCAAGGAGCTGGGCACCACCACAAGAGGTGTAGTAGGGGCAGCGACCTCTTGTTCCTCCTCCTCCTCCTCCTCATCTTCCTCCTCCTCCTCAAGTGACAAGTTAGCCCCCAGCCGGGGAAGAAGCACCGCAGCTTTCTTCATTTTTTAAAAAAAATATTAATCACACACACTCAAAAACACAGTCAGTCACCAACAACACACACCAATACTCACCACCGCCACCACCACCACCAACAGCACACGCAAACCCAGCCAAAACACACAAACCAAACAGCCACCCAGTCAAACACACACTCACTTGCCACATAGCTCCGCACACACTCGAATTTCCAGTTTCTGCTCGTACTCTCGCGATAATTTTTTCTGACCGGCTGAACCCGAACCAAATGGCTGAACTGAATGGCCGAAACCAAACCCGGCGAACAATCCAAACGGCCGAATCAAACGCAGCCGAACCAAACGGCTGAACCGAACGGCCGAACCCGAACCGTGATCTGTTCGCCCATCCCTATTTAAAACAAATAAAAGTAAAACTTTTTTCACTCAGCGTATAATTGGGTTGTGGAATCTACTGCCAGAGGCTGTGATAAGGGCCAATACTATAGCTGCGTTTAAAAGAGGTTTGGACAAGTTTCTGGAAGATAGGTCCATTAGCAGCTATTAGCCAGACGGGATCAGGGAACATGATGAGAGCTGGGGGAGAACAACAGGGAATGGATCCCCCGTTGTGACCTGTTGGGTGCTTCTCCCAAGCCACTGTGATTGGCCACTGTCAGAGACAGGATGCTGGGCTAGATGGACCATTGGTCTGACCCAGTATGGCACTTCTTATTTTCTTATGTTATTTGACCCTGTTGATTCTTCTAGTTCTCTTGGCTGCATTTGATAACGTTGATCATGAGTTGTTTGTTGGTGACTTGGTTGTGGAACTGGGCTGGAGTGGGAGGGACTGTTCTTGAATGATGCCTCTCTTTACTGGCTGGGAGAACTCAGCATGTAATTCCACAGGATGCTCTGAGTGATTTGCCCCAATGGCCTCCCATGGAGTGTGAGGAAATAGGTTACTATTTGGCAGAGTTGGCAGGAGAAAAGCGCCAGGGATAGATGGCATTCCAGTCGAGATTTACTCCCATAACCTTGATCGGTGGCTTCCAATTCTTACTATACTATTTAATTCAATTAACAACTATGGACTTATCCTGGTAGGATGGAATATTAATGTTGTGGTCCCCATCCACAAACAAGGAGATCGAAATCTCCCCCAGAATTATAGTCCTATCAGCCTGATTAATGTGATAGCCAAATTGTACGCCAGATATTTACTTGGCAAACTGGAAGATTGGGTCAGTATGACTGATTACTTCTCAGAAGAGCAGGCAGGCTTTCGGTTTGGTCACTCTACAATTGATCATGGTTTCACATTAAATCATCTCATGGAAAAATATGTGAGAATCAGGAAAGGTAACTTTACGTGACTTTTCTGGACCTCCACTCGGCCTTCGATCTGCTTAATCGGAATATCCTTTGGAATAAACTGTTCACTACAAATATGGATAGGAGGCTATTATGCCTGGTCCACAGACTTTATGCAAATACTACTCTGAGGGTTCAGCTGGGTAAAAGTGGCCAGTTCACCAATCAGATTCCTGTGACAAACGGGGTAAAGCAGGGCTGTGTCCTCGCACCTTTTTTATTTAATTTTTATATAAATGGGATAGTCGAGACTGTGACGCAAGATCATTTTTTGCCTGCAAGGTTATTGGGTCGGCCTGTAGCCAGTCTGTTATACGCAGACGATATGGCAATACTGTCACCCGCTGCACTGGGTATGAGGAGAATGCTAGTTGCCGCTGGACAATTCTGCGCAAGAATGCACTTTTCCATAAATCATGGAAATACCAAAGTGATGGTTGCTGGGAAGTGTGCCAGGAAGTATAGGTGGATTTTAGATGGAGTTGAACTGGAACAGGTTACAGTCTATTCGTACCTGGGCTTACACGTTACAGGAAATGTCAGCTGGCGGAGGCATCTGCAGGTGGCAAGGCTTAAACTCCAGCAGGCACTTTTGGAGGCTCCATGGAGGTAGACTGGTGGCTCCAGCGTTAAAGCTATTCCAATTGAAAACAAAACCATGTGCCCTGTATCGAGCAAAAATATGGGGCTTGCGTGCTATTGATATTATAGACTGTCCTCAGAACTTGTTTCTGAGAGTATTGCTTGCAGTGCCCAAGTGTGTCCAATCTTGTTTATTGTGCCTTGAAACCAGAATTATGCCTATTAATGTCAAGACCTGTATGGCTGCATTGAATTTTTGGTGCAGCCTGGAAGAAATGACGGAGGATAGACTGCACCGTCGATGTATCGAGGAGGCTAAGACATGGCCTTCTTTATATTCATGGAGAGGCAGGGCTATAATTAGGCTTTTCACCAGAATTACTTAGTTCTCTGCCTCCATACAGTAGAAGGAAATTGATACAAAAGCAACTAGAGGACCAAGCAATCCAGATAGATCAGGGGGCGATTTGTGCACTTAAGAGCGCACCATTATATAAGGTATTAAAACTCACCTGTGGCTTAGAGATTTATCTGGATATACTCGATGATCCCAGTTTACGTAGGGCAATGACTCAGTTAAGATTTGATTTGTTACCAACTAAAGTGCTATTAGGGAGGCGAAGTGGCATACCATACAAAAATAGATTGTGTGATTGCAATATGGGATGTGTAGAGAATTTACTACATGTGTTATTCGATTGCCCTCTCACGCAGTATGTGAGGGATTTATGCCTTGGGCCATGGCTTACCTCAAGACCACACTCCTCCCCCTTGCAATTGTTGTCCTTTTTCACCATGGCCAAAACAGCAGATATTGTTGCTGGCTTGGTCTTAATGGCTCGTGAGCTTTGTAAGCGCGAGTCATGACCTATTTGGAATTTATTAGGAAGATCTCCAGAATTATTGTATTATTTAATGAATTTTCAGATGTCTTTTATGCTGGTAGACGATTTAGGGCCGACTGATATTATTTGGAATTTATATTGTATACTATTGTGAGAAAGTAGTGTATCTCCTTGGATAGAGAGTTTTACTATCTTCTTTGTGTTTTTGTATGTATAATTTTATGTACTTTGTGAGACATGGCGAAAGCTAGTTCCCGAAATAAATAAATAAATAAATAAATTTTTAAAAATAAAAAAATAAAAACTCAGCATGTGGTACTGGGTGATTGTCCCTCTTCTCCCTGTGGCCTCATGTGTGGAGTCTCACAAGGTACCATCTTATCCCATCTCCTGTTCAATGTATATGTGCAGCCTTTGGGAGAGGTCGTCAGATGGTTTGGTGTAAAGTGTCATCAATATGCTGATGATACCCAATTATATCTCTTTTTCATCAGACCCAGGCAGGACAGTCTTGGTGCTTACCCGATGTTTGTCAGTGGTGGGGGACTGGATGAGGGAAAGCCGCTTGAAAATGAATCCCGACAAGACAGAGTGATTGTTGTGGGAAAGTCGAGTGAGTGATGGCCCATCATCAATGGGGTCCTTCTTCCCCTCGTATCTCAGGTCCGTAGTCGGGGGTTGCTCCTAGATCCACAGCTTCATCTGGATGTCCAGGTGACAGCTGTGGCAAAGGGTGAATTTCACCAATTACATCTGACACGATGGCTTAGGCCATATGCCTTGGACTTGGACCTTGCCATGATCATCCATGCTTTTATTACCTCGAGACTGGAGTACTGTAACATGCTCTATCGGGGGGCTACCCTTGGTTACGGTCCGGAGAGGTTAGATACCAGCCGATAACTGGGCAGAAGGGATGTGCGAACGCAGTTTGGAAGTTCAGAGTTCGGCCCGAACTCAACCTGTTCGGATGACCGAACGAAACTTCCGAACCGAACGTTCAATCTTTCAAAGTTCAGAAAAGTTCGGATGAGTTCGGGGGTGGGAGAAATGTGACTTTGGGTGGTAAAAACGTGACTGGAAGGGGGAGGCAGTTGAGGAGCAGACTTCCTGGCACCAGGGGTGGACATCAGGGGTGGTTTCAGGGCCAAAAATACCGATACCGAAACAATTTCGGTTTCGGTACCGATAGCACTTTTTAAAATGTTTGGCCAAGTTCGGCCAAACCGAACTCCGCCGAACCGAACAGCCAAACCCAAACTTGGGTTTCAAACCAAACAACCGAACATCCAAACATTTGAACGGCGTTCTGTTCACCCATCCCTACTGGCCAGGGCATCAAAATCCAATGATGTTTTTTTGAGCAGGGGCCGCACCACTGCCTCCTTGAGGCAGTCCGGCAGCTGGTACAGAATGTGGTAGCCCATCTCCTTAGGGGGATAAATCGTCACAAGCATATTACTCCAGTGCTCTGTTCTCTGCACTGGCTGCTGATAGTCTTCTGGGTCCAAATCAAGGTGTTGGTTTTGACCTTTAAAGCCCTTAAATGGCATGGGTCCCTCATTTGCAGGACCTCACCCACCGGATTCTGGTTTGGCCTCTGCCATCAGCTGGGGGCACCCTCCTTGAGGTTATTTGGGTTTCCAAGGTGATGACCCTGAGGAGGACATTCTCAGTGGCCTCTCCAGAGCTGTGAAACTCCCTCCCATTGGAGGTCCACCTGGCTGTAGACCTCCCCTCTTTCTGTGACAGTGTAAGACCTGGCTATTTCAGTGTAAGACCTGGCCGTTGCTGAGGGAGACGGGATGGTCCGGTTGGGTTAGGGTGTGTTTTTATTGGTTTTACTGTTGGGGTATTTTAAATGTTGAGTTTTTATTATATCACTTGTTTTAAAATGTTGTTAGTCACCCCAAGATGCTGTGCAGGAGGGGGCAGCATAAAAAACATGAAATAAAATAAATAAATAAATAAATAAGGGACTACCTTTCCCCAAATTCCATCCTTACGTCAAGGTTAGAATGGTTTTGAGAGGGCGGGGTTGAGGAGGACAGAAGAATGCTTCTGTCACAAACAAAATGCTTGTCACCAGTTTTTCATAATAAGTCTAAACATCCCATATTTAATATTGAGATAGGATCTGGATAGTTATTTATTTTTAGACAAAGGAGGAAAGCTTGTCTCTCCCTCTGTTCTCCTTCCTAAGTGTCTCCCCCAGCTCCTGTCTCTCAGACTGTAAGCCCTAGGGGCAGGGACCGTGTCTATTTTATTACTTTGTAAACTGCCAGGTACACTGCTGGCGCTATATAAATGTTTGTTAATAATAATAATAATAATAAAGACCCACAACAAGGGAAAATCAATAGGAGATGGCATCGTGCAGGCGAGAGAAAGCACCAAACCTTGGGGCATTTGTCCCAAAGCCCGGAAGAAGACAAGCACACATATTGGAATTTAAAGGCTGCATTCTTTTTTCCAAATCCGTCAATCCAGTTCAGGTTATCTGGAGAGGTGCAATGCCCAGTCCCGAGTCCAGTAACACAAGGTAACCAACAACAGTTATGGGCGGTCTAATGTACACTCATGTACTGCCATGATTCCATGATCTACAGTTAGGACTGTCTACCACCTAGCTGCATGGTTAGGTTGTAGAAGGCATGTTGTATTATCCATTATACCCAACAGCCTGATGTACACTCATGTAACGTTATTGCTCTATGCTCTACAAATTAGGTTACTTGACCCCCTATCTGCACAGCTGGGTTGGGAGGCATGTTATGACCTTGAAACAGGTGAGAATGCCATTGTCCATCCTGGACTGTCCCTGTCCTCAAGTGCAGAACTTGACCCTCTCCCCTGGACCAATGGCTGCAATCTGTCCGTACTTGATCTTGATTCAGCCATTAAGCCTCATCTCACAGGGAGATGTATTTTCCAAATGCTTGACTATTCCAAATAAACTTGCTAACACTTAACTGGACCCCTGTAAGAATGTGACGAATATAATAGTATGCAGTGCAACCCATACCCAATAATAGTTTCAGTTATTAATTATTAATAGTGCCGCTCATTCTGCCCCTGGCAACTCTACAGCATCATGGGCTCTAGCCCTGAAGCACTCTAGCAGCACCTCCTTTTATGGTAGGTGGGGCAAAGCCCTCTGCCCCACACCACACTGCTTACACGGGGGGAGGAGGCAAAGACAATTCTTCTGATTGAAACTAAGTGAACCCAAAGTAACAAACTAATTACTTGGTTTTGTAAACAAAGTGATTATTTGCAAGCAAATCATCATCTTCTTCATCATCATCTTCTAAAACTAGCAAGACCAAAGTACTCCAGAGAAGGATCTGTGTATTAGAATGGATCAAAAACTAAATACGAACCAATAATCCTATGGTGTTGAACACATCTTTTGTATAATCCCATAGCATTGGTATAGTGCATTTGCTACCCTCACTTTTTGAGTAATCCATCAGGTGCCCATTTGGTCTCCAACTACTGAGTCGTCTACCCAATTATACCCCAAAATAACAGATATTACCATTACTGGCTTACTGATTTACGGTTTACAGATTGGTAAAACAGTAAATCAGTACAGAATGCAAAAAAATTAAATAAATCTGCACTTAATGTTGCTGGACAGGGTCAATGACCACAATATCAATGGTTACACCTGTTTGGGGGTATTGATTTCAGCTCAACAGGAATGAGAAATGGCATTCTGGTTTGTATTAGAATCAGCATCATGTGCAAGCTGCAGTATATGACTGTTTGATCTACTCAGAATGGATTAAGCCTCAGGTGGAGTCTTCTGTTTGGGGCAACACCCCTTAAAAAAGATGTTGGCAAACTGGAGAGGATTCAGAGGGCTACAAAGACAATATGCGCACAGGGTCTGTGGGGCATGGGATCACGGTCAATGATAAAGTGTTTGGCATGGAGGACCTTTGTAGAAAGAGAAATCTTTAGAGGGTCATGATAATTCTTTACATCCATGTAAACAAATGCTATGTTTGCTTTGTGAGCAGCCCTGGTTACTTGGTGAGCCACCTTGAGCTACCATACAGGAGGGTGTGGTCTAAAAGTACCACAAAATAAATAAATAAAAATAAAATAGACATAGGATGGGCAACCCGTTCATTTCTGTGGCCATTAAGGGTGTACAATAAATAGGTGCCTTAAACCGAAAGAGGAAATGTTTAGGTTAAATATCAGTAAGAAAGGTATAATTGGTCCTTCTTAAAGGTTGGTGGTAGACTAGATGACATTTTAAGTAACTTTACGGTCCTACAGTTTGATGATTCTTTGATTCTTGTGAGGCAATTACAGCTGAAGTAAGAACAGCGGTTCCTGTACCATCGGGAAATACCTACCTTTCGGGAGCGCTTGACCCCATTAATTTGTATTTCCTCACTGTCCATTCAATCTGTACATTTACCGTTGTTGAAATCAGTGCCTCTGATTGAATGTTTTCCTTCTTTTTTTTCTTTTTCTTTTGTTTGGGGGTATTTTTTGTTAGTTTTCAGTAATTTTTTTGATATTTTGCAGTATTTTCTACCAGTTAGTTTCCAGTGTTTTTGTCAGTTTACAGCATTTTGCAACAGTTTCCGGCATCAGGATGCAGAAAACAAGGGCTTGCCCTTGAAAAGCAACAATCAAAACACAGTTTACAAGGAACTAACCAAGGACCAATAAGGGAAATAATGAAAATGACGTAGTGAACTTGGAATCATACAGAAGCAAACATAATCAGCATGGAAGGAATGTTACTTGGTGAGTGAATGTTCCTGCCTAGGAAGAATGACCAGAAGTAGTGAACAATGGCAATTGCAGAACGGGAACCCGAATTACAAAAAATAGTGAAAAAGCCAGTAAGTTTCCTTATAACGTGAGCACAGGCAAATGGTTTGTTTCCGATGGAAACAGTTTTTGCTGTGATTGCTCAATTGAGCACTAGGAATAATATCTTGTTGACTTGTTGCTAAGCTCAGGACAGTCACCCTGAGGGAATCTCTATTAATGAGTGAGCCCCCAGTGTTTTCATTCCACCTGATGGGTTTTCTATTGAATAAGCTTATTTTCATGAAAATCTTGGGGGGTTTTCTATCATTCGGCCTGGAAAATTGAACTGTTCTCTCTCTGTTCTGCTGTTTAGGGAGAGAAGCTATTCTGCAATCAGTACTAAGCTACCAGTTCTCTTCATGATACAAGAGGTAGAGGATGCTACAGCTCACTCTTCATCTATATACAGTGGGTGTTTTCAGACAAGCACCTTCTTACCAATTACCCACCCGTTGCTGGGCTACATAGGGTGCCCTGTATCTATTGGGCATTCAGCCGTAGCAGAAAGAAAAATGCATGGTTCTGATTATTGAGCTGAAACGGGTAGCTCATTTGGTATCAACAGGTAATACCTGCATCTTTTAGTACCATGTTGGTTATTTGACGGGCTACCCAATTGGGTACCCAGATACCGGGGGGGGGGGGGGGGGGGGGGAATAGGTAATTTCCAGTGGTGATTTTTTTTTTTCTACCAATTTTTTTTACCAATTGGTAAATCCAAATAGAAATATCGGTATCGGAAGTTGACATACCGGGACAAGAAGCCGATATACCAGGACATTCTGGGACATCAGATACCCTGATTGGCTTACTATCACTAGCAATCAGTACCTGATGTGTTTGGGTCAACTTGGATAATGTAAATTTAAGAGTTATACTCAGTTTGTGGATACTCATTTCAGCTCTCGTTCTGAAGACTCAAATCCCAGGCATAGTATGTGCAGTATGAGGGTGCAGTGATTACAAAACCAATGTCTTTTAAATGGCACCAAATCTTAATACTTAATAGGAAAAGATTGAAATGCAACAAAATAATGCCTGGCAAACCAACAGGTTTACAAATCCAAGTGCTCTTGAAAGCTCCCATATTCCTAATAAAATATTTTTATTAACAAGCCATGTACTTAAAGTAGTTTATGAGAAGGATAAAAGACAATATGAAAAATAGCATCAGCTTCCCTCTGCCCATTGGCATAAACAGGTGGTAGTTTACATCACCAAGCACAGACCACATAAATTCCTCCCCACGCTTAAAGATAAAGTCCACAGAAAGAAAAATGAAGGGGGTAGAGGAAGATCATAAGCAAGTGGAAATAATTTGGCTATGTATCACTTCAAAGCTTTTCATCCACAGTTTATGCATTTAATTCAAAATGAATTATTCATGATCCTCATCTCTGAATGTTTAGTGGAACTTTCTAGTGAAGTTTGGAATCCATCGAGGCACCATCATAATTATTTGTGTGTGCTCAAAGGCGTGCACATGCGTGTAATTCTATTTGTGTGTCATGTCATAGGTAGGGCAGAAACAAGAATCTGGTGCGTTTTCGGAAGAACACACACGGTTCTAGCAAAATTGGGTGAGATCACTCAGAGCAGTTTTTGAGGGTTCTTGAGAAACTCATGAGATTCTCAAAACCCTAAAACCACTCTGCATGTACAACAGGGGCTCCACATGCACAGAAATGGCTGCAGGGGCCAGATGGTCACATGAATTTCTGAGAGGATGGGTCGAGAATTAGCTGATTCTTGCAAATCTCAACGAGAAGCCAATTCTCATCAATATTTGGCAAGATAGTGAAGGCAAGTTTCAGCCCTAGGCCACCATGCCCTAAGACTAATGTTCTGGTATGGGGAGTATCCCTCCAACCTGCCCCAAATTAAGTTCTGCTCAGTGGACGTTCCTTCTGAGAGTCTCTCCCACTGAAAAAAAACTCCACGCTTTACTAAGAATAATAGTGATAACAGAAACAACCCAATATGGGTGTAAAGTAGGGCTGGAACGAGATTTTGTCAAAATAAAATCTCATGGAAACCCCAGTTCCTGATATCGTATCGATCAAATTGAGAACCATTCAGTTCTTGGTAATGTCTCAACAGACATCGAGTTTCTTGATTTACTAACGTTCCACTTTCCACTTACTACATTGCTGAGGATACTGTTTACTTCTGGATCGGTTGTTTCTGAATTTCTGAACCAACCACTGTGCAAATAGGGGTGTGCAGTTTTGTATTGTTTAATTAATTATGAAAATGAATTCATACCAATTCATTCTCATAACTAAGGCAATGAAAACAAATGAAAGGGGCATTCATGTGATCTCATTCATTTCCATTTTTTGTTTTATTTTATTAAAAATTATAATAAAAAACATTTTAAAAAATCACTGTGCCTGCACACAATCACCACCGAGGTCATTCTGTGCGTGTGTGCCCCTTTTCCAAAATGGCTCCCGTGTGTGAATAGCCCACTTCTTAACCTCCCCTCAGTACCCCTTAACCTACACTCCAGTGCATCCGAATCCAGTGCAATCGGAATGTTTGTTCTATATTGTTCCCTTGGTTTTAACCAATCTGCAACTGGATTGCGGATTAGTAAAGGAATCTGTGTCGTAGCCTATGGGTGATAAGGAAGTACAAGGGCAAGAAATGCAGCAGTATTACATCTCGGGCTTTGAAATAGACGGCAAAGCGGTAAATGGCAAAGTGGTAATATGGTAAATGGGATCCCAGTAAGTGGAAAGGTGGTTGGTGGGTGGGATTATTTTTTTTAAGGGATTTTTATTGTATTTGGTGTTTTGAATTATGTCAGCCACCCAGAACCTTAGAGGAAGGGGAAGGTAGAAATTTAAATAAAAAAATAAATTTGACGATAGTTCAGGTGCAGCCATTCCCAGTTCAACTCTAAGTATGTGCCCACAACATGCAGTTGGTGCGCACGCGATGCGTGGTTTGTGCATGTGGGTTCCTTGAATTAGACCTTAATGCCAAATTCAAAGAATTTGACATTCATTGAGAACATTAATTTCAGCTGTACATAGAATTAGTTCAGCCAGGCTGATTTCAGTGTATGTTTGGGTTATTTGCAGTTTTGGAAAGGAGAAGTTTAGAACCTCACAGAATAAGTACCCCAGGGTATTTTCAGATGTGCTGCTGGGCCTCCCAGCCCATCACGTTGAACCCCCCACTAGGATCCATTTCAAAATCCTGGTTCACAATCAGGCTAGCCATGCTTTAGACGTGCCGACCTGATTTATTGTAAGGAATCTGGGAGGGGGAGGGGCCAAGCGACACGTCATGCAACTGCATGCCCCCCCCCCGGCATGCAGGATGCCCGCCCTTAGGGAGAAGGGCGGGTGCAGCAGCCAATGAGGCTGCTGCGCCTGATCCAGTCCCATGGTTGGGACCTGATTCCAGGATGGGACTGGGTAACAGTTGTTACCCGCGGCCATTCCCAGCCCCATACCGGATCGTGGTCAAACTAACTGCGGTTCTGGAGTTGAGGCCGGTCTCATCTCCAGAACCATGGTCAATTTGATCCTGGTTGGGTGTTCACTGTGGTGAATATCTGGCCGGGAGTAAACAGACGTTCCCGAGATCGCTGAGACCACACCGGATCCACTGTGGTTCAGTGTGGTTAGCAGCGATTCCGTAACATCTGAAAATACCCCAAGTCAGTGTTTCTAATTAGTCTTCCACTTCTGTCATGATAGTACAAAGGTCCAGATCCTCAACTGCCATAAACTGGTGTAGCATTTTTGAAGTCAGTGGAATTACAGCAGCGGAGTGTTCTGGTCATCCTTTCTTGATCAGGAAATGGGAAAGGTTGTAATTCCTCCCGTGCTGACCAGAGAGTTACAAAAACAAGTAGACACTGCAAATTTGGTTGATCCATAGCCCTTTTAAGTGGATGTCATTGAGGCATGAAAGGCATTCAATCACAAAATATTCTTTTCCTTTAATATATTGTCACTGTCAATCAGTGGAAAGTGGTTATCTCAGTGGGTTCTCCACAGCCTTCAATAATTCGTCCTTGATGAACATGTCAGAGTTTTAACAACTCTTTTTTCATTAAACAGATGAAAATGTGCTTTATGTGTTTTGCATTGAAATAAATCTCACTTGAATCTATCTTAGGGAAATGTGTTGTGATTTTTAAAAAAAATAATGTTTACAGTCACTGGCAATTTCTTTTTACAGCTCCATTTACAACCATCTATCCCTATTTTTAATAGAGTTAGGTTGCTGTTTGTTTATGGGTAAGTGCAAATTTAAATAAATGAGTGGAAAATGAACAGTATGTCTGGAGTAACTACTTGGAAGAAGGAAAATTGAATAAAGATGATAGAAAGGAGGAGAGAGAGAAGTGGGAAATGTTTTTTTTCCCCCATTTAGGTTCAAAAATAGGTTAGATAAGGTCTACAGCTGAAATGAGTTGTAGGGTAAACCCATTGAATTTCCGGTATCTGAATTGATGCAAAATTTTGGGTTCCAATTGGTACCCCAATTTTGACCTGATTCAAGTACCCAGTATCCCAAAATATCCTGGAATGTCCTGGAACATTGACTTTTGTCCTGATTTTTTAGTTTTCCATACTGATTTTTCAGCAATAGGAAAATCTGTAAATTGGTACCAGAAATTAGCAATATTTCAGTTATTTGGGTACCTAACTGGTAGTCAGGTAGCCCATTGAATATTTGAAACAGTACTCAAAAATATTGGTATTACCTGCAGGGACAAAATTAGGTACCCACTTCAGTTCTAGTAAGTTCTTAGAAGACAGGTGGATAATTAATGATTAGTCAAGTTGGTTAATAACTGCTGGAAGATTGGCCTGAACAGCAGGCGTGCTGAAACAGATAGGTAATTTTATACCAGCTTAAAAATATTGGGCATTTTTACACACACACCTTAAAGTGTGGGTCTTTCAATCTTCTGGGTTTACAAGTCCACAAGTAAGTTCCAGATGCATTCTTCACACACACACACACACACACACACTGCCATGAGGCAGTTCCTGGATGCATTCTTCACACAAACCCTTCCCTGAGGCAGTCTAAAGTAGCTGTGGCTGTAGATGTGAGAGGCTGCCATGGAAACCAAGTGACCACAGCTGCCTGGGGCAAAGTAGTTTACCAAGAGAACTTTTTACACACAAAGGTTCTGGGAGAAGTTCTGTGCAGAGGTTCAAAGAGCTAGATGTTTAAGATCTGGGTGAGTGATTTAGGGTAATTTCAGATGCTATGGGATCACTGCTCACCACACTGAATCACAGTGGATCCTGTGCGGTAGCAGCAATCGTGGTAACATCTGTTTGAGCCCTGCCAGATGTTCACCATGGTGAATTCCTGGTGGAGTTCAAAGCTAACCATGGTTCTGGAGGTGAGGCCGGCCTCACCTCCAGAACCATGGTTTGGTTGGCCACGATCAGGAATGAGGCTGGCAATGGCCACAATGAATGTCTGCTTGCCAGCCCCATCCCGGAATCAGGTCCCAACCACAGGACAGGATCGGGTGCAGCTGCCTCTTTGGCCACTGCGCCCACCCATCTCCCCGAGGATGGTTGGCCAGGGATGCGTGGAGGGGGGGGCAGGGCTGAGCAGCCACACGTCACGCCACGCAGCCCCGTCCCCTCCGCAATTCCCCTCTCCAGTCAGGCAGTCACGTCTAATGGACGGCCAGTCTGATGACGGACCGGGATCCGAGACGGATCCCAGTCCAGGGTTCAGCATGGTGGGCCGAATGGCCTGTCACATCTGAAATTACCCCTAGACACACAGAAATTTCAGGGTTTAACAGCAAACATGCAGGAGAAACGTGTGTGTAAAAACACCCAATGTTACCAAAAATTCTGGATAGTCATTTGCTTACCCAGTTAGGGCATTTTAAGACAAGACACCATTTCTCCTTCAGAATCTGGGAGAAACAAATTTGTGTGTGGTGGTGGGGGGTATTTAGATGCCCACCTCCCCTCAATACCAGAAGTCGGCTGGTGCCACTGGAAACAGTGGACTCATGTATGGACAGAGATCTGTACTTATGAAACCTCAACATTGTAAGTCCGGATCTCCATCCATGCTCAAGTCCACTGTTTCCAATGGTGCCGGCCAACTTCCAGTATCGGGGGGAAACGTCTAAATCCCCTCACGTGAGTTTGTTTCTCCTGGACTCTACTGTCCAGGAGAAATGACATATTGTCTAAAAATGCCCTTAGTGTCTGCATACTGAGACAGGTAACTGGCTACCCGAAACATCAGACAGTACCATTAATCATTAACCAATTTCCCTTTTTGCCATTCTTCTGAATTTCCCGTTTACTTACTTACTCACATTCAGGTTTTTTTTGTCCATTATTCATTTACTCCCGCTTTGGTGATAATTGTCACAATTTTACATAGAGTTCAAAAGGGCATAGCATTAATTCAGCAATGAATTTGGTATGTTTAAAAAAAGGAGGATAGAAAAGCGTGAAAAAGCAATTCATTTTGTTTGAAAACAAAAGACACGGAAAGAAGGCAAAAAAAAAAAAAGCAATAAAAGGCAAAGGATAGAAAAGTCGTTTTGAGCATCTGTAGATCACAAGCAATGTACCTGATGCCTTGCCGTACAATTATCAATTAGAGCCAGGTCCTTATCCCGGTGGGTTTACATTCCACCAAACATTCCAGTGGGCTTACTGACTGAGGATTGCTGACTAAGATGACAAATTTCAGCTGAGCTGCTACAACTATGAGCCACCTCCTCCGTTACTTGTAAAGATGTAATACTCACCCGGGATTTGGCCCTCTCTCTGGCATGTTGTTAATGAACCACACCAGCTTGTAGCAATGTGACATCCCGAGACAGCAAGATTCATTCTGCTAAGGCTCAGCACACGGTACCTGTCAGTAAGAGCTGTGTCAACATGATGAGCTCTCCCAGTTTCTCTTTATATGGGAGAAAAAGGAAAGCCTTGTCATGCTTGCAGGCTTAGAGGGAGCTTAATTAAAGTCAATGGAGAAATTAAAAGTGGGAAAAGATTAGGGCAGAAAAGGGGAAAGTGTGGAAGGAGAGCAGATGAAAGCAGCAGAAGAAAAAAACATTTTTTTAATCTTAATGGTGCTTTGAAGGTGCTCTCTAATGAATTACCCTCTTATCCTAACCACAGCATCAAGGATGGACTGTGCTCTGTGCTTCTCGGCACAGCAGTAGTGATGGGTTGGAAGTGCAGATTCCCTGTGTCTGCCTCACAGCTTGTTTACAGAGAAGGAGCTAAGCAGCAGCCAATCAATTTTGTTTAGTTCAAAAATGTGGACATTACCCGCAGGTGCTAAATTAGGTCTCCGTGTCAGCTCTCACCTACTCTCGAGCAGGTGTAGGTTTGAGGAGGTGGAGAGGTGAAATGAATATTCAGTGTAAATAATATATTGTCTGTCAAATTCAGCTGCTAGGAACCCGATGTGATGGGGTGGATATTCACATTGGATATTTCATTTCAGGTATTTATCTATCTACTAGGGGTCTGCAGCAGGCACATCATTTTTGTTTTTATTTTTGTTTTCATTTACAAAAAAACCAACCTTTGTTTTCAGGGGAGTTCGTAAAGGAAAATGTTCCTTTTCCTTTTTTTGTTTTATTTTAAAAATTTATTTTCATGAATAATAAAAATGTTTTAAACATACTTTAAAAAATCACTGTGCAATTGGAAAATGGCTGCTGGACCATTCTGCACATGCCCAGCCCCTTTCCGAAATGCACCGACCACTGGTCCTCCCTCACCAACCATGTCCATCATGGGATGGAGGGGGAGGCATTGGGCATTTCTACACACACCTTAAAGTGCTGGTCTTTTGATCTTCTGGGTTTACAAGTCCACAAGTAAGTTCCGGATGCATTCTTCACCTAAAGTAGCCACAGTTGTAGATGTGAGGGGCTGCCATGGAAACCAAGGGACCACAGCCGCCTTGAGCAAAGCAGTTTACCAGGAGAACGTTTTACACACAAACGCTCTGGGAGAAGTTCTATGCAAAAGTACAAAGAGCTGGATGTTTAAAATCTAGGTGAGTGATTTAGACACACAGAAAGTTGAGGCTGTAACAGCAAACCTGTAGGAGAAATGTGTGTATACAAACACCCCTAATTGGGGTCCAGGAAATAATTTTTACAGGAACCCCACCCATTGGCTAAAAGGATTCCTGGTTTTTGCCTTCCCCACAGTATTAGTCATTTTAAATGTGCTTGATCAGGGCCTTTTCGGCCAAGGTGGGGTGTGTGTCTGTGCCTAGCATAGAAGGAGGGTGCAGTGAGCGCTGCCTCATGTCCCGGAGAAGGGTAAACCTGAGAGCAAAAAAGGGGTACAGACAGCCCTGGGCCATCTGTACCTTGTCCTTGCACTGGTCTTGTAGATGACACGCGCATCCTCCCTCACCCACAATGTGCATCATGGGATGGAGGGTGAGGCATAGTCAACTGTTTAAGGGTGGGTATCTGAGGTGCCTCAGGATCCATTACTCTCAATGTTAAAGTTCATAGTGTAAGATGTGTCAATTACTGGACTCAAACTGCCTTTGGCTATTTACCCACCCAGATTCATATTAATTTGAATAAAGAGTACGACCATTAAAACCCAGTTATTTGAATCCTTGTCTCATTCCAGGATACATCAACAATGTCCGTTGCTTTAATTTGATTATTTCATCCCATTACTACTAGGGTGGACTCATACATAACATAAAATCTGATTTTAAACTACTTGACCTGGATTTGGATGTTAATTGTGAGCATGGCTGAACTTTTTGTACCCACTTTTGTCCCCGGTTTATCCCCAAGTTTGGCTTCTGCTTTCAATCCGGTGCTTACCTGGTGTTTGAAGGCTGTGGGGGATTGGATGAGGGCGATCCACCTGATGTTAAATCCTGACAAGATGGAGGTGATGGTTGTGGGGAAGGCCGGGAGAGCGGTGGCCCCCATCATTGATGGGGTCCGTCCTGCCCTGGTATCTCAGGTTTGGAGTCTGGGGGTGCTCCTGGACCTGCAGCTGCACCAGGATGTCCAGGTGGTGATTGTGGCAAAGGGGGCATTTTGCCAATTACATTTGGTGCATCGGCTTCGGCCATATGTCTCGGACTGGGATCTGGCCATGATCGTCCTTACTTTTATTACCTCGAGACTGGACTACTGTAACACATTCTACGTGGGGCTACCTTTGGTGCTGGTTTGGAGACTGCAGCCAGTGCAGAACACGGCAGCTCATCTCCTAATGGGGACAGGTTGATGCGAGCACATTACACTGGTGCTTCACTCTCTTCACTGGCTGCCGATAGTCTTCCTGGCCCAATTCAAAGTGTTGGTGTTGACCTTTAAAGCCCTAAATGGCCTTGGCCCAGCCTATCTGCAGGAGCGCCTCACCCGCCGTATCCTGGATTGGTCCCTGTGGTCAGCCAGGGGCGCCCTCCTCGAGGTGCCCCAGGTTTCTTGGGTGTCGACCTTGTGGAGGGCATTCTCTGTGGCTGCGCCGTGACTATGGAACTCCCTTCCACTGGAAGTCTGCCTGACCACTGACGTCCCCTCTTTCTGTAGACAATGTAAGAGCTGGCTGTTCTGCCATGCCTTTCCCGAGGGAGATGGGCTAGGTGAGTTGGGGTAGGGTGGGGTAGGGGGTAATATGTTTTACTGTGGGTTTTTTAATTGTATTATTATTGTTTTTTAATCTGTTGTTGTTGTTATTATTATTATTATTTTTATCATTATCATTATCATTATCATTATCATTATTTATAGTGCCAGCAATGTACCTGGTGCTTTATAGAGAATAAGATAGACATGGTCCCTGCCCGACAGCTTACAATCTAAAGACAGGGGGAGGGGAGACAGGGAAGGGGAGACAGGGAAGGGGGAATGGAGGGAGAGACAAAGGATGCAACAATCACAAGGATGCAAGAACACAGGTACATGTTCTTGGCTTGGTTAAAGTACATTGGGAGTAGTTTGCAGATAACAGGTGAGGGATGATTGCTGGGTGGGGATGGTTAAAAGGAGTTAGGAAGGGCAGAGCAGAAGAGATGGGTTTTGAAGGTACGAAGGGAGGGGGAAGTCGACTGTGGTCAGGGAGGGAGTTCCAAGTGTGCAGGGCAGTGAGGGAGAAGAGACAACAGCGATTGGGGGAGCAGGGGAGGCATGGGAGGTTGAGGGAGGGGATAGAAGAAGAGTGGAGTGCTTGAGCAGGGGTTCGGAGGGAGATCAGGGCAGAGAGGTGGGGGGGGCGAGGTTGTGAAGGGCTTTGTAGGTGAAGGTGAGGAGCTAGTTCAGAATATGCTCAGGAAGGGGGAGCCAGTGGAGAGAGGAGAGGAGAGGCTGCACGTGGTCAAAGCGACGGGCTAGGTGGATGATCCTGGCAGCAGAGTTTTGAACAGAGATAAGGGAAGAAAGGTGAGAGCGGGGAAGGCCAGTGAGGAGGAGGTTACAATAGTCGAGGCGTGAGATGACTAGGGCATGGATGAGAGTTTTGGCAGAGGAGACAGACAGAAAAGGGCGGATCTTAGCAATGTTGTGGAGGGAGAAGTGGCAGGATTTGGCCATGGAGTCAATATAGGGTTTGAAGGTAAGGTGCGAGTCGAAGACGAAGCCCAAGCTTCAGGCTTGGGGGACAGGGAGGATGGGAAGAGGGAGAGGAAGGATTGGGAGGGAAGATAAGGAGTTCAGGTTTCGCCATGTTCAGTTAGAGTTGGCGTGGAGACATCCGGGCGGAGATATAAGAGAGACAGTTGGTGAGACGAGCTTGAACAGAGGGGGAGAGGGAAGGAGTGGAGACACAGAGTTGAGTGTCGTCAGCATATAGGTGGTATTGAAAACGGTGGGAGGCAATGAGTTGGCCACGGGAATGGGTGTAGATAGAGAAGAGGAGAGGGCCAAGGAGAGAGTCTTGGGAAACCCTGACGGAGAGAGGCAGGGAGGAGGAGGGGAAGGAGTTACAAAGAGATACATTGAAGGAGCGGTCAGAAAGGTAGGAGGAGAACCAGTCTAGGACAGGGTCCCGGAATCCCAGGGAGTGAAGCAATTCAAGCAGGAGCGAGTGGTCAACAGTGTCGAAGTCAGCAGAGAGATCAAGGAGGACAAGAATAGAGTAAAGGCAGTTGGATTTAACCACAAGAAGATCATTGGCGATCTTAGCCACAGCAGTTTCAGTGGAGTGAAGGGGGCAGAAGCCAGATTGGAGGGGGTCAAGGGAGGAGTTGGTGGAGAGGAGGTGAAGGCAACGGGAGTAGACAACCCCTTCCAGGAGTTTGGAAGCAAAAGGGAGGAGCGAGACAGGACAGTAATTAGAGGGTTCAGAGAAATCCAGAGCGGACTTTTTGAGGATGGGGGAGACAGTGGCATGTTTAAAGGCAGAGGGGAAGGAGCCAGTAGAGAGGGAGAGGTTGATGATGGGCAGGAAGGGAGGGGCGACAGTGGATGAAATGGAGGTCAGGAGGCAGGAGGGGATAGGGTCCAGGGGGCAAGTGGAGGGGTTGGAGGAGGAGAGCAGGGAGGAGATTTCCTCAAGAGAGGCAGGAGGGAAGGAGGACAGGAGAGAGGTTTGGGGAGGAGGGAGAGGGGGGAGTAGTAGGGGGAGTGGACTTGAAAACAATATCCAGGCGGAACTTGTTAATTTTAGAGGTGAAAAGAGAGCAAGATCCTGAGCAGAGACAGAGGGAAGAGGAGGAGGAGGACAGGGGGGGTTTGAGAAGGGAGTCAAAGGTGGACTCCCTTTGGATCCTGGGAGCAGGACTCAATGCGTGAGGCATAGTACTGCTGTCTAGCGAGGGAGATAGTAGAGTTGAGCAATGAGTGGCAGAATATGAAGTGAAGAAAGTCAGTGTCATAGTGGGATTTGTGCTAGAGGCATTCAGCAGCCGGGTGCAGGAGCGGAGTTGGTGAATGGTGGGGGTGAGCCCCGAGATGCTTTTAGCAGGAGGGGACGGAATACAAATTTTATAATAATAATAATAATAATAATAATAATAATAATAATAATAATAATAATAATCCAATCCTCCAAAGTGGGGAGAACATACCGTCTGATTTTATGTTACGTGTACACATGATCCTGGTTTTCTTAGTCCTCTGAGGATCATAGATAATCAAATCAAATCAAGTAAATCAAAATGGCAACAAAAAAGTTGAGGGAAAATGACACACAGGAAGTGTGTGGATGAGGGAGGGTCAAATCACGCTTTGCACAAATGGATAGCTTCCAGGCGAGTGTCCCAACCCTGGATTATGTAATGACCAAACCCCAGTTACCGTGTGTGTCTGCACATGGTAATCGGGGAAAAAGTGGGGACTGGAAATCAGTTTTTAAGACACATAAACTCTGATTTTATGTTATGTTTGAGTTCACACCTAGTTTATCTCCTCCAGAATCCTATCCTCTCCTGCAACCTAGTCCTCTCCTTTCTTGAGTTTTGCAGCTTTTAAAATTTTACAGAATGACAGTCCAAATTTGTGGGACTCATTCTGCATTCTCTCACACCACTGATGTTACAACTAAGAAGCGTGGTCTATGGTTGGCTCAAGCTATGTAAGCATAAGTCTTTTAATGCTGTCATTATAAATCAGATGCACTAGGTCTTTAATAATTTCCGCTGATCTTCTCTGACCTCTCTTCAATTTGTCAGTGTCTTTCTTGTACGGCAGGGACAAGGCTGCATACGGTAGCCTCAATAACCAATTGCTGTTTGACATACAGAAACTAACCTATTAATGGTACATGCGGGAGCCATAATTGAATCCCCCTACCCTCCAGCAACTGAGCTACGTGCACCAGCAAAATAATGAAATTCTTTTCACTGGCTTCCCTGAGGCAAAAACAACCTGGGCCATGAGGTCTATCCAGATTTGTTTTTTAAAAAAGTTAATAAATAAATAATACCTTTGAACCTGTCAAGCAGACAGGTTACTTTTCACCAGAGAAAAGAAGGGAGAACGTTTACCTTTCAAGGGATGCAGGCACCATCTGTTTATTAAGAGAAACGTGAGCAGCTTGATTTTCACTTCATTTGGGCAGCCCAAAAGTAACCCACATAACTAGAGCTGGAATGAGTACTTGCAAAAACAGGTACCTGTGGAATTTCTGTTACTCGAATCGATTCTAAAATGCCGGGTACCAATCGGTACTTGATTTCGAACCGATTCAAGTACCTGATTACCAGAATAGCCCAGAACATTGACTTCCAGTCCTGGAATGTCACTTCTTATCCAGATGTTTCCACTTTTAGTCCCTGATTCTTTGATTTTCTATCCCAACTTACTGATATGTAACCATAAAATTAGAAAAAATCAGTACTGTAAATTACTGAATAACAAATCTAGGGACCCAATTGGTTACTGGCAAGCCCATCAAGCACCTGATGGGTACTCCAAAATGTAAGTATTAAGCTACCCATTTAAGGTCGGCTCAAAACCCTTCATTAAAACAGTCATGCTTGTATTTTCAGTTTTCAATTTGGAAATACTATTTTGATATTTGTATTTGTTAAGAAATGTATTCCTATGGTATTTGTTGGTTTGTTATTAAAGGTAACTAGATTAGTATAACTCGATTATTCATAATGCAGTAGTAGACATAGAGCAATTATCCACAGTAACTATCGCTTTCATCAAGTTGACTCTCTTCAGTTCGGAGCCACTAAACTGGACATTCCTGTGCTGCTCTGCCTGATATCTACTTTGGACATTTCATTTATTTTGGTTATCTTGATTCAGCAATTTCTGTCATTTTGGTTTTCAATTCACATAAGTAATAACTGAAGGAAAATCATTGAAATGTCGAATGACCAAAATAAATAAACAATTGAACCAAATGTCCAAAACAATCGAAATACCAAAATATATAACATGTCCAAAAGGAAATCAATGAATAAGTGGAGCTCTCCACATGTTGCAGGACTCCTTGGCCCTTGCTCGACAATAGGATTGGACCCCCAGGAGGAGCTGCCACCAAAAGGCTGATTGGGGGTGGGCTAGAGGAGTGCGCTCACCAGGCCACCAAACAGCTGATGAGGGGGCCCAGAGGAGCATGCTCACCTATGCCACCAAACAGCTGATTGGGGGGAGCCCAGAGAAGTGCGCTCACTCCACCCGCCAAACAATTCATCAGGGGGGCCCAGAGAAGCACGCTTACCCAGAGGCGCATGTTAGCCTAGAATAGCCTGGCTGGGTGATCTTTAGCCCACACCATGTCACTGACATTCTCTGGACAACATGTGTGGTAGCAGACAGCTGCCCACCCTGAAGCAGAACTGGGAGAACATCTGGCGGCCACCAAACTGATGAGCAGGTGACTCATAGCCCAGTTTCATATGACTTAGGCCCATACAGAGGCCATTCTAATTGGCTGCTCCAAAACCTTTGGAATTGCCTTGGAGGCTTGCCTGAGCCCTAGTTTGAATGACTTTTGGAGATAGTGTAAGACCTTTTTGTTTGGTCAGGCATTTAATGGGCAAGGATAGATTTGATGGGGGTGTTAGTTTTTATGGGTCTTAAATTATGCATTTCATATTTGTATATGAGTTTTTATTTATGTACTTATTGCAAGCCACCCTAAGCCTTGGGGAATAGGGTGCAATATCAATCTAAATAAATAAATACATGAATAAATACTGTGGTCTACTATGGGCTACTGTCCCATTTGTTTTCACCCAAAGTGACTGGCATCCCAACAAACAAATAAACAACATACTGAACTAATTGCCAAACTAACTAATGTATGGAATTGTAGACTCATAAGGGTGGAAGAGACCTCAAGATCATCTACTCTTCACCTATAAAGCTCTTCACAACCTTGCTCCCCCCTACCTCTCTGCACTTATCACCCTCCATACTCCAGCCCGTGCACTTCGCTCCTCCTCTGTCCCTTCTCTCACCCTTCCACGCCTTCCCTGCTCCCCTAAGCGCCTTCGTCCCTTCTCACTTGCTGCCCCCCATGCCTGGAACTCCCTCCCTGTCCACATCCGCCTTGCCCCCTCCCTTCATACCTTCAAATCTCTCCTTAAAACTCACCTCTTTCGCTCTGCTCTGTCTGACTCTTTATCCTGCTGAGCCACTATTCCTATACCTACGATCGGTTTACCCTTATCCTTGCAACATGGACCTGCCTGCTGTCATTCTCATTGTAACCAAGCCAAGCACGTGCACTTGAGACCTCGCATCTTCATGACTGTTAGACCCCCTTGTCTCTCCCTCTGTTCCCCTTCCTAAGTCTCTCCCCCAGTTCCTGTCTCTCAGATTGTAAGCCCTAGGGGCAGGGACCGTGTCTATTTTATTACTTTGTAAAGTGCCAGGTACACTGCTGGTGCTATATAAATGTTTGTTAATAATAATAATAATAATCTACTTCTTCAACTCCTTCTCCAAGACAGGATGCCTTTCACCTGTGGCATCACAGATAGATGCTTGTCCATTCCAATTTTGAAAATGTCCAAGGAAGGAAATTCCATAACCCCTCTTGGCCCTGACAACCTATTCCATTGCCCAATGTCTATAATCATTAGGACGTTTTTCCTAATAACCAAGTTAGAAATAACCATTTGAGGACCAGTAAAAGTGATGAACAACTGAAACAAAACCCCAAATTAATGTTACAAATAGAGCTGAAAGTGGGTACCCAAAAAATGGGAATACACATCAAATTTTCAGTACCTGAATCGACCCAACATCGGGTAACAATTAGTACACGATTGAGACCTAGTTCAGGTACCTGATGTCGAGACCTAGAATGTCGACTTCCAGTACCAACTTTTCCCCCACTTTTTTGTCAGTTTAATGACTTCTGGCACTGACTTTAGGTCCCAGTCCAAAATGCCAAAACTGATTTTTGGTCCCAGTCCGCCACCGCCTAGAGCAGTCATTGGCTCTCCATCAGTCAATGTTTTCAAAATTAGGCTGGCCAACCATCTGTTAGGGATGTTGCCGCTGTAGCCATCCTGCCTACAGATTGTACTTGATGAACCTTGAGATCCCTTCCAATTCTATTATTCTAGTTCACCTAACCCAGCCTAGGGTCACAGGGATAGTTGCCCATTTGGCATGACTTGTTGGGTTGCAGACTATTAGTCCTTGGATCTAAAAGTTTTGGGAGCCTTAGCTCTTTTATCTTACAACTTTGGGCCTCAAATTCAGCCCAGATTACAGTACAGATAACTGATGTTAGCACAAACACAATGGATCAACTTCATTCAACCATGCATGTGCGACTGCTTTCAGGGTTGTGTGTGTGTGTGGGGGGGGAGGGAATCCAAACCTGATCATAATCTGAAAGAGCCTTCCTATAATAGCATCCCTCCTGAGGAATACAGTTTACTTATGCACATCAGGGAAACTCCACTTGTTTATTCGACTCTATTTTTTAAAAGATGCTTTGCTCAGTCTGCTTCACTAATTACAGCTAATGTTTAGCAGAGTGCATTGTAATTAATTACTGTTATTAATGTAATTAGGGTTGCTAAATTTAAGCTTGAAATGAATGGCCTCAAAATTTTGGATGGTTTTGTTGTGGGTGTTTTTTTTAAAAAAATAAAAAAATAGTCTTGGTGTGCAATTGAATGAAATAAGTAGTTAAATCAAGCTAGGTAGACTGAGGTTTTTTGGCTGAAAATAATTCTGGAATTAGAGTCATCATTCAGTGCCAGATTTATGGAATATTTTTAAGTTATCTAGCTCCAAAACCATACCAAAATTTCTGTCATTTATCCAGAGTTTCACTAAGGTTCATGAATGCTATAAGTTGATGATACCAGTCCATTTTGGGCAATACTAGGGTAATTTGTGACTTGGCATCAAAACTGGACAGCCAAGCTACAGAATTCATATCTGGATCCTCTTAATGTTGGAGAGTTCAGATCTAGGATTGCCCCGTGCTGACTTTGGCCTACAAGTCAAGCAGTAGGGCGGCTTTAAAACAGCCATTTCATTTCCATGGAATATTTCCATGAAAATGGAAGAGCTGCCGGATTCGGAGTAGGAATTCCAATTGAAATAACATTTAAATCAGAATTCTGATCCACTTATTGTGCATGCGCAAAATGACTATGACTGTGTTGCGCATATGTGAGATGACTTTTGACCTAGACCAAAATTCTGGTCAACATTTCAGTGTAGGGTGATGTCCATTGTTTACATGGGGAAAATAATGGATTCCCCCCACCCCCAACTGGTCTGATCAAAACTCCGATCTGAATTTCATCCAATCTAAATTCCAATTGGACCAATCAAAATGCCCAGTTCTGTCAAAAGTAAAACCTGAGTGTGTAATTCCTATTTCAAGCCTAAGTCAGAGGCCCCACTTCCACCTTGGTGTAGTGTATACCCTACTGCACAATGTGGTCTAATTATTTCCTTGTTCTCCCCCTGCCTGACTCTTGAATCTACCTCTTGTTTAGTGCTGATGCAAGAGCAAGTGTTCCTCTACCAACTAGAAATACCTACCTTACAGGAGCGCTTGTGACAGTTTGACAGTGTTTCCTCACTATTCATTGATTCCATGCTTCTGCTGGTGGCCCTGATCCCATGGTCTGTGGATCCTGTGTGGAACCATGTGTACAGTCACACAGGACCCACGGACATCCACATTGCCAGCACATCCCGCAAAGCTGGATTTAGACGTAACGCGTCACTCGCTCACGCATGTTCAAGGTGATTACTCATTGTTAAACAACTGTGAACTAAATACCTCCATGTGTGAGGCATTTAGTTTGTGGTATTTAAACAATGTGCAACCGCCTTGAACGTACGATGCATTATGTCTAATCCCACCTTGTGGGATTTTGAAAAACCACGTGAGCAGGTCGTGCTACTCCAACCTGCTCATCTACAAGCGACCTTCCAAGGCTGCCAGATCTCGCTGCATAAAGGGGGAATATAGTGCGTTCACACATTACAAAACTCGAGCATTTATAATACCCGGTATTATCTCAAGTACGTATAACAGGAATGGGGAACCTTTTCCCTCCTGGGGGTGACTTTGAAAGCTTGCACAAGCTCTGAGAGCCACACAGAAGTTGGGGCGGCGGTGCTTAAGGGATGCTCTCAAGGAAAGGAGGGCTCAAATCATGGATCTGTACTCATGGAACTATCCCTAGGGGTGGAAGAATGCAGTTCGGAAGTTCGTAGTTTGGACCGAACTCGACCAGTTCAGATGACCGAACCGAACTTCCAAACCAAACTCGATTTTTGAACCGAACCGAATTTCCGAACTCGGCTCTGTTCACCCATCCCTAAAAGATAATATTCTATTTAGTTCAATGGGGTTTGAATTTCTGAACTTTGTTTGGAAGTTCAGAGTTCGGACCGAACTCGAATAGCTTGGTCGACTGAACCGAACTTCCGAACCGAACCGAATTTCCGAACTGAACCAAACCGAACCGAATTGCCGAACTCAGTTCTGTTCGTCCATCCTTAACTGTCCCCTCTCCTTGTTTGCACGACCTCCTCTCTGCTCCCTTCGCCATAGCTCAGTTTTTCAGTGATTGGAGGTAAGAACTGGATCCAAAGGCCAGATCCAGGAAGTGGAAAGGGCCACATAAAACCTTGCATTTCGCCCCCGGCCTGAGGTTCCACACCCCTGACTTCGCTCTCTGCGCTGGCTGCCAATAGGTTTCTGGGCCCAATTCAAGGTGTTGGTGTTGACCTTTAAAGCTCTAAATGGCTTGGGCCCCGCCTATCTGCAGGACCACCTCACCCTCCAAGTCCTGGATCGACCCCTGAGGTCAGCTGAGGACGGCCTCCCCGGGTTCCCCAGGTTTCCCAGGTATCTACTATGAGGAGGGCATTCTCCGTGGCTGCACCACGGCTGTGGAACTCCCTCCCGTTGGAGATCCGCTTGGCTGCCGGCCTCCCCTCCTTTCGCAGACGATGTAAGACCTGGCTATTCCGCCAGGCCTTTCCCGAGGGAGATGGGGTGGGTAGGTTGGGTTAGGTTAGGGATGTGTGTGTGTGTGTGTGTGGTTTTATATTGTTTTAAATTGTAATTATTGTCGTTTGCTTTTAATGTTTAAAATGTTTTTTTAAAATGTTGTGAGCCGCCCCAAGATGCCCCAGACAGGAGGGGGGGGGGGGCGACATATACATTTTATTATAAAATAAAATAAAATAAAATAATAAATAAAACAAGAACCCATTTTTGTCATGTGCAAAAGTGGCCTAACTCTATCTTCCTTTTTCTGCTTTCCTCTCTTACTGGTCACTGGGCAGGAGGCAGGCAAGTACAGCTCAGAGGCAAGAAAAACAATCCAACAAAGACAGTATTATACACAGACGCTGAGAGCAAAGGAAGCAGGAAGAGAGGTGCATGCTGGGAAGTGGAAGGACCAGCAGGAAAACCCCCCAGCTGTTTGCCTTTGACCTGTTCAGACGATCATCTCCTCTGGAAGGAAATGGGCCTGTCAGTCAGTAGGTGGTGTGTTTGCGGGTCTGGCCAGGGAATCAGGTGAATGCAGGTAGGGGGTTGGGTTCAGATCAGGTCTGACCACCACACCTTGAGACCACCTGCTCACATGAGTCTATAAGACCCTGACCCACCTGGGACACACACACCTTAAAATAGTTTGTACTCCTGGGCAAGCCGACTTTTCCTTCGGTGGCTGGCCAGGTCAGGACCATGACCAGATTAACATTGTTTCCTTTCAGGGATAACTACCCCTTCTTTACTTCCTCTCATTACATCAGCCAAGAAGGTAAGGTGACTTAGTGAGTTATTAAACTAATACCGCATTCACACCTGACGCCTAAAATGACGCACAAGCAAAGACACGGCAGAGGGGAGGAGCCCGATGTCAGCCGTGTAGTCGGTGCAAATGGTGTTCTGCCGCGTCGAACAGGATTCTGCTGTGGCTTTGCTCGCGCATAACAGGGTTAGATTTTTGTGTCCTGTCACGGCAGATCCCCGTTCGCATCGGCTCTACTGCCAGAATTGGGCTCCTCCCCTCTGCCGTGACTTTGCCTGCACATCATTTTAGTAACGCCAGACGTCAGGTGTGAATGCAGTATGAGTTTAACTAACCAGATGAAAACAATGGGGGTCTTTAGATGGATGCAGGACTGGTCACACCCTAAGCTCCTGTGCCTGCCTGAATCCACCCCCATCTGGGTCTGTTTTAAATGGACCCAGTGGCAGTGCGGTGCCCCCGCCTCTACACCATAGAGTAGATCACCTAACACTCTAAGCTGATGCCCACAACTCTATGGTGTTGCCTGGGGCAACCCCCAGCTGAGAGTTGAGCTGCAGCCGTGACACTACTACAAAACACACTATATTATTTACAGAGAACTTTCAATGTTCAAAGTGCATTACAATCCTTATCTAGTTCACCCTCACAATAACACTGTTAGGCAGGTCATTATTATGCCCATTTTACAGATGGGGAACTGTTTAGAGATTTGCCCAAAGACACCCAGTGAGTTGATGGCTAGAACAGGATTCCCACCCTGTCCTTCAATATCCAAATCCAACATCTTATCCACCAGGCTACACTGCCTCTTTCAAGTAACCCTGATTTCATTTTCAAAATACATCAATTCATGCGCATTTTTCTTTGAAGCCTATGTTTTAGGCATAAAAGTTAGCTAACATTTAAGTGATAAATTGGGAGCAGTCCAAACCATTGATATAAACACAAATGAGTCCTTTTATGACCACTAATCTCTTGTGTAATTATTCCAGCTTTTAAATCCAAAACAGCAAAAAAAAAAATAATAATAATTTAAATGAGAAACTTTATTTTCTTAAATCTGTCCCCCCCCAAATTCAGTTTTATATACAACAAAATCCACTCAGTGAAAAATATTTTGCTTTAACCAAAACCTGACTTTTCTTTAATCGGGGAGAGGTGGGAGGGATGGTTTCAAGGATGCTAAATTGGCAGATTTGAATTTCAAAGTAAAGGAAACTTTCTTCACAAAATTAAAATATTTCCGCACCCATTTGTCGCAAAATACAAAAAAGCTTTGATGGAGAACACTTCTACTGGCTCGACTTACTGATGCTGTCGAATGAGAAACAGTGTAAGCCTAGCACATAAGGTGCTAGGATTGAACCTAAGAGGGAGATTCCACTCCCCCTGAGCTCGCCAGGTAGCCTTGAGATTCTCACATTCTCAGCCTGTGTGCAAAAAATGACCAACCTCATAGGGTTGCTGGGAGGGAGGGACTAGAGAATGATTGCAAAGTACTTGGACCACTGAAATTACACATAGGGTGATTTCAGACATGACGTTAACACGGTGAACCACGGTGAATACCCACCTGTGGTCACCGTGTCCCGTACGTATGTTTGCGGCGCGCCAGATGTTGGCCACGGTCAATACCCACATGGGGTTCGTTTGAACCACGCTTCCCGGGCTAGCCGGGGGAAGGTCCCGGGAAGCGTGGTCAAACGGACCCCGGGCCGTGGCCAAGGAAAAGTAACGTCTGGCCGCGTGCCACGGCCCGGGATCCCCGGCGGGATCCCGGGCCGTGGCACGATCGGCCGGACGCGGCGGCCGCATTGGCCCCGCCGCCCGCCCGTCTCCTCGGAGGTCGGGCGGCGGGGTGCGTGGAGGGGGCGGGGCCGTGCGGCCGCACGTTGCGCCACGCGGCCCCGGCCCCTCCCACTTTCCCCGCCGGGATACCCCCGGCACGTCTGTTGTGCCGTTACGGGGTGACCCCGGTGGGGAACGAAGCCGGTGGTGCCAGTACAGGGCCAAAGGGCCCCGTATCGTCTGAAAGTACCCATGGATCTGGGTGGAGAACCTCAGGCCTGGGAGCCAAATGCTCCACACAGTTTTTATGTGACCCTTTCTCAGTTCCTGGATCTGGTCCCTGAATTCAGTTCTTACCCCCGAGCAATGAAAATCTGTCCCTTTTTAAATGGGCCATGGCTGGAGGGTCAGTCCGCTGGCGCGGCACTGTGGGGCGGGGCAGGGCGGGGTGGGGTGGGGGGCACACAGGTGTACACCCATTCTCCCGTGTCCCCACGCGTGCCCCAGCATGGAGCAACCAGCATTGTCACCAGTTGCTCCTTGCAGAGGCGATGGCTGGAGATGCGTGTTACATGGGACTGTGCTCACACACATGCACACCCACCCACTACTGCTGTACCAACAAGACACACCCATGCATGCCTATGCAGTGGACATGTGTGGGCATGCATGGAAGAGTCTTGTTTAAAAAGGGCCTCTGAGTTCAGGGTAAGGGAGCAGAGATGAGGGCAAACACACAAGGATAGGGGACACATCCATGGTACAGATCCATGAACTGGACCCTCCTCTTCCTGATTGCACCTCATCTAATCAGCCCTCAGAAAAGGTACTAATTTTCAAGGTGGCCCCCCACAAGAAAAAAGTTCCTCACCCCTGATATAGATGATAATAACAAGTCTTTTTTGGGTGGAAGGGAGAAGGAGCAAGCACACTGTTTTGGATGAGATGATGTGTTGCCTTCACTTTATTTGAAAATGTACACAACTCCACCTTTTCATGTCATCCACAACTGTTACTTAAGCACATAAGAATGTATGAAAAGCCATAATGGGCCAGACCAATGGACCATTGAGTCCAGATTCCTATCTCTGACAGTGACCAATCTCGGACGCTTGGCAGACGCACCCAATAGGTCACCGTGGGCATTTTCCCACAGTGCTGGTCTTTCAATCTTCTGGGTTTACAAGTCCACAAGTAAGTTCCGGATGCATTCTTCACACACACACTGCCCTGAGAAAGTTCCTGGAGGCATTCTTCTCTCTCTCACACACACACACACACACACACACACACGCTGCCCCGAGGCAGCCTAAAGTAGCCACGGCTGAAGACGTGAGGGGTTGCCATGGAAACCAAGTGACCCCCGGCTGCCTGGAGCAAAGCAGATTACAAGGAAAACTTTTTAAACACAAAATTTCTGGGAGAAGTTCTATGCAGAAGTTTAAAGAGCCAGATTTTTAAGATCTGGGTGAGTGATTTAGACATACAGAAAGTTCAGGATGTAACAGCAAACATGCAGGACAAATGTGTGTGTAAAAATAGCCAGTGAGGCAATCCATTCCCTGTTGTTCACTCCCAGCTCCCTAGACTAAGACTTTATGTCCTCCGTACCTGTTTGCCTAATAGTCATTCATGGACATACCCTCCAAGAATTTTTCCAATCCTTTTTTAAATCCAGCTATACTACTGGCCTTGAACATGTCTTCTGGGAACAAATTCCCCAGTAATCGCTCCCTATTTCCTTGGTTCACACCGCTAATGATTTTCTCTCTCACTCGTCTCTTCTCCAAGCTGAAGAGCCCTAACCTATTAAGCTAAAAAAGGTAGGAAGGGGAACAAACATTTGACTGTGTGACTAAATTGTGAGGTGAAGGAGGCTATTGGAGCCAAAAAGTCATCCTTTAATAAATGGAAAGAGAGTCCCAATGAGGTAAACAGGGAAGAGCATAAGCTTTGCCAAAGTAGATGTAAAAAGTTAATAAGGCAGGTCAGAAAGGAATTTGAGGAGCAACTTGCTAAAGATGCTGAAACTAATAATAAAAATGTTTTCAAGTACATCAGAAGCAAGAAGCCTGCTAGAGAGTCAGTTGGGCCGTTAGATGACCAGGGGATGAACGGGGTGCCTACTGCTTAGGGAAGAAAAGGACATTGCAGAGAAACTGAATGAGTTCTTTGCTTTGGTCTTCACTGCAGAGGAAGTTGGGGAGATACCCACGCCAGAACCTTATTTTGTAAGTGATGAATTGGAAGAGCTGTCACAAATCAACGTGACTCTAGAGAAGGTTCTACAGCAAATTGACAAACTGAATACTAACAAAGCACCAGGACCAGATGGTATTCACCCCAGAGTTCTGAAGGAACTCAAATATGAAATTGCAGACCTACTGTTAGTAATTTGTAACCTTTCACTAAAAACGGCCTCTGCACCTGAAGGTTCGAAATGTAACCCCAATATTTAAAAAGGGATCCAGAGGTGATCCTGGAAACTACAGACCAGTAAGCTTTAGGGATGGGCGAACGCGGTTCGGTAGTTCGGTGTTCGGCCCGAACTCGGCCTGTTCGGACAACCGAACACGAACACGAACACGAACGCACCGAACGGACCGAACACCGAACACCGAA